>JAPUBX010002615.1:0-600000 GCA_028672205.1 Proteocephalus fallax
TAATAATAAATATTATGAAACCAATTATTAATAATGATCCGACAATGATTGGAATGATCCACAATAGTGATTTCATATCAAACTGACCATTTGGATCTTTACCACCATCTGGATCAAGTGGTTTATCGATATCAGGATTAGTTCCCCCGCCATCTGGATCAAGTCCACCATCAGGGTTAGTTTCACCCTCTGGATCTGGTGATATTACATCGTTACCTTCTCTATTATTAAATAAGAACCTAGCTTCTCCAGTTGCTTTAAAAGCACCCTTTTTATTAGCTACTGGAATGATAGTGGCAAAGACTGTGTTATCTTTTTTTTCTGGATTTAATATAAAATCTATCACGCTATTTATATCACTAAATTCTTCAACAATTCCAGTTTCATAATTGATTCTAGTAAAAATTATTTCATAATCTCTATCCTCTATATTTATACCATAATTTAACTTATTTTTGTTATCACTTCTTAGTATTTTAGTCAAAATACTAAGAATTAATTAAAACATCAATTAATTTTTTAATTAATTGATGTTTTTTATATTTAATATTTAGGTTTAATGATTATTTAATAGTTATTGCTTCTTGATATAGTTTTTCATTAACATTGGGCATATATCCTTTGTCTTTTAGTTGACTTATACTAGAATCTCAAAAACTTGTATTAACAACTTCAGGGAATCTAAGTTTAATATATTCATAAAATGAATTTTGTACTGAAGTTGGTACTTTATTAGAATCAGGAGCACCAGGCATTAAAAGATAATCTTTTCGATATCGTCCTAATGGTCAGCTAGTGCGGCGAAATCCCATTACTTTATGTGGTCCAGATTTATCATCTCTATTAGTACCTAATGAAAATTCAAAATCTTCTTCCACTTTTTTTCTATCTATTACATTAAATTTTACATTATCAGTTTCAAAAATATTAAATTGTGTTGTATATGAATATAAAGCAATTAGTTGATTAGAACTTATAGCATTAGGAATATTTTGAGCACTATCTGCTAGTACTGAACTTCAAATTTTCCCATTTGTAATATTATTACTATTAGTAAAAAAACCATCATTTAGAAGTGATTCAGAAAATCCACCTAGTATTTTATAATATCAATCTTTTGGATCCTTAGGTGCTACTGTATTATAATATAAAGGAGCATTATTAAATTTAGTAGGTTCTGCTTTGCCTGGTAATAACTTAATAATATAATCAGCTGATCCTTCAATATTAAATTTAGATGGAATTTTAGATGTTAATTTAAGATTACATTTTATATATTGTCCATTTAGATCTTCTTTAGCAGTTATTAAGTTTGAATCTAATCTTTGTTTAATAGTTACTTCAAAATCTATTAGGTCAAATATTTTTGAAAAATCAGTATAAGTTTTATTATCGTATGAAAAATTTTGGAAGTAGCCGGTGAAGAATGATTCTTTATACTCTGGATCAATTAAATCGTCTGTTAGTAAAAAATATTTATATTTTATAAGGTCGTTTCCTCAAATAAGGAACATTCTAGTGCTTAGTTGTGGTAAACGTACAACATTTGTAGTGCCTTCTGGCAATTCATCAGGATATGTTTGATTAGCTGTATCATAAAAATTTTGTGTAGAAAACAAAACTTCTTGCGGTTGAGATGCAAATTTAATTGTTGGTAAAACAGGATCTGGTTTTTCAATACCTCCATCACCTCCACCACCTGGAGTAGTTGGTAATTCATTTTTAGAATCACCACAACTGACTAATATTGGTGTTAATATTCCAGACAACCCAACAATAGATAATATTAATAATCCTATTTTTATTTTATTAAATTTTATTTTCATATTTTTCCTCTTTATATTGATTTTGATTTTTTTCTAGTTCTGATAATAAATATTATGAAACCAATTATTAATAATGATCCGACAATGATTGGAATGATCCACAATAGTGATTTCATATCAAACTGACCATTTGGATCTTTACCACCATCTGGATCAAGTGGTTTATCGATATCAGGATTAGTTCCCCCGCCATCTGGATCAAGTCCACCATCAGGGTTAGTTTCACCCTCTGGATCTGGTGATATTACATCGTTACCTTCTCTATTATTAAATAAGAACCTAGCTTCTCCAGTTGCTTTAAAAGCACCCTTTTTATTAGCTACTGGAATGATAGTGGCAAAGACTGTGTTATCTTTTTTTTCTGGATTTAATATAAAATCTATCACGCTATTTATATCACTAAATTCTTCAACAATTCCAGTTTCATAATTGATTCTAGTAAAAATTATTTTATAATCTCTATCCTCTATATTTATACCATAATTTAACTTATTTTTGTTAGCACTTCTTAGTATTTTAGTCAAAATACTAAGAATTAATTAAAACATCAATTAATTTTTTAATTAATTGATGTTTTTTATATTTAATATTTAGGTTTAATGATTATTTGACTATTATTGATTCTTGATATAGTTTTTCATTAACATTGGGCATATAACCTTTGTCTTTTAATGTTTTTAGGTTGAAATCTCTATCAGCAGTTAAATCAGTAGCATTAGGAAATCTAAACTTTATATATTGATAAAATGAATTTGTGCCACTAGGAACTTTATTTGAAGCTAGGAGCACCAGGCATTAAAAGATAGAATTTATTATATCATCCCATTGGTCAATTAGTAAATCTGACTCCAACATATTTACGAGGTCCTTGCGACATTCTTCTTTCAGTTGTTATAGAAAGTTCAAGTTGCTCTTCAATCTTAGTTCTATCTATTACATTAAATTTTACATTATCAGTTTCAAAAATATTAAATTGAGTCATATATGAATAAAAAGCAATTAGTTGATCAGAACTTATAGCATTAGGAATATTTTGAGCACTATTTGCTAGTACTGAACTTCAAATTTTTCCATTTGTAATATTATTAGCATTAGTGAAAAAACCATCATTTACAAGTGATTCCGAAAAACCTCCTAGTAAGTTCAAATATCAATCCTTTGGGTCCTTAGGTGCTACTGTATTATAATATAAAGGAGCATTATTAAATTTAGTAGGTTCTGCTTTGCCTGGTAATAATTTAATGATATAGTCAGCTGATCCTTCAATATTAAATTTAGATGGAATTTTAGATGTTAATTTAAGATTACATTTTATATATTGTCCATTTAGATCTTCTTTAGCAGTTATTAAGTTTGAATCTAATCTTTGTTTAATAGTTACTTCAAAATCTATTAGGTCAAATATTTTTGAAAAATCAGTATAAGTTTTATTATCGTATGAAAAATTTTGGAAGTAGCCTGATAAATATATTTTAATTTTTTCTGGTTTAAATAAAGTATCTGTTAATAAATAATTTTTATATATTATAAGATCATTAGGACCTTGAAAAATATAATCAGCAATTATTTGTGGTAATCGTACAACATTTGTTGTATCTACTGGTAACTTATCAAGAAAAATTTGTTTAACAGTGTCATAATAATTGTGCTAGTAGAAAACAAAACTTCTTGTGGTTGAGATGCAAATTTAATTGTTGGTAAAACAGGACTTGGTTTTTCACCATCTCCATCACCACCACCTGGAATACTTGGTATTTCATTTTTAGAATCACCACAACTAACTAATATTGGTGTTAATATTCCAGACAACCCAACAATAGATAATATTGATAATCCTATTTTTATTTTATTAAATTTTATTTTCATATTTTTCCTCTTTATATTGATTTTGATTTTTTTCTAGTTCTGATAATAAATATTATGAAACCAATTATTAATAATGATCCGACAATGATTGGAATGATCCACAATAGTGATTTCATATCAAACTGACCATTTGGATCTTTACCACCATCTGGATCAAGTGGTTTATCGATATCAGGATTAGTCCCTCCACCATCTGGATCAAGTCCACCATCAGGGTTAGTTTCACCCTCTGGATCTGGTGATATCACATCATTACCTTCTCTATTATTAAATAAGAACCTAGCTTCTCCAGTTGCTTTAAAAGCACCCTTTTTATTAGCTACTGGAATGATAGTGGCAAAGACTGTGTTATCTTTTTTTTCTGGATTTAATATAAAATCTATCACCTTATTTATATCACTAAATTCTTCAACAATTCCAGTTTCATAATTGATTCTAGTAAAAATTATTTCATAATCTCTATCCTCTATATTTATACCATAATTTAACTTATTTTTGTTATCACTTCTTAGTATTTTAGTCAAAATACTAAGAATTAATTAAAACATCAATTAATTTTTTAATTAATTGATGTTTTTTATATTTAATATTTAGGTTTAATGATTATTTAATAGTTATTGCTTCTTGATATAGTTTTTCATTAACATTGGGCATATAACCTTTGTCTTTTAATGTTTTTAGATTATAATCTCTATCAGCTTCTATATCAAAATAACCAGGGAATGCAACTTTTACGTATTCAAAAAATGAATTCGCACCACCAGGAACTTTATTTGAACTAGAAGCACCAGGCATTAAAAGATAATCTTTTCGATATCGTCCTAATGGTCAGCTAGCAAGTATAATACCTATTCCTTTAGTACGTGGATCAGTTCTATCTGCTGTTAAAGAAAAGTCAAATTGTTCTTCGATTTTTTTTCTATCTATTACATTAAATTTAACATTATCAGTTTCAAAAATATTAAATTGTGTTGTATATGAATATAAAGCAATTAGTTGATTAGAACTTATAGCATTTAAAATATTATTAATATTACCATATGGTGATTCTCAAATTTTTCCTTTCATAGGTTTATTATTAGCAAATAAACCCTCATTTACTATTGACTCTGAAATGCCCCCAATTAGCTTCAAAAATCAATCTTTTGGATCCTTAGGTGCTACTGTATTATAATATAAAGGAGCATTATTAAATTTAGTAGGTTCTGCTTTGCCTGGTAATAATTTAATGATATAGTCAGCTGATCCTTCAATATTAAATTTAGACGGATTTTTAGATGTTAATTTAAGATTACATTTTATATATTGTCCATTTAGATCTTCTTTAGCAGTTATTAAGTTTGAATCTAATCTTTGTTTAATAGTTACTTCAAAATCTATTAGGTCAAATATTTTTGAAAAATCAGTATAAGTTTTATTATCGTATGAAAAATTTTGGAAGTAACCAGGGAAAAACATTTCTCTAAATCTAGGTAAAACAAAATCTTCTGTTAATAACATATTTTTATACCCTACAAGATCATTACTAGAATTATTACTAAAAAAAATAGTACTTCTAACTTGTGGTAATCGTAAAATATTTGTTGTATTCACTGGTAACTTATCAAGAAAAATTTGTTCAACAGTGTCATAATATAGACTAGTAGAAAACAAAACTTCTTGTGGTTGAGATGCAAATTTAATTGTTGGTAAAACAGGATCTGGTTTTTCAATACCTCCATCGCCTCCACCATCTGGAATAGTTGGTCCTGTATTTTTAGAATCACCACAACTGACTAATATTGGTGTTAATATTCCAGACAACCCAACAATAGATAATATTGATAATCCTATTTTTATTTTATTAAATTTTATTTTCATATTTTTCCTCTTTATATTGATTTTGATTTTTTTCTAGTTCTGATAATAAATATTATGAAACCAATTATTAATAATGATCCGACAATGATTGGAATGATCCACAATAGTGATTTCATATCAAACTGACCATTTGGATCTTTACCACCATCTGGATCAAGTGGTTTATCGATATCAGGATTAGTTCCCCCGCCATCTGGATCAAGTCCACCATCAGGGTTAGTTTCACCCTCTGGATCTGGTGATATCACATCATTACCTTCTCTATTATTGAATAAGAATCTAGCTTCTCCAGTTGCTTTGGATGCGCCATTTTTATTAGCTACTGGAATGATAGTGGCAAAGACTGTGTTATCTTTTTTTTCTGGATTTAATATAAAATCTATCACCTTATTTATATCACTAAATTCTTCAACAATTCCAGTTTCATAATTGATTCTAGTAAAAATTATTTTATAATCTCTATCCTCTATATTTATACCATAATTTAACTTATTTTTGTTATCACTTCTTAGTATTTTAGTCAAAATACTAAGAATTAATTAAAACATCAATTAATTTTTTAATTAATTGATGTTTTTTATATTTAATATTTAGGTTTAATGATTATTTAATAGTTATTGCTTCTTGATATAGTTTTTCATTAACATTGGGCATATAACCTTTGTCTTTTAATATCTTTAAGGTATAATCTGTATAAGCATCTAAGCTATCAATACTAGAAAATTTTCATTTAATATATTCATAAAATGAATAATTTCCTCAAGTTGGTACTTTATTAGAATCAGGAACCCCAGGTATTAAAAGATAGAAATTATTATATCTACTTAGTGGTCAGCTAGTTTGTTTAATACCAACAAATTTACCAGGGCCCATCGGCATTTCTCTTGCAGTTGTTATAGAAAGTTCAAGTTGCTCTTCAATCTTAGTTCTATCTATTACATTAAATTTTACATTATCAGTTTCAAAAATATTAAATTGAGTCATATATGAATAAAAAGCAATTAGTTGATCAGAACTTATAGCATTAGGAATGTTTTGAGCACTATTTGCTAGTACTGAACTTCAAATTTTTCCATTTGTAATATTATTAGCATTAGTGAAAAAACCATCATTCACAAGGGATTCCGAAAAACCTCCCATTAACTTCAAAAATCAATCTTTTGGATCCTTAGGTGCTACTGTATTATAATATAAAGGAGCATTGTTAAATTTAGTAGGCTCTTTAGAATCTGGTAATAACTTAATGATATAGTCAGCTGATCCTTCAATATTAAATTTAGACGGATTTTTAGATGTTAATTTAAGATTACATTTTATATATTGTCCATTTAGATCTTCTTTAGCAGTTATTAAGTTTGAATCTAATCTTTGTTTAATAGTTACTTCAAAATCTATTAGGTCAAATATTTGTGAAAAATCAGTATAAGTTTTATTATCGTATGAAAAATTTTGGAAGTAGCCGGTGAAGAATGATTCTTTATACTCTGGAACAATTAAATCGTCTGTTAGTAAAAAATTTTTATATTTTATAAGGTCGTTTCCTCAAATAAGGAACATTCTAGTGCTTAGTTGTGGTAAACGTACAACATTTGTAGTGCCTTCTGGCAATTCATCAGGATATGTTTGATTAGCTGTATCATAAAAATTTTGTGTAGAAAACAAAACTTCTTGAGGTTGAGATGCAAATTTAATTGTTGGTAAAACAGGATCTGGTTTTTCAATACCTCCATCACCTCCACCACCTGGAGTAGTTGGTAATTCATTTTTAGAATCACCACAACTGACTAATATTGGTGTTAATATTCCAGACAACCCAA
This sequence comes from Proteocephalus fallax, assembly GCA_028672205.1. Lineage (NCBI taxonomy): Eukaryota > Metazoa > Platyhelminthes > Cestoda > Proteocephalidea > Proteocephalidae > Proteocephalus > Proteocephalus fallax. The sequence goes on from JAPUBX010002615.1 coordinate 7,370, forward strand.
CAATAGATAATATTAATAATCCTATTTTTATTTTATTAAATTTTATTTTCATATTTTTCCTCTTTATATTGATTTTGATTTTTTTCTAGTTCTGATAATAAATATTATGAAACCAATTATTAATAATGATCCGACAATGATTGGAATGATCCACAATAGTGATTTCATATCAAACTGACCATTTGGATCTTTACCACCATCTGGATCAAGTGGTTTATCGATATCAGGATTAGTTCCTCCACCATCTGGATCAAGTCCACCATCAGGGTTAGTTTCACCTTCTGGATCTGGTGATATGACATCATTACCTTCTCTATTATTAAATAAGAATCTAGCTTCTCCAGTTGCTTTGAAAGCACCTTTTTTATTAGCTAATGGAATGATGGTCGCAAAGACTGTGTTATCTTTTTTTTCTGGATTTAATATAAAATCTATCACACTATTTATATCGCTAAATTCTTCAACAATTCCAGTCTCATAATTGATTCTAGTAAAAATTATTTTATAATCTCTATCCTCTATATTTATACCATAATTTAACTTATTTTTGTTAGTTTTTTTGCTTTGTCTATCTAATATAGTTTGAATAGATTTTAACAAAATTGCTTCAACTCTTAATTGATTATTTAAACCAAACTCTGGAAATACTCGGTCTGAAAATATTGGGTTTCATGAATCAAACTTTACTTCAATTGGATTTTTAATTGTATCTAAGTCTAACATGCTCTTGGCACCTGGATGATTAGCAATTAAGATTTTATTTTCTCCAAATATTTTAGCACTTTTAATATTTGCTTTAATGATTAATTCACTTGGAATATGAGCATTATCAGAATTATAATTATTTATTAAATTAGTTAATATAATATCTAAATTTGGAATTGTATAATCTTCACCAAATACTAATGCAAATGGAGTTGATGATGGATACTTCGAATTAAATTTATAATTAAGTTCTTTTTCAATTTTTTTAATAATATCTAATTTATAATTTTCAAAGTTTTCAGTGTTTGATTCATATGTATTAATAGTATTTAATTTTAAATCTGATATTTCTCTTAATTCAGGAAAATTAATTGGATTTATTGTTGCAGAATTTACATACATATTTCAATAATTAATTAAGTCATCAAATAAAACTGAATCAATAAATTTTTCTTCATCTCCTGATTTTACTACTGCGATTGTTTTTAAATAATGCATTAAATGAAATCCATGAATTGTTGTTCAAAAATCTACAAATATTTCATCTTTGTTTTGAGTTTCTTCAGTAGGTGATTTTTTATTTTTATAGTTGAATCAATCAAAAATAGTTTTAGAATTTTTAGCATTTGGATTAATGAAAGTTTGTCAGTTTTCTTGCTTTATACTATCATCAATTTTTAGATATTGATAGACACTTGAATTGTATCTATCATAAAGTGAATTAAAGATATCAACTTTGTATTGATACAATCCATGAATTTCAGCTCCTACTGGTACATTATTTGGTACAGGTTTTTCACCGCTATTTGGTACAAAATGTAAATTTCCATTATCTAGAATATACATTAAATCTCTACTGACACTAATTAATGAGTTTGCTTTTTGTAAATTATTTTGCAATAAATATTCTTTTGAAATTTCACCTGGGATATCACCAATTTCACTTGAAAAACCTTCTATCATAAATTTATCTGTTTTATTAGTTAAAGTTTTTCCATTAACATAATATTTTTCTACATTTCAAGTAACTTCAACACCTTTAAGAGTTGATATCATATTTGTGATTAAATAGTTTAATGAGCCATCTGCTGGGTCAATAATTTTTGGTTCAAATTTATTTAATCATTCATTTAAGATTTTTAAAACTCCGTCATTATTTTGATTCTTTAATAGTTTAAAAAACTCTGATTTTTTTAATTGTGGTTTTGGTAGAACTACTGGTTTTAATCGATAATTTTTATCAATATTAAAAACAGTATTTTTATAATGTACATCAGTTATTTGATTAACAGAACCAAGGTTTATTTCACCTAGATCACTTCCATAAATTCCTGGAGCATTTAATTGTCCAATATAACCAATTTTATATTTATCATTATCATTTTTTATTGGATTACCTGATTGATCATATGGATCTAATAAAAAACCAGTATCTAATCTTTTCTTAATTCAAGCAACTTTTGGTTTATACATTCCTGTTTTTGAATTAAGAAAATCACGATAATATACATTAGTAATCAGGTCTTCTTTATCTGGATTTGGATTATTTGTATTTTGAATTTTAGGAGTTGTAAATTTTAATAATTCTTTTTCATATTTTTTTGGATCTCATCCATATAAATTAAAATCCATGTTAGCTGAGTTAGTTGATAATTTAAATAAACGATTATAGGAAAGACGATTATAAACAAAATTATCTGCATCATATTCCCTTATTTGAATTTTAAATTCAATTATTCCTGCACCTTTTTTATTTTTAATTATTTCTTTATATTGATCAAAGAAGTTATATGATTGTTTTCCTGTCTTTGGGTCAATTGGGACTTGTTGAAAACCTCTAGTTATACCATCATCAATAAACATTAATTGATTATATATATTTTGATCATTTACACTTGGTTTAAACTCTACTTGGAATGGGCTGTTTAGGATGACATCTTTTGGTTGAAAAATATCTGGTTTTCCTGCTTTATTAGGATAATACACCGGATCCTCCAATTCATCTTTTACTATTTCAGTATTCTTTGGTAAATAATATCTTATTCCATCTAAAAATAATAATAGTTTATGATTTATAATTTCTTTTATCTTATTAGACATATCAGCTGCAGTTAAATTATAATTTAGTTCATTAGGAGTATTTCCTGATATTAAAAATAACATTGCATCTTTTTTAATTTTAATATCAACTTTAGGATTAATAATATTAATTGCAACATCTTTAGTATTTGTACTTGCTTCAATATTTAAATTAGTTAATATGATTTGTTTATCACTAATGTTTGGACTCATATCATATTCTAATTTTTCTAAATCTTTAGGAGCAATTGTAATTGTTGAAAAATAATTATTAGGAACGTTTTTATCAGGTTCATCTGGAGATACTGAAGTATCACCATTATTTGAAGTAAATTTAGTATCAAAATCAATATCTAATTTAGTACCTAATTTATAAAATAAATCTAATCTATTTTCAGGAATAATATCTTTAAATTTTAATTCATAATTTGTTTTAAACTTTAAAGTTCCAGTTCTTAAATTACCATCTAAATCACTATGATTAATTGTTTGACCAATTGTTAAACTATCTTCTAAATTAAAGTTCCCAATTTTGATTGTTTCATTTCTTATTCAATCACTTGGGTCAGGATTTTCATCTAATTTTGGAGCTGTTGGATACATTCCCATATTGTAAATAAGTTGTGGATCTTTTTGATCGCCAATTGGGTTTTGATAATTAATGATTTCTGTTGCTGCTACTAATGAATCTCTTGCATTAATATCACTTTCATAGATTGGTTTTAAATTATTGACTTTAATTTTAGTTAATTCAGTATTTAAAAATATTAATGGTGAGATTGAAGTTAAAATTGAACTTAAAGCTATAATAGTTATTTTTTTATTTATTTTCATATCTCACCTATATACTATTTTCTATACTTTCTTGAAATTTTCTTTTCTTATAAAACTTAATTAAAACAATAGTTAAAATAAGAATAAGAATTAAAGTAAGAGGGATGGTAGTTGATAAAATAATAATAAGGTTTGAATTATCAAATTGATTATTTAAAAAAGCAAGATTAACTAAAGTTGTATTAATATTTTTAGAATAATCTCGTTGATTGATATTAATATAGTTTTTAAGTTTAATATTTAATCTTAATATATTTCCTTCAACAATTAAATCTATATCATTCAATAATTGTTTGAATTCTTGTTTTGTAAGATTAAATGATCCAAAAATATTTGTACTTGGAATAGAGTCACTAAACATTATTAAATTATTGATAATAAACTCATTTGTAATATCTTCAAGTTTATTAATTGAATCAAATTGTGAGAATAAAAAAGTATCAATAACATTTAAATTTTCAATAAATGAAATATTATTTTTAAATCCTGTAATAGTAATATTAAATGGATCTAAAACTCCAATATTATCAACCATATTAATTGGATTAAAAGTTAAGTCTAAAATACCTATTTTATCATTTGCAATACTAGTTATTTCAAAGAACTTAGCAACATCAATTATATTCTGATTTATTTTAAAGATACTTAAAGTTAAATCTTGACCAATTGCTGAAATTAAACTAATAATATTTTCTTGTGTAAATTCTGATGGAATTAAATTAGCAAAAATTGATGAAATATCAAATTCTTTCTTAATATTACTAACAAAAGCTTTATTAGTATTTATATGTGCTTTAAATGTATATTCTATTTTGCCATTGATTGGTTTATTTAACGACATTTTAAAATTAATCTCATTATTAAATTTATCTAATTTAGTTGTTGTAAAAATAATCTTATTTAAATAATTTTTTTCAAATTCTTCTTTAGAGATATTAGTTTCTAATAAATATTTACCAGAATTAATTCCAGAACCTTTTTTATCAAATAAGAATAAATCATTTAATATATATGCTTTTGTATTAACATCATTAATGTTTTTAGTATCATCTAATTTATGATTAATAATTTGCTCAAATATTTCAAATTTTGATATAGCTTTAAAGCCTGTTATTGTAACTGGATTCAGTTGTTCAACTAGATCTTTAATAATAAATTTAATATCAACACTTTTTTCTTGAACATTTTGAGTAATGATGATATCTTTTAGATATTGATTAATAAATTCAGATTTAGTTAATGATGTTTTTAAAGCATAATTACCAATGTTATCATCATAATTAACATCTTTATAGTTAATCATTTTATTTACAATAAAATTCTTATCAAATTTCTCTATATCTAATGGTTCAAAGTTCTCACTAAAATTTGTAATACTAATTGCTTTAGAATTAACTTCAAATGTTGGTTCACTAATAAAACCAATAATTTTAAAATATATTTCTTTACTAAAACTATCCATCATGTCATTTGATTTATTATTTGGAGAACCATTATAAGGTTGTAATTTTATAACACCACCCACATATCCATTTTCTGGTGATTTATCAATTGTTATATTTTCTAATAAGTGTTCTTTAAATTCTTCTTTTGTTACATTTACGTTTAAAATTTTATTAATATTAGGAATAATTTCTGGATTTGAATAACTAATTAAGTTCTCTAAGATAAATTCTTGATTAATATCGTTAATTTTAATATCTTCTTCATTAGGTTTTTTAATATCCTTGACATTAATTGTTCTAACATTATTAGATACATTCATGTCTTTTTTAAATCCAATTAATTTTATATTTAATTCTGGTGGGGGTGGTTCATTATTTGTAAATGATTTGCCATTAAATAATCCATTGACTTTATTGAATTTAATTTTTACTGCTAATTCACCAATGGGGTTATTTGCAATAAATTCAAAACTATCAATTAAATTTGTTATTTCTTCATAAGTTGCATTAGTTGATAAGATTGCATTTTTATTAGGTTTATCCTTATAACTAATCATAGTATTAAAAAAGTTTATTTTCCCATCTCCATCTTTTATAAAGTCTTTCACTTTTTTATTAGAAGCTATATTATTGTTTGAGATATTAAAAATTTGTCCATTTTCTGGTATTGAGGTTTTTCCATATTCATAAAATTGAACGAATTGTTTAAGGCCTTCAATTGAGAATGTAATTCTACTATTTTCTTCTTTAGTTGGCTTAAAATCAACAAAATTATTAGGTGGTGAACAATTATTAATATTTTCATTATAATTGAAAAATGATTTATCATTAAACTCAATTTCTGATTTTACAATTCCAGATACATCTTTTCTAATTAAGCTATTATCTAGAAAACGAAATCGTGTATTTTTTATAAAACTTGCTTCATCTAAATAAGTAACTAATAATTTATTATTATCTAGTTTATTTTCATCATTTGTTTTAGATAAATCATATTTAAATTGAACTAATGATCTAATTAATTTTTGGTTGGTTAATAAATTTTCACTACCATCTATTATTTTATTTAATAATGCATTTGCTATATCTTCAGTTGTAAAAGTATCAAACTTTATTAATGTTCCATCAGTGTTGATTGAATTTAAATTTGCTGCTTTTAATACAGTATTTTTATTAACTGCTATATTATAGTTTTTTTGAAATCCTTCTAAAAAGAATGTGATATTACTGTTTTTATTGTCAACACTTGTTTTAGTATAATTATCAATATCTGGTTTGTCACTTCTTCATGGTGTACCTAACTTGTATTCAAAATTAAAACTAACTGCAATTCTTCCATTAGCTTGATCAAATGTTATAGTAGGTTCATTGTCTTTTAATAAGTTCTCTATAAAATCTTCTTTAGAAAGATTGGTAGCTAATATTCTATTTAATTTATTTTTATCATCATTAATTAAACCATTTTTGTTATCATAGCAAATTAAATTATCTAAAATAAGGGGAATTATTTCTCTCGCAGTATCAAAATCACTTCCACTTAAATCTATATTTGTTGCATTTGGAATCACACCTGAAATATCAATTCATTTAACATTCTCATCTAACATGTCTATTTCTTTAAGATTTGCAATACCTTTATTATTTTGATAAATATCATATTGAGTTTTAAAACCTGAAATTGTTGATTTAAATTTTTTGCCTTTCCCAGCATTAATTAGAGTTAAATTATTTTCATATAATTCATGAAACAATTTACCAAATTTAATTTCAACTGTAAGTTCTCCATTACTAATATCTTTAATTTCATTATTTTCTTCTAAAAAATCATAGTTGATTTTTGTATCACTTGGTAAATTATCTTGGTTAAGAAATTTATTTATCATATGTGTTTTATTAAATATTGTTTTAATAAAAGTATTATCTATTACAAGAGATGGGTCTTTAATTGGAGTTTGAGAATATTTAACTATATTATCATTTAAAAATTTTGAGGCTTCTCAATATTTTAAATCAGATATATATTCTTCAGGCTTATAATAATTTGAATAAATAAAATCTTCTGGAAATCAATTGTTAGCATTATTTAAATCAATATTTGGATTATTAGTTATTAAAATATCATTTCCTTTTAAAAATAAACTATTATTTAATGAAATACTTATAGTTTCAAGTTCATTATCTCAATTTTTATATGAAAATATAAGGAATGTTTCTCCATTTTCTAAGTTATTTTCTATTCCAACAGTATATCCTTTAGGAGCAAACACTTTTTTATCTTTTCATATTTGTTTTTCAAATTCAGTGTCAATTAATTTAGAATAATAATCTTTAATAATTTTTGTTTTTTGTTCAATTGGTAAAAATAAGTCATCAATTGCTGGAATATAATTATTTAATGAAACTTCCGTAAGAAAATTTGTATATATTTTTTGAAGATCAGGTCTTTGAATAGTTAGTTGGGAAATTGTTACATTTGAATCCAAAGTAAGGTACCCTCCTCAAGCAAGTGTATTACATTTAGCTTTTACACCATGTAATATTTTTAGTTTTATGATTCCTCCTGATTCAGAAATAATAAATTGAGGTTGTTTCATATAAACAATTTCAGTTCCCCATCCTTTTAGATATGCACCCAAATTAGGTCAGTACCCTTTTGCTTCAATTGTAATACGGTTACTATCATCAATAATATAAATATTATTATGAACTGGATCTATAATTGTATTGTTATCAAAAGTATAATTAATATTTGTATTACGAGAAGGTTTTTGCACATCACCTGCTCCAAAATGTTTTAGAGTCAATTTTATGTAACTTTTACCTAATAAATTAAATTTAAAATCATTTATATAGTTTTGATTAACATTGTTTGAAAAAATATTTTCTTCAATTTCTTCTTCTTTTGATATACGTGTTTCTTCTATATTCGAGGAAAATCCTGGGTATCCTACATTAGTTATTATTTTTTTATTTATCTGAACAGTTTTATCTTCTAATGGCAACTCAAACTCACTTTTATCATCTATATTTTCAAATTCTTTATTTACTATATTTTTATTATGCAATAATTGAATATTTTCTGAAATACTTCTATTTATTAATAAAATTGGTGCAATACCAACAACACTAGATAATAATATTCCAGTAACTAATTTCTTTATTTTCATACTTATTCCCCCATCTCTTTCATTATCTTTTTTCTTTTACATAAATATATAGTTGCAGCTATTGTAATTGCTATAATAACAATTATTCCAACAGTGAGCCCTACTATTAAACCAATATTTAAGTCACTATTAAATCCATTTATCATTGAAATATATTTAGATAAAGAACCATCAATGTTTTTTAAAGTTAATATTACTTTTGCACTACTATAAGTTTTCTCGATATTAATATCATTTAATATTAATTGTTCAAATGTTGTTCTTGCACAATTAAGATCTAAAATTGAGTATTTTTGGTTTAATCCTGAATAACTTATCAAATCTAAAACATCATTATTTGTAAATGTCGAAGGTTTAATATCTTTAAATTTAGGAATTTTAGTAATTTCTTCAATATTTTTAACTTTTAATTCATTAGGTGGAGTTAATTTATCATATCCGCAAATAACAAAATGAATATTAGTTATTGAATCAATAAATCCTGGCACAAGTTGGATATTAACATTAACTAAACCTAAATCTTTCTCTTTATTTATTAAGATAGACTTTAAGAAGTATTCTTTAAAATCAGCTTTACTAATATTAGTTGTAAATAAATAATTATTATTTTTAAGAAGAGAATTAAACATTATTAAAGAATCAAGTATTTTGTCTTGGTCTACATCATCAATGATTTGTAATAATGGATATTCATTTTTTTGATAGTATATTTTATTATCTAAATTTGTCTTAAATTCTTTTTGATATCCAGTTACATTAAATGATAAATCATTTATTTCTAACCCATTTTGAAATAACCCTTTAAATGTTGATTTAGTTTTAATTTGGAATTTAATAATTCCTAAATGATTTTTATATTCTAAAATAAAACTATCAAATATTTCATTTATAAAAAATGTATTAGTACAGTTGATAGTAAATAATTTATCACTTGGAGCCGAGTCATATTCAAACATAAATAATTGATTAATAATTTTGTCTTTATTAGCTAATACTCAACCATCAGTATTTGATACATTATTAATATCTAATTTTCCAATAAAGTTAAATTTTTCTAAATCTTGATTATTTTTAATATCTAAATAATTTCTTTGATTTAGTATTTTTACATTTGATTTGAACCCTTGAATATTGAATGTGAATTCTTTTTTTAAGTCATTGGTAATATTAATAGAATCATTTAATATAATTTTAAAAACTAATGAACCTTCTATTAAGTTTGTACTATAAATACTATATTCTTTAACAGCATTTCTTATAAATGTATCATAAGATATATTTGTTTCAAATAATAAAGATGTATTATCTATATTAGTTGGGATTTCTTGTTCAAAATTAATTAAATTTTTAACAATAAAATCTTTATCAATTTCAGTTATATTAAAATTACTAAGTGAAGATTTATAATCAATATTAATTGTTTTGTTTTTATTCACATTTATTACAATATCCTTTTTAAATCCAAATAAATCAAAATATAATATTCTTTCTTCAGTTATTGATCCACTTGAAGCAATTGGAATATTTAGTGTTAATTTATTATTAACAATTGTGCCTTCAATATCATTGATATCACTTTCTTTCCCAAAAGTTATTGTAGGTTTCAACATAGTATTAAAATCAATAATATTTAAATTAGTTTCAGCTAAAACGTTTTTAAGTATAGGTGCTTCACTATAATTAATAAATCAATTTAAGAATAATTTTTTAATATCAACTATTTTATAAATATCTGAAGCAATTATGCTTGCTAATTCTTTTCTTGAACTTATGTTTAGTTTATTAGTAATTTGTTTTACAATATATATTCCATTAAATCCTTCTAATGTAAATTTAAACTTCATATCAGTAATATTATTAAAAAATCTAGTATTTAACTTTCTTTTCAAATGAATATAACCAGATAGTTTAGTTTCTCCATTAGTTACTAGTTTTTCATCAAATAAAACTTCGTACATATTAAAAAACATTCTTTTGTCAAAATTAGTAATTAATAACGGGTTATTAATTATAGGTGAGTCAGCAAACTGAAATAAAGATTCAATAATATCATTGATTTGCACTTTTGAACCATTAATTTTACCTAATGGCGTATTAACAATATTAATAACACTATCTTGAGTTACAATTTCTTTTGATGAATTGATATTAGTTAATGCAAATTCTAAATAATCATCCGTAAATGTTTGTTTATCATAAATAAGACCATTACCAGTACTATTGGGTTTTAAATTAGCAAACCTAACAATTTTTCCTGGAATTACTTTTAATTTGAATCTAATTGTACCAATTTCTTTATAAACAAATGTTTCAATTGCATTAAAATTATTTTTTAGATAATCTTTAATATCTATAGTAGTTTCATTTACAAAGGTAATTAGACCTAGTTCTCTTGAATTATTATCTATCCCAGTTTTAACATTTAATAGTGTTAATTCTTTTCCTTTTTCTAATTCAGATTGATAAAGATTAGTGTATCCAATTCGCATTGCGTTTTCTAATGTCATATTATCAATATCAAGATCACTAGTATCTCTATTTAATAAACTTAGATAAGGTACATAATTCTGCTTATTAATTGCTTTAATTTGTTTATTTAATTCAACCTTATTATTAAATGGTATAGATGAAAAAATAGGGATTATTAAAACCGATATCATAAAAGTTAAAAATATTAATATTTTTTTATACATAAACTATCAACCCATAATCTTCTTAATATGTTCTAAGACAATTTGTTTGTCTTGTATTCATTCAATTTCTCTTACTCTAACAAATTTATATCCTCTAGTCATAAGGAACTCTTGTCCATTGATATCAGCTAATAGTTCATCAGCTTCATCATATTTAGACCAAAAATCTAAACAAATTAGAAGTTCTATATTATTAAGGTCTTTTTTAAATAAGACAATATCTATTTTTTTACTACCTAATTTATAGTTACAGGTATATTCAATTTTTTCTTGCTTTAAATATGGAACTAAATCTTCAATTAGTTCTTCTCCATATAAGTAATCAGGTTTTTTATTGATATTAACATTAGTAATTGATTCATAATATTTATTAATACCATCTAAGTAAAGAATAAAGTTAAAGAACACTTTAGCATCTTGATTATCATTATTAACTGACATTTCATTAGCTTTTAATGATTTAACAATTATCATCTTTTCTTTAGATCTTGTAATAGCAACATTTAATCTATTCATTCCACCCTTTTTATTTAATGGACCAAAGTTATTTTTTAATATTCCTTTTTTATTTTTTCCATATGATATAGATAAAATAACACAGTCAGCTTCATAACCTTGACAGTTTTCCAAGTTTTTTACAATAATTTCATTATTTTCAATTTTAGAGAATATATCATTTGCATTTTTAGAATTAGAAATCTCTTTTAAAATACAATCAGCTTGTTTGGCTGAGAATGTAATAACAAGAATAGTTTTATATAGTTTTAAATTTTTATTTAGTTCTAAAACTACTTTTTGAGCTTCTTTTTCATTGACTTCATCAAACTTCCCATTAACATCAAAGACTTCAATTGATCTTGAATTATCTCTATTGATAGAGGCAAAAACTAAATCATTATTATAAAAAGATGTGTTGCTAAATTGAATTAATTCTTGTTTATTAGATCGATAATGATTTCTTAGTGAGAATCCACTTCATAAAGCAACACTTGCTCGATCTAGTAATGATTCAACAATATTAAAATCTAAAACTTCTAAATGATCAATTTTTATATTTGGAGAAGAACTCTTATCAAAGAATGCAGTTGGTTTTAATTGTTTGTCATCTCCAGCAGCAACAGTATGTTTAGCTCTATAAATAACAGGCAATGCATCCTCCATATACATTTGACTTGATTCATCCATAACAGCAATATCAAATATTTTAGGTTCAAATTTACAATAAACTGCAACTTGATCTGGTAAAGCTACTCAAATTGGTAAAACCTTCATTAAAACATCGTGATACTTACTAATAAAAGTAGTTAATTTCATTCTATCTGGTACTCGTGAAACTTGAAACATCTCTTTAGCTAACATTTTAAATTCAGGGGGTGAGTTTATTAATATTGTTTTTAGATATTCTACATATTTATCATATATTTCACCTGGAATAAATTCACAAGACTGACTATTTTCAATAGTATAATCTATTATTGATTGATTAAAAGTTTGATCTATATTTTGAATTAATTTAAATCTAGTTTTTTCAAATAAACATATCTTTTTAATATCATCAATTTCAAGAAACATCTTACTTTGTTCAAAAGCTTTTGAAAGTTCTTCTGGAACTAAAATTAATTGATGATCAATCATATATTTAATCTCTTCTTTTTTTACATCATTATCAATATAAAAATAAACTAAATCACATGTCATATATTTTCATAAATCTTCATTAACATTTAATAAATAAGTAGAGTTCTTTGGTAGTATTAAATTATTAACTTCAAAAATACAATTTTTCTTCTCTTCTAGTAATTCTTTATTTAATTTCTTTTGTTTAAAAATATTTCCAGTTTTTTTAATCTTTCCAGTTTCTAAATAATTTTCAATGGCAATATATTTGTATGCATTAGTTGTTTTTGAGAATGATTTAACAAATTCATCATGCTTTTGATGCATATTGATAAGAAATTTTTGGAATTTTTTATCATTCATAGCTTCTGGATATTTTTTAAACAAACCTTCAAAAACAGATATTTGTTGTTCAAATATAGTAGGGTCTTTTAAAAAGACATCTCTGAATTTTTTATCATTGTCAAGATTAATTGATTTCATAAGTGCAAAGAATTTTTTAAATCTATCATTAAAAGATTCTTCTAAAATTACTCTTTCCGAAAATAAAGATCTTGATTTTATTCGATTAAAATTTTCAAGTATTGCAAAATATTCCATCACTTCTGCGTGTTTAACAACGAATTTTTTATAGAAATGGTTATAATTCGCAATTCTTTCAATTAATAATCATATTGATTCATCTGAATGTAGTAGTTTATCTTTATAACGAGTTAATAATTCCAAAAATAATGGTTCTATTTTGCTCATCAATTTATTTTTAATTACTAAATATGATTTATAATCAATTTCACTTATATCATTTAAATCATTTTTTAAAAGTGTATCTAATTTTAATTCACTACTAACTTTTTCATTTATAACTTTATAAAATTTCTTAGTTCTTTCTGAAAATGATTCAATACTATTAACTTTATAAAGTACTTCTTTAAGATTAAATTTTTCAGCTTTTTCAATTTCTCAAAATGAACCTAACCGTTCTTGAATTTTATTAATTTTATAATAAACTGATGTTTCATCTTTAATATTGGTTAAAAATAAAGATAAATCATTTATTTCTTTTAATCTATCAACTAACACATCTAATGCAGTTCTTTTTTCTGAAACTACTAATAATGATTTTTCATTAATTATTGCATTTGCTATTATATTAACAATAATTTCTGATTTACCAGTTCCTGGTGGACCATAAATTATGGTATTTTCATTAATTGCAGATCGACATGCTATTTTTTGATAAAAGTTTAGTGGATTATTAATAACTAATAAAGGGTTATCATCAAATTCTTGTTTTGAATAAAATAGTTTTCCTTTACAATTTTGTGTAGCATAAAGATCAACATTAGAATTAGCTATCTTTATAATTTCTTTTTTTAACTTGCTTTCTTCTGGGTCAAATATTCCTAAATATATTTTAGGTTTTGCAACTAATAACTCAGGAGATTTTATTTCTTCAGTTATTTCTTTATCATTCTGTTTAACAACACTTAATAGTTGATTAATTTCTTTTATTATTTCTTTATTAGAACTTAGTGAATCAATATTAATAATATTATTTGGATAATTAGAATTTAAGTAACTAATTATCTTTTCATTCTTAATAACTTTATCGCCAATAGTTAGTGTAATATAATTTCGATCTAAAGTAATTCTACATGTCTTAAATAATAATGGAACTTCAATTTCTTTTTCATCAATTTTAGTTTTGATAGTTTCATATCCAATATAACAATATCAAATCCCTTTTTCATCGAATTTAATATTAGTATTTGTTCTTATTTTTTTAATTTCTAATAAAAATGAATCAATTGCTTTAATAATTTTATTAGCTGATTTTTTTAATAATTCTGGATCTTTATTTGCACTATTAATAGTTGGAAAATATTGGAGAATAGTTTTATCATCCTTTTGTAATTTCTTAATAATAGTATTTATATCTAAATTTAAATCTATTTCAATTATATTTTGACCTATATCTTTAATAAAATTAGATATATCTACTACATTATCTATACCAATAACATTAATGGCACTTATATTAGTTTTTATTGAACTATTACCATTTATTTTATTAATTAATATTGACGACATAATTACCTCCACTCGCTTTTATAATTTCAATTAAGACCTTAAATATTTTAATAAGCATATCTGCTTTATCTTCTCCTGGTTTGGGTTTTAAATATTCAATTATCTCTTTAATTTTTTTACTTATATCTTTTATTGATTCTATCTTTGAAATTATTTCTTTAATAATTGATTCTAAATGTTCTGGTGTTGTTCCAACAAAAATAGCAAACTCATCAAATAATTTTTTAAGAATTGCATTTTTAATTAATTCATAATTATCAGTTAGTCATTTAATAAATTCTTTTTTAACTTCTTCTGAAAGATTTTTGATATATTCAATTAATTTATTATATGCATCAATTATTTTGTCTTTTATTGATTGAATATATTCTTGAATTTTCTCAATAATTTTATTATAAATTTCTTCTATTTTTTTAATTACATCACCATATATTCTTATAATTAATTTTTCTAAATTATTTTTAAAATCAGCAAAGAATAATTCTATTTTATTAATTAAGTCTTCAATGAATTTTGATAAGTCCTCTAATTTATTTATTATTTCATTGATCTTATCTTTAATATTGCCTATAAGGTCTTTTATTTTATCTATAAGTTCTTTAATAAAATCTTTAATATTTTCAATTGTTCCTTGTACTTTATCAAATGTTTTAAAGAAATATATAACAAAATCAGAAAATTTTGTATTATTAATTCATATATTTTCAATTAAATCATAAACATTACCAAATAATAAACTATAAAGAGGCCTAGCAACTAAATTTATTGAATTATTAATAGTAGGGGTTAAGAAACTATTTGTCATAACAACTAATTTTGTTCAAAATAAATTTATTATTGGTCTTAATATTTCATATAAAGGGGTAAATAAACCAATACTCGCTTCTACATTAGCTATTTCTTCATCAGACAAGTCTCCTAAGTCTCCTAAATCTTCTAAAGTTGGTGGTTTAAAGTTTTCTAATCCACCAGAATATGATTTAAAAAATTTATCATATTTAGCATTTGATTTATCTAAAATAGTTTTTGATTCAATATTTCATTTTTCATACGAAGGATTTCTAGCAACTCATTTGCTTGTTCTAGAATTATAATCCATTGCATACATATGTTCTAACATTAATGGATAAATTTTAATTTGCATTAAAATAAAGTGTTTTATTAAATTACCTATAGCTTTTCCTACTGTCCCAAAAATTTGTCCAGCTGTAACTAAAGATGTTACAATACCAGGTCCCACTACAGGGATCAATTTTATCACTGGCACCATAACCATAGAAATTAAACATTTAAGAACATATTGAACATTACTATCTCCAATATCTTTAAAAGTTTTACTATTTTTAATTTTAGGATAAATTTTTGCATTAAAAAATTCAGCTGATAACGAAGTCATCTTTAAACGATTGTATAAAGCGCTTGATTCTATATTTAAAGTATCATTAACTAAATGAAATGATTCATCTGAAGTTTTATAATAAATATTTCTGATAGATATTTCACCATCTACATCATTTGCTTTTCCTCACTTGAAATCAAGTGTTGGTGTTAATATTGTAGAATAATTTTTATATATATTATTTCATTCATATAAACCCACTTTAGGGCTACTATAACCACCTATATTAATTGAAGTAAAAATAACATCCAATCAATTTGCAGCTAATTCTAATTTATTATTAGAAGATTCACTATTTTTATCAAATCAACCTTTAAAATCATAAATTACTCTTTGAGTTGACTTATTAGGCAATAGTGTTTTATTTATTGGGTTATTTATTATTCCAATTGAAATACCAGAAACTACTGAAGCACTAAAAACTACTAAAGCACTTACACCAATAGATATTTTTTTGATTTTTTTATTCATCTAGTGAACCTCCTTTCTTTTATAATTAATTATTAAAAAGTTTCATTGATTTTGCTTTTTTTAAATCAATATTTTGATTTGTATTATTTCTTTCAATCATCGCCTTTAAAGAGTCTATACTATTTTTGTTTCTTAATGTTGTATCAACAATTGTTTCAATATTTTGTTTATATAATTCACTATTTTTATCTAACAATGTTCTAGCTAATGTTTGTTTTGAAACAAAATATGTATTAGTCGCTGATTTATATGATCCAATGATTCCTATTTTTTCATTAATTCCTTTTGATAATATGAAACCAGTTGATATGATGGCAATAGATAAAGCAATTATAGAAATTAAATAAACTACTCCTCTTGCTAAATTATCACCATTCATATTAGGGACTGTTTGGAACATAATTGTTATTAGAAATTGAAATAATCAAAACCCAATGATACATCAAACAACTACCATGACTTTTTTAGATATACTTTTCATTAATATTTTAAATCTAGCACCATCATCAGTATAGTTAGATGTTATAGCAATTGGCATTATAATAGCTAATGTGAATATCTCAATAATTTTTTGGATAAATGTTCAACAAAAATATAATGGGACAAACAAAGCAAGCAATATACTAGGAATTTGAATAATGTAATTAAAATTATTAATTGAAACATTCTTTGCTGTAAAAATAATATTTGGTGGACCAAAGTTACCAGAAATTAATGTATTGCCAACTGTTTTAGGGATGTCAACCATATATCCAACTCAATATAATTTATTTGACATTTCATATTTAATACCAGTTCCATTATCTCCAATGATCCCTATTGCTTTCAATAGAGAAGAAGAGAATAGATTCAATACATAAGTAATTAAAATAATTATTAAAGGTAATATTAATACTATTAGAAAATTAATAAGTGAATATTTAAAAATACTAATTGTTGCATACTTTATTTCCATTTCATTACTTCTTGATTTACAAAATCTCACAATTATTGCAATCACTGAAACTAAAACTGATATAGATACTAATACCCCATACATAATAAATATTGCAGATGGACTTTCAGTCGTTCCACCAATTATTGATGGAATATTAGCCCCTGTTATTGTAGCAAATACTTGACCTAGTCCATCAATCATCATTAATGGTCCTTGAATGAATATTATTCATATTCACTCAAGTAGTCAATCTGACATCATATTTTAAGATCCACTTGCAAATACAGTTAATAATAGTGTTGGTACAAGAGTTGCTGCTATTATACAAACTAATAAACCAACACCTCATCATGCTAGTGCTTTAACATATTTAGTTCTTTCTTCTGGTTCATCACTAGATTGAGCAATTTTTATACCAATCATTACCATTTTAAATACAACGAAAGCTCCTATTAAGGTTGCTACTATTGGTGTTAAAATTGAAAACACTTCTTTAATAATTTCATTTACACTTTTAACTGCATCACCAAGTGAACCAGTTCCACCTTCTGTGGCATATGTACTAAATTCCATCATTTTATACATTATATTATCTATAAATTTACTCATTTTATTCTCCTTTATTCTGCTAATTTATTCAGCTAATGAATTTATATATTTTTTATTTTGATCAATTAATTCTTGATTAATTGATATCTTTTTCCTCCGTAACACTTTTTTGTGTTCGGTAATTTGTTTTGTTTTATTATATTTTTTATAAGAAACCATTTCTAATTCTCTAATTTTATTTTCCAAAAAATCATGTTCATTGAAATTTTTTTCTATTAAATCAGGTGGTATTCCTTTGTATGCAATAATTTCTTCTGGGGCATGTTGAACACTAGTCATATATCTACTGAAACCAGTTACGAAAAATAATCCTTGCCCCCTCTTGGCCCTTGCAATAAACCCCTTTTCAGATTCACTTAAGCCATCTCCATATGATTTAAACATCTCAGATATATCAATTAAGTTTTTAGGTGACATATTTAATAAAAACATATATTGGGTGTTATTAATCATTGCTGTAGTTTTTTTTCTAATTTCCTCAGTCCCAATAAAATCATCAGGATTTTGAGTTATTATTATAATTCCACCATTCCGTTTCCGAATTCTTTTAACCATTTGAAACATAAAGTTTAAAGCAACAGGATTGTCTTTATCTATTAATAAGTGGGCCTCATCAATTGCAATAATAATTTCTTTATTTGAATTATTATTTAGTCTTACAATATTTTGTACAAATGCTAATATTAAAAATAATTGAGCTTGAATAATATTTTGACTACCTTTTTCAAAAAGTGCGTTAATATCAAATACGACCATATCATTATTGATTGTTATATTTGAATATCCATTATATAGTGTTGAATACTTTCCATCATTAATGAAATCATTATTAAAGATATTTTTAATAGCTTTTACATCATCTAAATCACAACCTATTTTAGAATAATTAAATTGTTTTTCATCATTTAGGACATTACAAAAATCTGTAAATGTTGGAAACTCATTAAAATCCATTTTATTAATATTTTTCTCATTAACTTTAAACTTTTTATAAAGAATTTTTAAGATAATTGAAATTACACTTAATTTATCATAAGATATTCCAGGAATAATTATTGAAAAGAAATGTTCTAATAATTGAATATGATTTTCTATCATATTTTGAGAACTATCATTATCATCTAATGAATTTAGAATTTGTAACGGATTGATTCTATTGACTGTTCCATTTGAAGAATCAATTCAAACTCCATCATAGTATTCACATAATTGTTTGTATTCTCTTTCAGGATCAATAATAATAACTTTTCTACCATTCATAATATGTCAATTTAATTGTTTCATTACTGTAAATGACTTACCAGAACCTGAAGTACCCATCAAAAGTTGATTATAATTTTTACGATCCATATTATTTCCCTTAGGAAATTGGTTAAATACTACTGAATCACCTGTAGAGTTATTACCTAATAATAATCCACCATCATCTAAAAGAGCATTATTTAAAAATGGATATCCTGATGCTATTGTTGATAATGGAATTTCTCTTATATTATTTAATTTATTATTTACATCAATTCTTGGAATTATTCTCCCATAAGCCTCAAATTGTCTAAACAATAATCCATCTAGTACAATGCCCATTGATGTTAATACTTCATTTAATTTCATAACATCTATATCTACACCTTTTTTATTTAATCCATAATTTATAAAATATAATGTAGAATTTTTTAATTCATCTTGTGAAGATGCAACTCTGCTAGCTAAAGCTTCAAAACTTTCAACTAAATTTATTTGTTGTTTTTTTTCTATACTTTTATTAATAGACATTACATTTGACTGTGAATTAACAATTGCTTTATTAATTAATGATTTCGCAATATTTGCATTCATTTCACTAAAGTTTCAAATCATTGTAGAATTAGTTGTTAATGCCATTTTTGCTATTCAATAATCATCAATTTCTAATGGATAATCATTAACTGTTGAAATATTAATATGTAATTTATCATTAATGATAATATTTTTAGGTTTAAATAGAAATTTATCAAAGTCAAATATTTTTGGAATATTTTCTAAATGTTCATCAACAATACTGTTTGGTATTTTTTCAGAAAAAGGATTAAATAAACTCTTAATTAAATTTATAAACTCATATTTATTTATTATTTCATTAACTAGATTAATAGTGCTTAATTTATCACTAATTCTTGAGGTAATTTCTTCTATTTTATCATGCGATTTTGCATATATTAATAAGTAAAAAGATTTTTCATTACTTACACCACTTAGTATACTTTCAGGATTATTAACAGTTTTTAATTGAGTTAATAATTGTAATTTAGTTGCTAAATAATATTTTTTTGTAATGCTTTTGTTCTTAAAATCATTTTCTAATTTTTCAATTAATAATGATATTTCTTCAGATTGTTTAATTAATTGTAATGGTTCATCTATTTTAATTAAACTACAAGAGCTTTTTATAGATTTTAAAATATCTCTTAATGATTCAAATTGTAATAATTGATTTTGATAATCCAAAGATGTTATATCATTTCCAAACACCTTAATTGTCTTAATATAAGTTACTGGACCAAACTTTTTATTTGTAACAACAGTATCACCTTCAAATTTTTCATATGGAATAAAACTATCAATTTTATTTATTCCATTTTTAGTAAATTCTTTATTTGAAACTATATATTTAAATATATCTATTATTCTATTATAAACACGTCTAGAATCTTTTCCTATAGGCATAAGTGTAGGCATTAAAAAAAGAAAAATTGAAATAATGATTATAATTTTGATAAAAACACTTACAGGAATTCCAATTCCAATTCCAATTGCTATTACTAAAAATAAGATAGCTAAAAAGATATCTATTCATCTTATTGATTTAAACACTATATTTTTTTGTTTAACTAGTGATTTTGGAATAATATTTCTTATTTTATTCACCACCTTCCAGAAAGGGGTTTATAGAATAAAAAATATAAAATTTCAATAATTTTATTTTGATTATTATTTTCAATAAGAAAATATTCTGTTTGAAATTTTTTAGTTCAGTAGAGAGAGAGAGAGAGAGAGAGAGAGAGAGAGAGAGAGAGAGAGAGAGAGAGAGAGAGAGAGAGAAGGCTTAAATTACACACGTCAGTTGTGTGTATTTTAAGCTCTCTGGCCATAATAGCTTCAATATTCTCTTGTTGCATACTTATTTTCCCGTTTTTTTTAAATAATAGATAGTAATATTTTTATAATATTTACCAACTTATATATTATACCAAAAATAATATAGTTATTTTTTAATTTGTCTTAATTAATTATTATATTTAAATAACTAAATGATTGCAATTATGTGTTAAATAATATAATATGTAAAAAATTAATAAAGATTAAATATTCTATCCTTATTAATGTTTTTATATATCTTTTAATTTAATATTAATCTAATAAAGATCTATTATTATTGGCAACATTTATTTTTTTGAGTTTTAGCAATAGTATATAAAGTTCTAAGCACGATTCCAGTACCTTCATTATTTTTATCAGCAGTTGCTGCAACATCAAAGTGAGCATATGGCAAGTCCATAGTAAATTCTCTTAAGAAACACGCAGCTCTTGAACTTCCAGCTTTAGGGCCATTACAAGAATTGACAATATCAGCAACTTTAGATTTTAACATTTCTGTGAATTCATTATTAAATGGTAATCTTCAAACCTAGCTCTGAAGAATAATTAGCTGCATCTTCAACTTTTCTTCATAAACAATCAGTTGTTGTTCAAACACCTGAATATGTATCACCTAAACTATAAACCATTGCCCCAGTTAAAGTAGCTACATCAAACAAGTGAGTTGCTTTTAGATCTTTAGCAGTATATGTTAACGCATCAGCTAATATTAATCTACCTTCAGCATCAGTGTTGTCAATTTCAACAGTTTTGCCAGAATATGATTTTAGTACATCATCAGGTAGTTGAGCATTTTCATTAATTAAGTTCATAACCAATGGAGTAACAACTACTACATTTGTTTCTATATTATTTTTAGCTAAAGCATATAATGCACCAGTTACAATTGCAGCACCACTCATATCAAATTTCATTCATCTCATATTAGGCCCAGTTTTAACATTATATCCACCAGCATCGAAACAAACACCTTTTCCAACATAACCAAACAATTTATCAGAAGCTTTATTATTTTTATATTCTAAAACTAACATTTTAGGAGATTTTTCTCCTTCAGCGCCTTTTCCAACACCAGTTAATAAATTCATACCCTTAGCATTAAGTTCTTTTGTGTCTAAAATACTAATTTTAACTTTTGATAAACCTTTAAATCTTTTTGTAATTTCTTCTACAAAAGATGCAGGATACATATAATTAGATGGCATATCTTGTAATCTTCTACTGAAAGTTTGAGATTCTGATAATACTAGATTTTCATCAATAATTGCTTTATTAGCTTCAATTGCTTTTCCAACTAAGTTAAATTTACATTTTTCAACTTCAGTTGTAACCATTGTTCATGGTGTTACTGAAACATATTCCAAAGCTGAAATTAAACTAATAATCATCTTTTCAATATTTTCTTTTTTAACTAATGCAACAAATGAGTCTAAATCAACTGAAAATTCTTTTTTCATAGATTTAAAGTTATTTAAAATAGCATTATAAAATTCATAACCATTTAATTGTTCATTTTCTTTATTTAAGACAAAATAACTAACTTCATCTTTGTTTATAAAAGCATATTCTTTTGCTTTTGCATCATTTAACTTATCTTTTATATCAATAGCTTTCAAGCTATTTTTATAATTTAATTTAGAATTAATTTCCATATTTATACCTCAATTTAAAATATTCTTATTAGTATTATTATATACTTTTTTTAATAAAATAAAAAAATTCAATAATTTATATAACTTCTTATTATAAATTCTTTTTTAAAGATGATAAGAAAATTCCAGATGTATCATATAGATAAGTAATCATTTGATAAATAATAATTTTTACTTCTTTTATATTGAAATCTTTAAATAAAGATATGTTATATTTGTTATCTATAAAGACTTCTTTAATAAAATTTATCAATGATTCTGAGATCAGTTGTTTTTGATTACAATCTTTACACACTATTGATGAATTTATAAAGTCTATATTTATTAAATTTAATTGATCGTTACATTTTCAGCAGTGATTAAAATTAATTGTTAATCCAGAAATCTTATAAAAGTTGATAATCATATAAAGTATTAATAAATAATCATTAACTTTTAAACTCATATAGAAAATACACATTTGATAAAAACTATAAATTTTATTATTTTCAATATTATATTTATAAATAAATTCATTTAATACCAACAATGATATTTTTTTCTTATGTTCAATATCTATTTCATTAATAGTTGTAACTTTTTTTAATTTAGATAGTTTTGTTGGTGAATAGAAAAGTTCAAATTCTAAATAATTACCATAATCAATATTCCTTGCATTTTTAGAATTTATTTTTTTACTGCCTCTTGAGTAACAAGTGAATTTAAGATTATGTTCATTGTAGAAAGTCAATATTTCGTCAAAAGTATCATAATCTTCACGATTAATAAGATATCCTTTAGTAACGACTTCGCTCATTAGTTCTTATATCCTAATTCACTAATAAGGAATTCACTATCTCTTCAATCCTTCTTAACTTTTACAAACAACTTCAAAGTTACTTTGCAATCATAAATAGTTAATAATTCTTTTCTAGAATCAATTCCAATTTGTTTTATAACTTTAGCACCTTTACCAACTACAATTGGTTTTTGAGACTCTTTTTCAATAACAATGTTAGACTCTATTAATAAACTATTTTTTTCTTTATCGTATTTAAAGTTTAAAACATCTACACCAATACCGTATGGTATTTCCATTCTTAATAAGTTTAAACACTTTTCTCTAATGATCTCACTAACTATAAATTCCTCATTAGGTTCTTTATAAAAAGATATATCAGTTTGACTATTTGTAAACTCTAATAACTTTAATAGTAATTTATCAATATTAATTTTATGTAATGCAGAAATTTGAATAAAATTATTAAATCCATATTTATCTTTCATTTCTTCTACAACAGCATCTATCTTTACTTGAGTAGATTTTTCAGCTTTATTTATAATTAAAATTTTAGATTCTACATTGTAATCCTCAATTTGTTTTAAAATATCAATATCTTCTTTATCAAATCCACGAACCATGTCATACATAAAACAAACAACATCAGCTAAATTAAAAGTTCTCTTAACTTCGCTATTTAAAAATATATCAAGTTTGTTCTTTGGTTTATGATAACCAGGCGTATCTATTAACAATAAATTATTTTGATCATCATATTCTAATAAAACTGTCATTTGTTTTCTAGTCGTTTGTGGTTTCTTTGAAATGATTGCTCATTTGTGATTTAGAATAGCATTAAATAATGTAGACTTACCTACATTTGGTTTTCCTACAAATGATACAATTGCTGATTTTTTAGTTATATCCATTTTTAATAAACTCCATAATTCTTGGAATAAAAATAAATAATGATGATACCAAAGCACCAGAAGAAACAACTAAAGTGGCGGCAGCTGCTATATCTTTAATTTTTCTAGCATTGAAATTATATTTAAAAGAAATCATATCAATTAAATTTTCAATAGCAGTATTGATAAGTTCAACAGATATAATTACACTTATAATAATTACTATAACTGCTCAAGAAAGAAGGTTGATTTTCAAGACAGCTGAAATGATGATTGCAATCAAAGCAGATATCAAATGGAAAATAAAAGACTTTTCTTCTTTAAGCGTAGAAAAAATTCCTCTAAAGGCATATAAAAATTTTTTAAATCAATAATTGTTTTTTTTATTTATTATCATATATAAATTATATAAGAAACTAATACAAAGTGAAATGCTTTTTATAATTAAAAAAAATAATAAAATCTTTTTTTATTTTTAATTCAATATTTAAAATATTTTTTTGTTCAAAATGATAATTGTATTGCATTACTAATTCATCTTTTTCTAATAAAATTTTTTTATCTAAAATTATTGTATCTAACTCATAAGATTTAAAAATTATTTTAAATAACATTAATAATGAATCAATACTTTTATCTTCTTTATAATAAATTGAATCAAATTTTAATGTTGCCACTTTAGTTGAATTGCTTTTGTATGTAAAGGTGTTTTTAACTATTGTTTCATCAAGCTTGCTTAAATTTTCTCATTCATCAAAAAGATATGATGCTATATTCTTTAATACAATATAACCTTTTCCTTTTTGTGCTTTAATAATTCCATTTTCAATTAAATTATTGTAAGCGGTTCTAACTGTTAAGTTAGTTGTATTAAATAAATTACTCATTGCAGATTCAGATGGAATAAAATCATTTATTTGATAGTTATCAAATAAAATTTTAAGATATATATATTTACTGATGTATTCTTTTTTTGTTAACTTATTCTTTTTTAGCTTTATCATCTTCAATTTTTTTTGAATTTTCAACATCTTTTTGCATATTAGCACGTAAAGGTTCTAAGTCTTTTGGAAACTTTTCAATTATATGAACTGTTATTTTTTCTTCTAATAAAGCTCTAGTTGCTGCTTCGAACTTCTTTTCATCTCTTAAAATATCACCAATTGGCATATTAGTAGCTGAATAGTAATCTTCTAAAACTTTTTTAGTTTCTTCTTCACTAACTACAACTTTTTCAAGTTCAGCAATTTTTTCAAACATCAATTGTTTTTGAACTAATTTTGTTGCTATATCTTTTATTTTAAATTTATAATCTTCTTCAGG
This sequence comes from Proteocephalus fallax, assembly GCA_028672205.1. NCBI lineage: Eukaryota > Metazoa > Platyhelminthes > Cestoda > Proteocephalidea > Proteocephalidae > Proteocephalus > Proteocephalus fallax. The sequence goes on from JAPUBX010002615.1 coordinate 33,195, forward strand.
CATATTAGTAGTATTCTTTACAGAGTTAGTTAGCGGTTCTATTAAATTTTTAATTTCATCTTGATCTAATTCAAATTCGAAACAATCAGCAACAATTGCCATTGATAAATTAAATAATGTATCTCTTAACATTATGTTTTGTAATTGTTGTTCTTTTACTTCATTAGTTGCTTTTTCAAAAATTTTATTAATTCTTTCTTTATGAATTTCAAATAAATTAGGATCAAACATTATCTTGTCTACTGTAATCTTAGTTGTTCAAGGAATATCCTTAATTAGTTTAGCTTTTGATTTTAATTGGTTCATGTTATTTATCTCCTATTGATTGTGCACATAGATATATTATATAATAGAGTTGCTCTTTTTTTCATAATCATAAAAATAAAATAATAAATTTTCTAAATTAATCTTTGAGATATCATCCACAAAAGTATGGTTTGTTTCATTAGAAACTTCTTTACTATCAATTGAAAAAGAAAAAATATTATTTTGTTGAAGATTAATTAAAACAGATTCTGATTGAGAAATAACACCAACTTCATTAAATGAAATATCGTTATTAGATGCATAATCAATTACATAATCACTAGTAAGAGATGAATAGTTATCTAATTTAACTACTTTAATTTTATATTTTTTAATTTGAGGATAAAGTGTTTCAATATTTTCATAATTTTTATTAGAAGTAACTAGAATAACTTTTATATTACCATCTAAACAATCTTTTAATAAACCATCAATATTTTGATGAAGAGGATTTTCTTTAATATATTCTTGGATGCTCTCTTCACAATCAATTTGTCATCCTGCAACAATTTCTTCATAAGAAGTTGAATTAATTTTTTTTAAATATTCACCTTGATCATTAAATAGTGATTTTCTTTTAGTTAAAAGAGTTTCAACTTCTGGGTACTTATCAACCATTATATTAATAAAGTTTCTCGCTTCTAATTTACTTCAAGTTAAAGAAGAAATTATTTTGCCTTGTATAAAATAAGGATTAATATCAATAAACAACATTTTTAGCATATGATTACTTTCAACTTTTCTTTCCAAATTCTAGATCTAATAACTTTTCTTTTAAATCAAGATTTTCTATTTGTAAGTAATATTGTATTCTAATTTGCTGTTTTTTTAAAAAATTTAATTTATTTTCATATTTAACTAATTCATCAACACCAGATACAATAGAAGAATGAACAGCCGCTCTTGAAATATTGTTAATATTTGCAATCTCTTTTAGACTCATATCTTCAAAATAGTGTAAATTTATATAATTTTGTTTAATTTCAGTTAAAAGTGAGCCATATGTATCAAATAACATTGTAATTTCTTTAATATTACTGCTCATTTTTATTTATAAACTCCATTGCAATTGAATTAATATAAGATTCTAGGTCAAAAGGTTGTAAATCTGTCACTTTTTCACCTAATCCTATAAATTTTACTGGAATGTTGAATAAATCTTTAATAGCAAGCACAATTCCACCTTTAGATGAAGAATCCATCTTAGTTAGTATAATTCCAGTTATATCAGTGACATCATTGAAAGCTTTAGCTTGATTTAACCCAGATTGTCCAGTTGTTGCATCTAAAATTAATAATGTTTCATGTGGAGCAGTTTCATCAAATTTATTTATAACATTTTTAATTTTATTAAGTTCATTCATTAAATTTACTTTATTTTGTAATCTACCAGAAGTATCACAAATTATTAAATCATATTTTTCTTTATAACCTTTTTCTAATCCTTCGAAGATAACACTCGCTGGTTCTTGACCATTTTTTTTAGGCATTATAATATCTACCTTTAAATCATCAGCTCATTTTTTTAATTGTTCAACAGCTCCAGCTCTAAAAGTATCAGCAGCAACAAGTAAAACTTTTTTGTTTAAAGTTTTAAACTTATAAGCAATTTTTCCAATACTAGTAGTTTTTCCAACTCCATTAACTCCAACAACTAATACAACATTAGTTCTATCACTAGATAAATTAATATCAGTATCTATATCAGAATCTTGAATATAGTAAATTAATAGTTTATCAACAATAATAGAAGCAATTAATTGTACATCTGTAATATTTTGTAATTTAATCTCTTCTTTAATAGAATTAACTATTTTTTCACTAGCTAAGTAACCAATATCATATAAAATCAATTGTTCTTGAAGATTTTCAAATAATTCTTCATTAATAATAGTATGAGATGAAACAATATCACTAACCAATGAACTTAGTATGTTAGAAGATTTCTTTAAAGATTCATCAAATTTTTTCTGATTATCTTCTTTTTTATAAATCCGATTACTATCAACTTCTTTTTCTAACTCTTTTTGTTTTTTCTTTTCTGAAAGTTTTGATTTTCAATCTTTAAAAAAAGCCATATCCTATTCCTTTTCAGATAATTCAATTGCAGAATCTAAAGAAACAGAGATTAAAGATGTAACTCCAGGAACCATCATTGTGGCACCAAGAAGTGTTTTACATTCTTTCATAGTTCCAGGTCTATGTGTAATAACAAGGAATTGAGTATTTTTAGAATATTTTCTAATAATTTGTGCAAATCTTTCAACATTAGCTATATCAAGAGCAGCTTCAGCTTCATCTAAAATAACAATTGGGAATGAAGATATTTTTAAAATTGCAAATAAAACTGAAATAGCAACTAAAGTTTTTTCACCACCTGATAATAATTTTAAATTACTAACTCTTTTGCCTGGTGGATGAGCCATAACTTCAATTCCTGATTCAAGAATATTTGTTGGGTCACTAAATGTAATTGCACAAGAACCTCCACCAAATAAAAATTTAAATATTTCAGGAAGAATAGTATTCACGTCATTAATCAATTTAGAGAACTTAGCTTTTGCAGCTTTATCTAATTCAGATATTGACATTCTAATATTTTGAATACTTTCTTCAGTTTCTTTTCTATTTTTATTAATGGTATCGAATTTTTGTTGTTTTTCATCAAGCTCTTCAATTGCTGCATGATTAATTATACCCAAAGCATCAATATCAGCTTTTAATTGATTTATAACTTCTCTAGCTTGAGCTTCACTCATAGGTAATTCTTGATTATAAGTAGCAATCGCAAACTCTAATGTCATTTGATAATTTTCATTAATTCTAACTCTTGCTGCATCTAGAATAGATTTACATTTTAAGATATCTTGTTGATTCTTTGATAATTCTTCTTTTATACGATCAACTTTCATTCTAACATCTTCTAATTGACCTTCAAATTCATTTGCTTGTGAAGTAAATGTAATCTTAGTACTTAAAGCAACATTTGAATTTTCAGAAATTCTGTCTTTTTGTGCTTTAAGTTGATTGATTTCATCTTGAACATTGTTTTCATTTATTACTTTAGAATTATCAAAAGATTTCTTTGTTAAAACTTCATATTCATTTTTATATTTTTCATAGTTTTGTGAAATATTTTCTAAATTATTATTTAAGTTATTTAAAGTATATTTCTTTTCATTAAGTTTAGTATCTGATTCATTTAATTCAGTCATTATTTTTTCATGTTCAATTTTTAAATTAGTAACTTCAACTTCTAAAGATTTAACAACAACTTCTAATTCATCACGGTGTTTTTCTAAATTAAATTGACCAACAAAATTCTTTTCACTACCACCAGTCAAAGCACCACCAGGGAAAACAATATCACCTTCTAATGTAATAACTTTATACATTTGATTTGTATATTTAGAAATTCTTACAGCACTATCTATATCATCGGAAATAATTACTTGTCCAATTAAAGCTTCAATTACAGGTTTCATTTTTTCATCAATATCAACTAAATTAGAAGCGATACCAATAAATCCTTCTAATTCTCCTAAAACATCTAAGTGCTCACTTCTAACAGTTCTAGCTTTAATATCTTTTAATGGCAAGAAAGTCGCTTGACCAGCTTTATTGTTCTTTAAAAATTTAATAGCATTTTTTGCATTCTCACTTGAATCTACAATTATGTTTTCAACAGATTTCCCAAAAGCTTTAGTAATTGCTAGTTCATATTTAGGTTTAACATCTATATATTTAGAAACAACATCATAAATACCATTTACAGCATTTCTATTTTCTAAAATTGTTCTAATACCAGTAGAAAGATTTGTTTTTCTTTCAATTTGTTCATTAACCATTCTTAATCTAGTTCATTTTTCAGTTAACTCAGTATTCTTAGAATTTACTTTTTCATAAAATTCTGTTTTCTTTGAAGAAAGCGATATGCTAACCTCTTGATAAGTTTCTATTTGATTTGTAATATCTTGAATTCTTTCTTTATATGATTTCATATCAATCATTGCAGAAGAAATTAATTGTTCATAAGCACCAATTTTTAATTGTTCATTATCTACAGTGATATCAGATTCTAATTTAGAAGTCATTAATAAATGTTTCTTTTCTAAATTATTTATTTTTTCATTTATTTCAAATAATTGTTGATTAAATTTAGTAGCATCTTGATCAGAGTCTTTTAATTTTTGTTTTATAAATTCTAATTTAGATTTGAATTCATTTTCTAATGGTTCTATTTTTTGTTTTTCATTAATAATATTAACTACTTCTTTTTCAAGTTGTTCTAAATAACGAGAGTAGTGCGAAATGTCTCTAACTAAAATAGTTATTTCAACTTCTTTTAATTTTTCATGCTTTTCAATATATATCTTTGCAGTTTCAGCTTGTCTTAATAATTTTTTTAAATCTTTTTCAAGTTCTCTTTCTAAAGCAGCAATAGCTTCTAAAGCTTGTTCTGTTCTTTCTAAATGTCTTAAAGATTCTTCTTTTTGAATTGAATACATTCCAATCCCAGCTGCATCTTCGAACATTTTTCTTCTATTTTCTGGTTTTGTTTCAGAAAATAAGTTAACAGTTCCTTGAGAAATAATACCTAGTGAACCTTTTGATAAACCAGTATCTGTAAAAATCATTTGAATATCTTTTAATCTACTTGGTTGATTGTTAATAAAATATTCATTATTACCAGAATCTCTATGTAGAACTCTAGTGATGGTTATCTCATCTTTATCATAATGTAAAACTTTAGTTGAATTATCAAAAGTCATACTAACTTTAGAAAATTTAGATTCAGGAATTGTAGCTGAACCTTTGAAAATTAAATCAAACTTATTGTCACCTCTCATATCTTTAACAGACTGTTCTCCAAGAACTCATTTAAAAGCATCAACAATGTTTGATTTACCAGCCCCATTTGGACCAACTATACCAGTCATTTCATCAGTAAAGTCAATATTAACTTCAGTAGCGAAAGATTTAAAACCATGAGCATAGAATCTTTTTAAAAATATCATAGATAAACCTCTTTGTATTATTTTATAATAATATATTAATATCTTTATAAATTTTTAATATTTTAATTAAAATATTAATATAATATATAATACTTTTAATGAGAATCGATAAATTTTTAAGCAATAATACAATACATTCAAGAAGTGAAGTAAATAAATTAATAAAGCAAAATAAGGTTTCAATAAATGGAAAAATTATTAGAATAGGTTCATTAAATATACAACCTGATGTAGATATTATAAAAATAGAAAGTGAAATAGTTAATTCAATTGGTTTTATTTACATTGCTTTAAATAAACCAAAAGGCTATTTATGCACTAATAAAGAAAGTGAAAAAAATCCCTCAATAATTTCATTACTAAAAAATTATTTAGAATATGATTTGCACATTATTGGTAGGTTGGATAAAGATACAACTGGATTAATTATTGTAACTAACGATGGTGAGTTCACACACTTTTTAAAAAAACCAGATAATGATATTGAAAAGGAATATGAAGTTGTGTTAGATAGTGAATTAACTGCTGATAAAATTAACCAATTAAATAGACCGATAATTATGGATAATAAATTATTAAAAGAATTTAGATTTGAAAATTTAAATTTTAATAAAGTGAATATAGTAATCAAAGAAGGAAAGTACCATCAAATAAAAAGGTTATTTAAATTAGTTGGACTTGAAGTTATTGAATTAAATAGAGTTAGAATAAATAATTTAAAATTAAATGATCTTAATATCGCTATTTCTAATTATATTAAAGTTGAAAAAAATGATATTATTTAAAGCTATTTTTAATATAAACTAAAGCATCATCCCCATTAGAGTAATAAGATTTTCTTATACTAACTTTTTTGAAATTTAACTTTTCATATAGTTTTATAGCAAAACTATTTTTAACACTCACTTCTAGAGTCATTGATTCACATTCAATTTCCTCAAGTAACTCTTGCATCGAAATAAAAGCAATGTTATTGTTACGATGTTTCTCTAAAACAGCAATTTTAATTAATTCAACACTAGTGCCAATTTTATTTATAATAATAAAGCCAACTTCAATTTTATTTAAAATTATTAAATAAAAAAAATGGTTATTTAATAGCATTGAATTTAATGTATCAATACTATAGTTTTTTTCAAAACATTCAACATCTAATTTATTTATTAAATCTAAATTTGTTGTTATTTTTAACATGCTTTTTTAAAATATTTCATTTCATAATTATTGATATCTATTTTCTTAAACTTTTTTAATAAAAAGTTTAAGTTATCAACTTTACTAATACAAAAATTACTATCCTTTATAATTTCTAATTTATTATTTTTAATTAGTGAGCTTAATTGTTCTTCATTAATTAATTCAATTCCAAAGATAAGATCATCATCTTTATAAATTGAACAATAATAATTTGAACCTTTAGCATCAATTAAACTTATACAATTATCTAAAGCTTGATATTGTAATTTATCAATAACTAAAACCTCTAAATCTTTATTAAAAATTGTTCATGCTTTTACTATCAAACTGCCAACTCTCATACCAGTATATAAACCCGGACCATATACTCAATAAATTTTTGATATATTTTTTTTATCTATAGAAGCTTTTTTTAATAATTGATCAATATCTTCAATAACATGTTCAATCATATTTTTATCAGTAATTCGAGTGAAATTAAATAAAACATTTTTTTCATTAACTATTGCAATATTAATATAATTAGAAGACAAATCTAAAAGTAAAGAAAAAGACATATTATTTAGTTTTTTTATTTGTAATTTTTGAAGCTTTAGTGGTAGTAACTTTATTTAAATGATCAAATTCTTTTTGCATAACATTTCTAATATTTTTAGAAAATATAGTTCGATCGATATGAATAAAACTTGATGGTTGAATTAATGTTAATAAAGACATTTTAATTTCTTTCTTTTTATCAGACTTTTTATCTTCATGATAAAATTCTGAATTAGTAATAACAACAGGTTGGATCGGTGACATTGTTTTATAAGCCACTTCAAAAACACCAGATTTAAATTCTAACATTTCACTTTGAGAATTTCTAGTAGTTTCTGGAAAGATAACTATAATTTTATTCTTTTTAAGGAGTTCTTTTTGTAATTCAATAGTAGAATAAATTTGTCTTAAGTTTTCTCTATCAATAAAAATAGTATCAACTAATTTAAATATGAAACCAAATCTATCTTCTTCTAACTCTTTTTTAGCAATAAAGATTGGTTTAATATCTGTCTTCATATGAATTAAAACAAATAACACAACTGGATCCATCAAACTTCTATGATTAGAAATAATAATTTGAGGCTTAGAAATTATTTTAAAATCTTTTGAAATTAATTTACTAACATCAATATGTTTAATATATAAAAATAATCTACAAATTTTATATACAGCATCATATCTTTCTTCATCTAGAAAGTCTTCTGGTTTTTTAAGATATTTTCTTGATTTAAGCTTTGTTAAAAATAGTTTAAATAATAAAGCTAAAACTACAAATGGGACTGATAATAATCATAATATTTTTTTAAAAAATTCCATTTTATTCCCTGTATTTAATAGCTCTTCTATTTTCTTTCTTAATTCTTAATTCACTTTCTTCATCAACAGGAGTTAAGAATCTAAGCGCAGTTGTTGGCATTCTAGTTGTATTTGGTGTTTGATAATCATTTAATTTTGCAGTAAAAGAAGGAGACTTAGTATTATAATTATCAAATGGCAAAGTAGGAGAATTAGTTTTTTGATGATTATCTAGTGCATTAGTATTAAAATTTTGATTTAATGTTTTATTGTTAACAGTAGGTATTTGAGGAGAAGTTTCTTTATTGCTTACAAATAATCTATTTGTAAATAAAGATCTAGTTTTAGATTTTTCTGGAACTTTAAAATCATCAACTAAATTATTAATTGGTCTACTTGATTGTTTATTGTCAGTAATTTCATCAAGATTTAATAATTTTGTTTGGTCATTTCTTAAATTATTAAAATTTATTTTATTATCATATTTTCTTTCTTGATTATCTTCAATATTGTATTGTTGTAATTGAATGTTTTTTTCATTTTCATCTAATCTTATTGGTCTAGTGTTAGCATTATTATTTTTTCCAGTAAAAAATCTTTTTTTAACAGTAGGTATAATAATTTTTTGTTCAGATTTATTAGAAAGGTTATCCAAATAATTGTCAAATCTTTTAAAATCACTTTCTAAAACATCAGATTGAAATTGTAAAGTTTTATATACAGAATTAAAAGCAGACTCATCTTCTAACATATTTTTGTTTTTAAGATTTTTTGTATTTTGACGATTAGCAGATGCACCATCTGGTCCACATCTTTTAAGGTCTTCATTTTTTAAATTATTACGAAATGTTTCATCATTTGTTAGAAATTGATTTTGGCTAATTTTATCTTGATCAAAAGTATGAGAAATATCTTGTGTTTTTTTGATTTCATTATTTTTTTGAACCAATTGTTCTTGGTTTTTATTTTTTTTTCAAAACAATTTTTACCTACTATATTATATATATATTATACATTTTATTATATAAGATTGAAAAAATAAATCAAATTATTCTATACAAGAATTATAATTATCTTAAGCACTATTAGCTTAATTGGATAAAGCATCTGACTTCGGATCAGAAGACTTTGGGTTCAAATCCTAAATAGTGCGCCATTTAATATTTCACAAAAATATAGATTAGTCTATATTTTTTGCTTAAATACTAGCTTTTCTCTCAATTCTTCTTGATTTTCATCATTATTATTTAACTTATCAATTTTGTTAGTTAATTTAACAATATGAAAGTCATTTATTTTATTTTTAAAAGTATTCACATGTGTATTTAATATAAGATTAGAAGATTCTTTAATTTTATTTGCACACTTAATAATTTTTTCAGATTCACTAATTATTTCATCAAGATTCTTATTAATATTTTTTAGAGAATTCTCTAATAAATTGTTTTTAAAATTATCAAATTCATCAATAATTTCTTTTTTTTCTCTAAATAAGGTTTCATCTTTAACTAATTCCTTACGCTTAATCATAATAATTCTTAAAAGAGTTAATAAAGTTATTAAAAATTCAGGTCTCACGATATACATATTGTCATATTCTTTAACTTTTCTCATTGAGAATTTATCTTCAGATTCAAGTTCAGTCACTAATATAGAATAATTAGCATTATTCTTTTTTTGATCTTTTTCTAATTTTAAGTAGTGTTCTGAATTTTTTTTCTTAGAAGATGTATATGCATTTTTAGCTTCAATTACAACTGCATCAATAATTATATTATTATAATCAATTAATTGGAATAAGAAATCAGGTTTATTTCCATCAATAACCTTATTTGCTTTTTCTCATTTAATATCATCATAATCATTAAATCAGTTTGTTGCTTGAACATCTATTCATGATTCTAATTCTTCACCTAAAACTTTAGAATTTAAAGAGTTTCTATTTCTTTCCAATTCTGTTATTTTATCTTTATGTTTTTGTAATTCTTCATTATAAAGTTTTTCATTCTCATTAATTTCATTTTTCATTTTTAAATCAAAGTTTTCTTTAGCATTATTATTATTTGCTTCTAAAGTATTAATTTGAATTTTTAAATTATTAATTTCAGACATGAATTTATTTTGAATTTCAAGTTCTCTATTTTTTACTTTAGAATCTAAATCAGTTTTTAAACTATTATTTTCTTTAACTAAATCTAAATACTCTGTAGAAGTTTTAAAAGTATTTAATCAATTTTGGCGTTCTTTAACTCTTAATTGTTCTATATACTCATCTTGGTGGGTTTTAAAGTGAGTATTAAAACTATTTTTAAGATCATCAAAATTATTATTTAAAATATCATTAATACAAATATAATCACCAGCAGTAGCAGCGGATTTTAATGTAAATTCTAATTTATCTTTATCTTTTAATTCTATATCTATTTTTTTCATATTAACCTACTTGTTTACATTGTCAATAACGCCACCGCCAAGACAAAAATCTCCTTGATATACAACAGCACTTTGACCTGGCGTAACTGCTATAGAACCATCTTGATAACTTATTATAACATTGCCATTGTTGTTTATTTTAATTTTGCATTTTATTAGATTTTGTCGGTGTCTAAATCTTACTTCTAAATTTTCATAATTTTCAGGTGTTATAATTCAATTAAATTTTTTACATAAACATTCATGAGATAATAAATATTTATCTTTAAGTCTTTCTGGAATAACATACAAAATATTTTTTTGAATATCTTTACTACATACAAAATATTTTTCTTCCATTCCAGCAAGTGATAAATTATTATTTTGACCAATTGTATAAAATGATATTCCTAAATGTGTTCCTAATTTAATATTAGAGTCAATATCAATAATATCACCAGGTTTGGTTTCAATATAATTTGAAAGAAAACTATTAAAATTTCTTTTACCAATAAAACAAATACCAGTTGAATCTTTTTTATCTCAAACAGGAATGTTATTTTCCTTTGCTATTTTTCTTACATCACTTTTTTGTAATTCACCTATTGGGAATAAAACTTTTTCTAGTTGCTTTTGATTTAAGTTACATAAAAAATAAGTTTGATCTTTATTATTATCTAAACCCTTTAATAAAAAATGTTTATCTGAATGAATAATTCTTGCATAGTGGCCCATGGCAATGTAATCAAATTTAAAATTTTTATTAACATAATCTAAAAACGATCCAAATTTTATATATTGATTACATAAAATATCTGGATTTGGTGTTCTCCCGCTTTTATATTCATCTATAAAATTGGAAAATACATTATTTCAATATTCATCTATGAAATTTACCTTATGTAGTTTTATATTTAAATATTGAGCAACTTTTAAAGCATCATCATAATCAAATTGATATTCACACTTGTCATCATTATTAGTATTTTTTTCATTATTTACATAACTATCTCAATTTTGCATAAATATAGCTTCAACGTCATACCCTTGCTGTTTTAACAAGAAACAAGAAACTGCAGAATCAACTCCGCCACTAAGGCCAACAATTACTTTTTTCAATTTGACTCCTAAAATTAAATTTAATATATTATAATATATTAAATGAAGAATATATATGTCAGAAAATTTAAATAAACACAAATTTAGTTCTTTAATATTTAACTTAGATTCATTTGATGGCCCAATGGATATTTTAGTTGAGCTAGTTAGAGATAAAAAACTAGATATTTTAACTTTGGATATATCAGAGCTAACTCATCAATATTTAATTTTTGTTAATGAAAATTTACAATATATAGCGATTGATGAAGCTTCTAGTTATTTAATAATGGCATCTTATCTTACTGAACTTAAAACAAAAATATTATTGCCATCAATAAATGCGTTATATAGAAAAGAAGAAACTGATTTTGAAATAGATAAATTAAGAAAACAAATTTTCTTGTATAAACAATACAAAGATATGGTTGAATTTTTTAAATGAAAACAAGGAAATAGAACACAAATATTTTCAAAAAAGAACGATGACCTAGAAGAATACATTCCAGATGAAACTCCAGAAGCTCCTCTTCCTGAAAATGTTTCTATTGATAGATTAGCTAGAGCTTGAAGAAATGTTCTAATTAGACTAAAAGATAAAGAAACTTTGAATGCGCCAATGGTAATAAAAGTTAGTGATATTGATGTTGATAAAATTCAAGAAGAATTAAAAAATTTTGTAGAACAAAACGATATTGATAATCTTCCTTTTAATGATTTTATAAAAGTTTTTACTAAAGATGTGAATAACCTTGAATTAATATGTGCTATTTTTGTTTCACTACTTGTATTAGTTAAAAATGGATATATAAAATTAATTCAACATAAACAAAATGGAGTTATTTATATTTCAAAAAATACAGATATAATATTAAATGATAGTCATGATGATATAGATAGGGCAGTTTTACTAAATCAAGAAGTTGCAAAACAAATGCATCATGATATGAATTTTGAAAAAACAAATATTTATAACAATAATAAAAAGGATGGTAAATAGTATGGGTAATAATAACGATAATAAAAAAATAAGTGAATTTGATAAAAGTCTATTTGATGATAAAGTAGAAGAAGTTTCTAAAGTTAAAAGAATGACATTTGATTTTGATGATGATTTAGAAGATGAATTATTGATTTCTATTAAACCAAAAATTAGTAATGATTCTTTAAAAATGTTTTCAGATAATGATGATGAATCTTTTTTTGAACATAAAGAGGAAATTATACAACCAAAAATAAACAAAGAAGTTGTAAATTCAAATAACACTAATACAAATTTAAAAACTATCAGTAATGAATATATAGATTTAAATAACCCTGATGTTCAATTAAGCAATCAAATAAAAAATAGTGAATGTAGTGATGAACTTTATCAAGAATTGGACATGATTAAAATTAAATCTGTTATCGAATCAACATTTTATGTTGTTGGTCAAATTGGTGTTAGTATCGGTGATTTAAGAAGACTTACAAATGCTCCAAGTAGTGTTATTAAAAAACTAATTAAAGATTGATCAATTGAACTTGAAAATGATGCTACTAGAGGAATTCTTATTAAACAATTTGGAGATCATTATAAATTTTTTTCTAAGCCTCAAAATAAAGAAAATTTACATAAATTAATTACAATTAAATATAAAAACCCTTTATCTTCTAAAGTGATGGAAACATTAGCAATTATTGCTTATAATCAACCTTGTACTAAATCAGTTATTGAAGAAATAAGACTTAAAGATCCAACTCCAATTGTTTATAAACTAATTGAATTAGGTCTAGTTATTGATGCAGGAAGAGCAACAACTCCAGGCTCTCCAATACTATATACAGTTACACCTAAATTTTATGATATATTTGGAATAAAATCTCTTTCTGAGTTACCTAATATTAATGTTGATAATGCATATTTTGATGAGGATGTTTCTTTCTTTGATACTACAAGATTTGAGGATTTATAGTGAATCAAAGAAAACCTCAAATAGATATTGTTAATTATTTAAAAAATTATGGTTTTGTTTTTGCTAATTCTGAAATATATAATGGATTAGCTAATGCTTGAGACTTTGGTAATTTAGGTTGTATTCTTAAAAAAAATATTAAAGACTTATGATGAAATAATTTTGTATCATGTGAATCAAATATGTTAGGTCTTGATTCAAATATAATTTATAATTCTAATGTTTGAAAAGCCTCAGGTCATCTTTCAAACTTTTCTGATCCTTTAATTGATTGTAAAGAATGCCAAAATAGATTCAGAGCAGATAAATTAATTGAAGAGTTTTGCCCAAGTGCTAAAATTAATGAAAATACTGATTATCCTATTCTATTAGATATTTTAGTAAAAAATAAAGTTTCTTGCCCAAACTGTAAAAAAATTAATTGAACTGATATTAGAAATTTCAATTTAATGTTCAAGACATTTCAAGGTGTAATTGAAAATGATTTATCTACTTTATATTTAAGACCAGAAACTGCTCAAGGTATCTTTATCAATTTCAAAAATATTCAAAGAACATCTAGAATGAAAATTCCTTTTGGAGTAGCTCAAATTGGTAAGGCATTTAGAAATGAAATTACACCAGGTAATTTTATTTTTAGAACACGTGAATTTGAACAAATGGAAATAGAATTTTTCATCAATAAAGATGATTCTAAAAAGTACTTTGACTTGTTTGAAGAAAAAATAAAAAATTTTTTAATACAAGAATGTAAATTATTAGAATCATCAATTAGAATTTATAACCATCCTAAAGAATCACTAAGTCATTACTCTTCTAAAACTATTGATTTTGAATTTTTATTCCCTCATGGGTGGGGTGAATTGTGTGGTTTAGCTGATCGTGGTAATTTTGATTTAAGCGTGCATGAAAATAATTCTAAAAAAGATTTAAGTTATTTGGATCCAATAACAAATGAAAAATATGTTCCCAACGTTATAGAGCCATCGATGGGTATTGAAAGATTATTTTATGCTATTATCACAGAACATTACTTTGTTGAAAAAATAAGCGATAGTGATGAAAGAGAAGTATTAAAGTTACCAATTAATTTGTGTCCATACAAAGTTGCTTTTTTACCTTTAGTTAATAAATTAAAAGATCAAACTTTTGAACTTTATGAAAAAATTATTAAAAAATATAAAATATCAATGGATTTTGACTCTTCTGGGACAATTGGTAAAAGATATCGTCGACAAGATGCTATTGGTACAATGTATTGTATAACTTTTGATTTTGATTCAGTTGAAAAAAATACTATAACAATTAGAGATAGAGATACAATGGAACAAAAAACAATTCAGATTTCTGAATTAGATAATTTTATTAAAAATAGTATAATTTTTGGATAATATGAAATCAAAACAAGATATTATATCAAACATAAGAAATCAAATTAATATTTCAGAAGTAATTACTGAATATATTACATTAAATAAAAAAGGTAATAACTTTTTAGCAATATGTCCATTTCACCAAGATACTAAACCATCATTAAGTGTTAGTGATTCTAAGAAAGTATTTAAATGCTTTTCATGTGGCGTAAGTGGAGATGTTTTTTCTTTTGTATCTAAATATGAAAACATTAGTTATAATCAAGCAGTTTTAAAAGTTGCTAAAAAAAATAATATTGATTTTTCTTCAATTGATTTTTTAGATAATATAAATAAAAAAGATATAGAACTTTCAATATTATTTGAAATTAATAATAAAACTAATTATTACTTTAATAATTTTTTAAAAAATAAAGAAAATAAACATATTATTGATTATTTAAATAATAGAGGCATTGATAATAGTCTAATAGAATATTTTCAAATAGGTTTTGCACCTGAAGACTCAAATATAATAATTGATTTATTAACCAATAAAGATAATATGCTTATGAATGATAAGTTAGGTTTTAAATCAAAAGATATCTTAGATGCTGGTATTTCTAATTTAAATTCAAAAGGTGAATATATAAGTTTCTTTTTTAATAGAATTACTATCCCTATATTAAATGAAGAAAATAAAATTATAGGTTTTGGCGCTAGAACTATAGATAATCAGCAACCTAAATATTTAAACACATTTTCAACAAAAATTTTTAATAAGAGTCAAATCTTATTTAATATTAATAATGTTATTAATGAAAATATTGATATGGAGATTTTATATTTAGTTGAAGGGTATATGGATGTTATTGCGTTGCATAAAATAGGAGTTAAAAATGTCGTTGCTACTATGGGTGTTTCTTTTAGCGAACTTCATTTTGATATACTTAAAAGATTAGTAAATTTAAAAATAATTAATATTGCTTTTGATAATGATTCAGCTGGTATTAATTCAACGATTAAAACTGCTGAAGTTATTTCTAAAAAATATTCAGTTTCTATTGTAAAATATGAAACTGAATTAAAAGATATTGATGAAATAATTAGAGAAAATAAGGAAGAAGGGTTGAGAACAATAAATAATATTGTTGATTATTCTACTTTTAAAATTGAATTATTAATTAAGCAATATTCTAATTTTGGAAATACTAATAATGATAAAATACTATTAGAAAAATCAATGGATATCATTAAAAAAGAAACTGATATTATTTCAATAAATAATAATATAGCAAAATTATGTGATCTTTTAAAGATTGAAAAACAAATATTACTATCATCATTAAATAATTTCCAAGTAAAAAAGCCAAATAAAAACTTTGCTAAATATGAATCAAAAATTAAAATTGACTTTAATCATCACGAAAAAGCTGATCAAATTATTATAAGAGGAACAGAAAGAACAGAAAAAGAAATTTTAAAATGCATCATTTTAAATAGAGAGTGTTTACATATATTTGAAGAAAAAAGTAATATTTTTTTAGATAATAATAATCAAGAAATATTTAATAAAATACAAGAAATATATGATGCTAATCAGTTATTAATATCTATTGATATAAATGATATTAAAAATTGCTTTAAAGATGATGAAAAAATGTTAGCAATTATCGTTGAGTTAATTGTAGGAATTGATAAGATTAAAATTGATACAACAATTGAAAGATTAAATAAAACATTAGAAAACCATATTAAAAAAATTAAATATTATGCATATGAGAAAAAATTTAAAAATATTTTAAAAAGTGAAAAAGATAATTCTGAAAAAAACAAATGTTTAGAAAGTTTCATTAAACTTAAAAATAAGTAAAATTTTATTATCTTTTTATTTGTTATAATGTAATTAGATATAAGGATGTATAAAAATGAAATTTAATAAAAAAATAGCTCTCTCATCATTAGTTGCTGTAATTGCAGCCTCTTCTATGCTCCCATTCATATTCTCTTGTTCTAACAATCTAACTAAAACAAATATAAAAAATGAAGTTGTTGCCTTAAAAGTACAACCTATAAGTACATCTCAAATGAGTGCTGGTTTAAAAACTCTTTTAGAAGAAAAAGACGAAGCAACTTTAAAAACTTATTTTTACATAAAAAATCCTATTGATGATAAAACTACGATTTCTTCTCTTATAAAAGAAATTAATTTGGTAATAAGTGAACCAAGTAACTATAATGATGGTTTATTAAAAATTAATATAACTACTTTAGATAATCTTGTGGTGGTGAATAATGTTATTATAAAATATGATGATCCTAATCCTGAATGACCATCTTTTTATGAATTAAGTAGCGGTGGAAGAGTTGGCGATTTTATTGTTAATTCATATTTTAAATTAATTAGTGACCTTAAAATCTTGAATGATCAACCTGTTTGAAATATTACTAATGAATCGTTATTACAAAAAATGAATACACTTAATTATGCTAAAGACTTACAAATAGCCATTATTAGTGGTGATGAAAGTGAAGGCAAAATTTCATTAAAATTAAGTGGCGAATATAAGGGCAATATTATTAACGATGTAATTATTAATATTACAGGATTTACATTTATAAATGTTTCAAATTATTTGTACTATAATACATTTGAAATAGACAAAGATAAATTTATTGAAAATCTTCAAGATAATGCTAGTGCTCAAACCTGAAATGTACAAACTATATTTTCATACTTAACTTCTTTTCAGACTCAAGATATCAATGCTAATAAAAAGATAGATATTAAACAATTATATACCAACGGTTCTTTGTTAAATTTTACTTTTAATAATTTTAACACTATTGGCAATAAAATTGTAATATCAGCAGACTTTAAGACTACTAAATATGATAGTGCTACAGGAAAGTGAGCAGAACAACTACAAAAAACTAATTTTAGAAATTCTGAAGAATATAAATTAAATATTACTGATTTAGATATTATTAGATATTTATATAAAACTGCTGATGTTAAAACAAATATTAATTTAGATTTATACCCATCTGAATTATATAGTTATTGAAAAAGAACATTAGACAAAGTTAATGATTATATTTCTTTAAACCAATATGTTAAAAATAAATATTTTAGTTCTAAATCTATAAATATCAAAACTGAATCTATGACAATAAATGATTTAGAAGGTATAATAGAGTGAAAATCAAATATAATTTGTGATGATGAAGTAATGTTAGTTACTTCTCCTATTACCAAAACTATCAAAGGTTTTAAAAAAATAAATGACTTAAAAGTTGATAAAGAAAAGAACCATTTTTTTATATTACCAGATATTGATTCTAGCTTTTATAAATCAATTAATAGAGAGTTAAAAAATAAATTTACTCATTTAAATAATTTAAATATTGGTCAATCTATACAAATTCCAATATCAGATTTTCAAAATAGTTTTGTAAATTTAAATGGTTTTGCACTATATCAAGCAGATGTACCAGCAGCTCCAGATCTAGGTACTCTAGATGTATTAGAAAAAAGAGGTGTAAAGTTTTATAGTGATTTTTATAACGATAGTTTACTTAAAGCGTTAATTGATGGCGGGCGAACACAATTATTAAATGGAATCTATATGAATATCATTGTAAGTTCTTTCCCATCAAATAGTATAACAATGGTTAGAAAAAATAATGATGAATGAACTTTATCTGGTGAATTAAAATTAAGTTTTGTTTTAGAAAATAATACATTTTTTCAAAGAACTTTATCGATATCTGGAGTTGATTTCCAAAGAACAAATCTAGAAGTTAAATAAATAAGTCTATATTAAGAATAAAAGAATAAAAAAAACTATTAATTAAATAGTTTTTTTTATTCTTAATATACTAGATATAACTTTATTTTTTAGGTTTTCTAATAAAACAGCTATAACAAATATGTCTATTATCATCAGTAGTTACAGAAGCATGTTTTGGCACTTTACAACTAGAACATTTTTTAGATTCTTCATTGTAACCAGCATTAGTATGTCATTGTTTTCTTCTTTTGTCATAGTTGTATCTTTGTATATCACTTGATTTAATGATTATATGTTTTTTGCTAACATCGATACCATCAACTTTTTTAACTTTAGCTGTTGTTGTTTGTTTAGCTTTAGTTTTTTTAGTTGTTGTAGAAGTACTTCTTTTATCTTGAGCATTAATAACATCTTGAATAAGTTCAACTTCTTCACTAGTGAAGATATCAGTTCTATTTTGGTAACTATCAATTCCGTAAGTTTCAGCTAATTTATTGTTTCCTCTATGTTTTGCTTTTTTAGCAAAAAAAGATTTAAAACTATCGTAGAAAGATGAACCTTGTTTAGAAGGTTGTTCAATATTAATACTATCATATTTATTAGTAGCGTTATTTAACGGTACTAAAGAATTAATACCTTGACTAGAAAGTTTTTTTCCTTTTGAGTTTATTGAATTATTAATAATTCTTTTTTCATCAGAAGTTGCTTCTAAAAAATCATGTTCGTCACAAAAAACTAACTCAACTTGTTTCCCATCAACAATTATTGATTGGTTAAACCCTTCAACTATTCCAATTGCTCTTGCATCATTTTCAGATAAATATACTACATTTTCTTTCTTTTGTTTTGCTATCATTTTAGCCATAAGTTCTCCGTAATTAATTATTAATATATAACTTTCTTGCAGTTATATATTTATATTTTACACTAATATATAAAATAATCATTGGAAAATTATTTTTATTTTATTATTTTAGCTAAATTTCTCATAGTAAAATTATTAATTTTAGTCATTTTATTTGTCTTTAGTTTTTTAAACATCATCAAATAATCATTTTTTTTAGTCTGTATATCAATATTTTTACAATCAACTTTATCTAAAAATATTTTCTTATTAGAGAAGAATATTTTAGTCAATATAGGACATTCATCAAAGTGTTTAACTTCATCATTAACTTCATAACACAAAACAAAAGATAACTTGTTTGCTATGTGTTGACTTATGATTGCATTATATCTAGTACCTCACATTAATATATGATCATCATTTTTATTTAAGAAAAATTCTTTTAAAAAAACTGTAATTAAATCACTAAAAGATTTTTGTTTATCACAATATTTTTTAATATCTCTATGTTCAGGGTCTAAATAAAAAGATATTTCGTTTAAAGAAAAAAAATCACCAATAGAAATATAACCAATAATATTACTATTCTTATAAATAAAATATAGACAATTGTCAGCAATTAAAGAATTATTACAGAAAGTAGATATTTTTTCTGGTGTATCATTTAAAAAAAAGGCCATATTGTTATTTTTAATATCGTTTTTATTTTTAATTACAAAGTTAAAAAATTCATCATTAGCTTGGTTGCTAAATTTAACTAATTTTATATCTTTGTAAAAATTGATAATATTTATCATATTTATAATATTACTATAGAAAGCATATTTAACAAGTTTAAATTGTATATAACTATTATTATGTATAAGAATAAAAACTAATATATAATATATGTTATGAATATTTATAATGAATTTATTACAAAAACTATAATTGATTTTAAAGAATATATTAATAAAAATAAAATAAAAGATGTTGTTATTGGATTAAGTGGGGGTATAGATTCAATTGTTTCCTTAGCAATCTTATCTTCAATAGAAAATATAAATATTCATGCTTATTTTATTAACATACATTCGAGTGTTATTAATCTGAAAGATGCAAAAGAAGTTGCAGCTTTATTTAATACAAATCTTGAAATAATTGATTTACAAAATATTTATAATGATTTTGTTAGAACTTTAAATGTTGAAGATAAAATTCGTAGTGGAAATATTAAATCAAGAATTATAAGTTTATTTTTATATGACCAAGCAAATAAATTTAAAGCATTGGTTATTGGAAATTTAAATTATAGTGAAAAGTTTCTAGGTTACTTTACAAAAAATAGTGATAATGGATGTGATTATATGTTTTTAAATAACCTTATTAAAAAAGATGTTATTAAATTAGCTTATTTGTTTAATATTCCACAACATATAATAAACAAAGCACCAAGTGCTGATTTATACATTAATCAAACAGATGAGAGCGATTTTGGTTTTAAATATGTTGAAATTGATAATTATTTAAGTAATGAAATAAAAATTGAAAAAGAGATAGAAGATAAAATAATTAAAAGACATAATTTAAATACACATAAAAATAATATAATTAATAATAAAAATTATATTAAGAAATATAGAGGAATGTAATGGAAGCAATAAAGAAACATTGAATTAAAGCACTTTTTATAATATTGGCAATCGCTTCTATTATTATTTTAGTAATATCTTCAATTTCAGTAAATAATATTTGAACAGTTGATGCAAGTAAGGCATATAATTTTTGATTATCTTATTTATTTATAGTTTTAATTATTGCCGCTACTTTGATTTTATTAGTTATAATTTTAATCTCTTGTAAATATTATGTTATTTGATCCCAAAAAAGAAATAAGTCTAAAAGTAAAGAGGCAAGAAATGCCAAATAATAAAATATTAGATTTAAATAATTTATTAATTGATTTCAAAAATCAAATAGAAGTATTAGAAAATAAACAAAAAATAATTGAATTAAAAAATATTTTTTTAAAAAAGAATATTGCCCCTCTATATAAAACTTTATCTGAAGTTGAAGATAAAAAAACTTTTGGAGCAGCTCTTAATGAAATTAAAATTAATATTGAATCATTAGTTGATAACAGTATTAATTTACTATCTTCTAAAGATTTGCCAAAAGATATATTAGGCTTTGAAGAAATAAATTTATTTAAAAGTGGCCATCGACATCCATTAAACCTAATCATTCAAGAAATTTCTAATTTCTTTAAGTTGTTTAACTTTGAACTTATAAACGGGAATGAAGTTAGTGATGTTTTATATAACTTTGATAATTTAAATATAACAAAAGACCATGTTGCTAGAGATATTCATGACACTTTTTTTATTAATGATAAATATGTTTTAAGAACTCATTGTACTTCTAACACAGCTAAAGTATTACATAAAAATAAAAGTGAGGATGTTAGGATTTTTTCATATGGTAATGTATATCGTAAAGATGAAGATGACGCAACCCACTCACACCAATTTACTCAAGTAGATTTTATATGACTTAAAAAAGATTTTACTTTATCAAATTTAAAATGAATTATTGATGCTTTTATACAATATTTATTTGGAGATAAACTAAAAACAAGATATCGTTTAAGTTATTTCCCATTTACTGAACCTTCTTTTGAAGTTGATGTAGAATGTTGAAACTGTAATACTAAAGGATGTAGTATTTGTAAGAAGAGTGGATGAATTGAAGTGTTGGGAGCTGGAATGTTACATCAAAATGTAATAAAAAATACTAGTACCAATGGAATCAATAGTGGGATGGCTGCTGGGATTGGAATAGAAAGAATTGCAATGCTTAAGTATGGAATCAATGATATTAGAGATTTCTATAATAATGATTTTGACTTAATTAAGCAATTTAAAAATAATTAGGAGGTTGTGTGTTAGTTTCTAGAAATTTATTAATAAAATATTGTAAAGAGTTTTCAAAGGTTAATGATATTCAATTTATTGAATCTTGTAATAAAACAGGATTAGAGGTTGAACAAATTTTAACACACCCAAAAACTGAAAAACTCGAAGTTGTAAAAATAATTAGTATTCATAAACATCCTAATGCAGATAAATTAAATCTAGTAACAATATCAACTAAAAATGGAGAAAAAGAAATAGTTTGTGGAGCTAGTAATTTGGAAGTTAATAGTTATGCAATATATGCTGGTATTGGCGTTAAATTATTTAATGGTATTGTTTTAGAAAAGAAAAAGATAAGAGATATATATTCTGAAGGAATGTTGTGTGCTTATAGTGAATTAACTAATATTGGGGTTGAAAATTTATCACTTGAAGATCAAGATGGTGTTATTTTATTTAAGAAAAAAATAAGTGATAGTGATATTAATTCTCTTATTGGATTAGATGATAAAATTTATGACATTTCAATCCCTAGTAACAGGAATGACTTAAACTCAATTTTTTCTTTATTATCTGAATTATCATTTAATTTGAATCTTAATTTTAAATTAAATTTAAATTTCGCTTTTAAAAAAATAAAAAATAATATAAATATAATGAAAGATGATTCGATATGTAGTGATCTTGGGTTAATTGAAATCAATGACTTACAAAATATAAAACCATCTTGAAGTGAAAAACAAATTTTAATGTCATGTAATTTTAAAATAAATAATAATTTTATAGATATCTTAAATATAATTTTTATATTATCAGCTAATCCACTTCATTGTTATAATAACGAGAGTATTAATAGTAAAATTTCTATAACAAAAAATAACAAAATTACTAATATAATTGGAATTGATTCTAAATCTTATTCAATTAATAAAAATTGAATTGTTGCTAAAAGCGAAAATAAAATAATTTCATTGCCATATGTGATTGGCTCAAATGAATATAAATATAATATTAATTCTAATAAAGTTTTAATTGAAGTTGGTAACTTCAATCATTTATTAGTAAGAGAAGCAATGAATCAGATGAAAGTTTCAACTAAGTCATCGTTGATTGGCAATAAACCTATCGCTAGTTGAAATACTCAATTAGCTTTTGAACTATTATTAAATTATTTAAATGCAAATAAAATTTCTTATTCTTATAATTTTTTATTTGCTAAATTAGTTACTAAAAAAATAAAAATTGATTTTAATGAAATGGAATCCTTCATTGGAACTAAGATAAAGAAAAGTGATGTTATTAACTTTTTTTCAAAAACATCTTTTGATTTAAAAAATAATATTATTGAAG
Source organism: Proteocephalus fallax (assembly GCA_028672205.1). Classification (NCBI taxonomy): domain Eukaryota; kingdom Metazoa; phylum Platyhelminthes; class Cestoda; order Proteocephalidea; family Proteocephalidae; genus Proteocephalus; species Proteocephalus fallax. Next base: position 56,753 of record JAPUBX010002615.1, read on the forward strand.
TTCATCCGTCTAGATTAGATATATTTGATCAATTTGACATATATGAAGAAGTAATGAAGTTTATTGATATTAATAAATTACCTATTTATCCTATAAATTTTAATATTATTAACTTTAAAGAGAATCATTACTATCAAAGTACTAGTACTATAATCAATTACTTAGTTGATATGTCGTTTTTTGAAGTCAAGACTTATAATTTGACATCAAAAGAAGAATCGTCTAAATTTGACTACTTAAAACTGCATTCTAATATACAAATTACTAATCCTATATCAAATAAAAGAGAATACTTAAAATCTAACGCAATAAATGAAATGTTAAAAGTTATTCAATACAATAATTCTAGAAAAAGAGATTTATATAATATTTTTGAAATATCAAAGATACAAACAGATCTTGATAAAACTTCAGATATATTAAGCATCATTATTTATAAGAATTTCTTTTATCACAATATTGGTAATATTAATTTAAGTAATCATATAGTAAATATAAAATCTTTTATTACTTCTATTTTTTCTAAATTAAATTTAGTAATTAAATTTAAAATTATTAACAATAAAACAATAGAATTGATTTTTAACAAAAATATAGTTGGAGTAATTTCTTTAATTGATTCAAATACTTCAAAACAATATGACCTTGACGAATTTATGAATATTTGAACTATCATCATAAACTTAGATTTTCTAAAAGAAAAAAATGAACTTCAAGCGATTGTCAAACCATCTTTATACCCTTATATAAAAAGAGATATTAATATTTCTTTAAAAGAATCAGAAGATGTGAATTTAATAATTGATAAAATAAAGAAAATTAAATATATATTATCAGTAGAGTTAATTGATTCATTTAAAAAACTAGAAGATATTACATATACTTATTCAATAGTAATTAATAATAGTGAAAAGACTTTATTAACTAATGAAATAAATTTAATTATGGATGAAGTTAAAAAATTATTGAACTAACATTCATATTTTAATTTTTCTTTGGCAATTTTGTAATTTGGATATCTTTCTTGAACTAGTTTTCAAAATTTATTAGAATGATCTGGAATAATTAGGTGACATATCTCATGAATTATTACATAATCAATTAGTTCATTGTTTAACATATATAATTGAATTGCTAAAACAATACTCATTGATCTATATTCACATTGCCCTCATTTACTTTCATATCACTTAGTATCAATTGAATAAGCTTTTTGGTTAAATTTTTTCAACCACATATTAGTTCTATCAATAAGAAATTTACTTCCTAAATCAGTAAGCATTTTATTTACCATCTTTTTTTTATTATCTTCATTTTTAAGAAAAAGATATATATTATTTCCAATAATTTCATATCTTTCTTTTTTTTCTACTATTTCTATTTTTAGTTGATGAGATACCCCATTAATACCAATTTTATTATCTGATCAATTTATTAAGGAGTTATTTTCTTTATTTTTAATAAAGTTATAAAATTTATCAAAATTAGATTCAACAAAACTATCAACTAATTTAAAATCAACATAATCAGGGCAAGTTACAATAACTTCATTATTCTTATCTAATTTAGCTGTAATATTTCTTGTATTTTTAAATACAATTTTATACATTAGTAATTTACCAGATTTTATTAATTGTCTATATTCCATAGTTAAAATATAACATATTATTGCTTTATTTTATCTAAGGTTTTTGTTTTAATTTCTTGATAGATTTTTATATTATTTTGCATATATTTTCTCAATTGCTCTTTCCCTTGTGCAATTTTGTTATTATCATATGAATATCAAGAACCAGATTTTAATATAACTTCATACTCTATTGCAAAGTCAACTATTTCATTTTCTTCATTAAAACCCTTATCGAAGTAAATATCAATAAAAGCTTGCTTAAGAGGAGGGGCTGCTTTATTTTTTATGATAGTAATTTTAGATTTAATACCTATTTTTTCAATTCCTTCTTTTATTAATTCAGCTTTTCTAACTTCCATACGAACTGATGAGAAAAATTTTAGCGCTTTCCCACCAGTAGTAGTTTCAGGGTTACCAAACATTACTCCAATTTTTTCTCTAATTTGATTAATAAAAATAATAGTTACATTTTTATTCATTAATTGTGATTGAATTTTTCTTAACCCTTTAGACATTAATCTAGCTAATGCACCAATTTGAGGATTATCAAAATCACTTTCTTTTTCAATTTCAGGCAGCATTGCAGCAACTGAATCTACAACTATCAAATCAACTGCATCATTTTCAATCATCATCTCAATGATTTGAAATGTTTGTTCTCCACTTAGGGGATTTGCAATAAGTAATTTAGAAGTATCTATTCCTAAATTATTTAAGTAAGTAATATTAAGTGAGTTTTCTACATCTATAAATAAGCAACGTTTTTTACTTTCTTGTGTTTTTTTAATAATTTGTAATGCAATTGTAGTTTTACCACTTGACTCATTACCATATATTTCAATAATTTTTCCAGAAGGAATACCACCAACCCCTAACGCTGAGTCTAGTTGGATACTTCCAGTAGAAAGCACTTCTTCATTTTTTAATTGTTTATCGCCTGTATTTATTACATTATTAACTACTTTATTATTAATCATTTTAAATAGTTCTTTATCATTTATTTCTCTTGTTTCTTTCATTTTTTCCCTTTTTATTTTAACTTAATTATTTTTATTACAAATTAATAATAAATAATAGAATCGCTTCCAATTAATATATTTATCTTTTTTTATATATTCACTTATAAATAATTAATTGTTTTGAATAATCTTTATCATTTTACAAAAATCAGAAATAATCAAAGAACCAGAACCTATCAAAAAGCCATCTAATCCTTCTACACCATTTAGCAATAATTCAATATTGCTTAGATTAACAGAACCACCATATATTACAGGGACATTAACTTTTTGTTTTATTTTATGAATTATATTTGATATTTCTAAATTACTTGGAATTGTACCAGAACCAATTGATCATATTGGTTCATAAGCAATTATTAAATTATTTAACATTGATTTATCACAACCTTTTAAATTACTTTCTAATTGTTGAAATAAGAATTCAAATGTTTTGTTATTATCGTAAGTTTCACGATTTTCACCAATACATAAAATTACTCTAAAATTTTCTTTTAATAAAGTTAAAACTTTTTTATTGATAATTTCGTTTGTATTATCATTATAGAGTCTTTGTTCACTATGACCAATAATAACATTATGAATAGAATTATCTTTTAAGTGTTCATAAGACATTCTTCCAGTGTGAGAACTATAATCAAAATATTCAACATCTTGTGCCACTATATCAAAATTACTTTTTCTCTGTGATTCAAGAAGAAAAATATTTGGTGGTGCTATTTTTATATCAATACCATATTTAGAACAACTATTTAATTCATTAAAATAATTTTCTAAATCATTATATTTCATATTTGATTTTCAATTGGCAATTAAAAATTTTGATTTCATATTAAACTATTTTTAAAATATTTTTTATATCAGCTAATACTTTTGAAGCAATATTTTTCTTTTCTTCAAAAGTAATAAAGTCTTCTCCACTTTTGAAATATAAATTAAAATATATTTTGAACTTAGGTTCAGTTCCAGATATTCTAAATTTAATTCATGAACCGTTTTTCATTAATCATTCAATACATTCACCATCTTGATTTCAAACAATTTCTTCAATATCCATATTATAAACTCTTTTTATTCTCAAGTTCATTGCTCTTTCTTCTAATTTCATTGCTGATTCTTTTCAATTATTACCTGGAATTGTAACAGAAACAGTTGAACCATATCAATCACCAAATATTGGATAAATTCTCTTTTCTAATACATCTATTAAATCTAAACCTTCACTTTTATAATAGTCAAGCATATTTAGAGCAAGTGCAGCTGCAGCAGTTCCATCTTTTTCTCTTATAGTATCATTAACACATGATCCAATTGCTTCTTCAAAACCAATACAAAACTTCCCATCTTTTTCATCAATTTCATCCATTGCTTTTCCAATAAATTTAAAACCAACACCAGTTCTTAAAACTATAGCTTGATGATGTTCAGCAATTTTATTAATTAAGTTATTAGAAACATGAGTAGAAATAATAACAGGAACTTTATCTTCTCATTTTTTAAAAGTTAATAAATAGTTAGTTAATAAAATACCAGTTTCATTACCATTTAAAAATCTTCATTTTTTATTATGTCTTATAGCTAATGCAAAACGATCACCATCAGGATCTAAACCAAACATTACATTCGACTTTCTTTCTTTAGCAATAATTGCAGCTTCTTTAAATGAATTAGAATCTTCAGGGTTTGGATTAGGAGAATTAATAAATTCTTCATCATTAAAACTTTGTGTTGGAACTTCAATAATATTATGTCCTAAAGATCTTAGAAATTCTGAAACAATCGCACAACCTGAACCGTGGTGAGGTGTAAAGATAATTGGATCATTATTTATAGGAATATTTTTATGAACAATTAGATTGTTTTTAATGTCATTTAAATAAGAAGTGATCACAGTACTTGGAACAACTCCTTCCATATTTATTTTTTTACAAAATTTGTAAGATAAGTTTTCATCATCACTTGGAAGTAAGGAAGTTAACATTTCACATTCATGTGTTAATAACTGTGCCCCTTTTTGGTTATAAGTTTTAAATCCATTATAATTTTTAGGATTATGACTAGCAGTAATGTTGATGGCACCATCTAATTTTAATTTTTTGATAGTATAAGAAATTATTGGAGTAGGCATAACTTTGTTTTTATCAAACAATAAAACTTGAACGTCGCAATTTGTTAGTGCATTAGCAACAGCTCTAGTAAATTCTGCATTATGTAAACGATTATCATGTCCAACAAGAACTATTGGTTTTTTATTTTGATTAGATTTTTCTCTATAAAATCTTCTTTTAACAAAATTAGCATATCCTACTGCTAAAGATTGGTAAGTAAGTACATTCATAAATTTATTACCTGGACCAATTTTAGAACGATATCCTGCAGTTCCAAATTTAATAGGTAAGTTATTAAAGGCAAAATCAATATCTTTAATATCCATTTTTGTCATTAATTCTTTAAGATCCTCAGAGACGTTACTGTGATTCATTCACTTTTGATATATATTATTCATAATTTACTCCTTATTAAAATAATCTTGTCTAAATGTTAGTGGAAGCAGTTCATCAACAGTGTATATTATTTTCTCACCTATATTATTATAGATAATTATTTTACCATTATTTTCCATAAATTCTGCAAACACTTGTCTACATGCACCACAAGGCGTACCAAATGTTTTAGTATGTTTTGTACATAGGATATGAATTTCTTTAAGTTTTTTAGCCCCATCAGTAACAGCTCTAGCAATCGCATTTCTTTCAGCACAAATTGTAAGACCATATGAAGCATTTTCAACATTAACGCCAGGATATTCTAAATTATTTTCATCAATAGCAATACATGCTACTGAATAATTTGAATAAATTGAATGCGAATTTTTAGCAAGATTTAATAATTTATTAAATATATTCATTAATCAAAATTCTTTCCACTAACACCAAAATAATCTTTTCTTTTATTTTTCTTTAGACCAGCAACATTTCTATAAACAGTTGGTGCAGACTTACCAAAGTCAAATCGATTTGGAACTATTAATTCTTTTTTAGATTTAATTTTAGATTTTGTTGGGAATCTCGATCTTCAAGAAACAATATATACTGAAGATTTAGAATTTTCATAAATATCTCCACCTTGATTTTTATATTCAGATAAGCTTTTATTTTTTTCTTCAAATTCTGAAGAAGCACGATGATATTCTTCGTTTTGTTGTGCTAAATGTCTTAATTTTTCTTTTGCCATATTACATACTCTCCAATGCTTCAATTCCTAAAATTGTTAATGCATTAAATATTACTTGATTAATACATTTTACTAGAAAATATTGTTGTTGTTTCTTTTTGTTTTCAGAATCCAATATTTTATTATTAGTATAAAAATTATGAAACAATTTAACTAAGTTTAATAAATAAACAGTTATTTTATATGGTTCAAATGTTTTTGAAGCATTTAAAATAGTAAATTTAAAGTAATAAAGTTCATTAATTAATTCTCTTTCAATTTCAGAATCTAACAAATCAAATGTACTACATCTAGAAATTTTTTCTTTGTTTAAAAGAGCACATGATCTAGCATAAGCATATTGAACATAATAGAATGGATTATTACTATCTTTTTTAGTAGCTAAATCAACATCAATATCAATATGATTGTTTGAAGATTGGCTAACTAAATATCATCTAGAAACATCTTTACCTAAAGCATTAGTTAAATCACGCAATGTTAATGATGTGCCAGTTCTTTTACTCATTTTAAATTCTTTACCATCTTTAACTAATCTAACCATTTGCATGCACACTACATGTAATTTATCTTCAGAATATCCTAAAGCTTGCATTGCTGCTTTCATTCTAACGATATAGCTATAATGATCAGCACCTCATATATTTACTAAATATTTTGTGTTGTTAGTTCTCATTTTATATTCATGATAAACAATATCAGGAGTAAAGTAAGTTGGAACACCATCAGACTTAATTAAAACACGATCTTTATCATCTCCATAGTCAGTTGTTCTTAATCAACACGCTCCATCTTTATAAAAAGCAACGCCTTTGTCTAATAATTTTTTTATTAACTCCTGAATAGAATTATTTTTATGTGATTCATACTCAGAAAAATAGCACTCAATATCACATCCTAAATTATGTAAATCTTTTTTAATAATATCCAATAAAAAATCTCTACTAAATCATCTAATTTTAAAATTAATATCCTCATTAATAATTTGATTGTCAGCATTTATTTCAACTTTAATAAATTCATCGCCAAATTTTTCTTTTAAAGCTTTAGCAACAATAATAATTTCTTCACCGTGATATGAGTCTTCTGGTAAATTAATATCAATATCAAATTCTTGTTTATATCTTATTAAAACAGCTGTTGCTAAATTATTCATTTGGTTACCAGCATCATTAACAACATACTCACTTATAGTTTCATATCCAGATCATTCTAAAATATTTAAAATAACATTTCCTAATACTGCATTTCTGGCATGACCAATATGTAGATATCCAGTTGGATTAGCTGATACATATTCAACACTATGTTTTTTGTCTTTAATTAATGGGAATCTACCATACTTTTCTTTTTGATCAAGGATATCATTTAATAGAATAGTTATTTCATCGCTAGATAGAAAAAAATTAATAAAACCATTTTTAGAAACAGTTACATTTTTAAATATTTTACTTTTTGATAATTCTTTAATTAGAATTTCAGATATTTCTGAAGGATTTTTTTTGTTTAATGATGCAATAATCATTGCTATATTGGTAGAAAAATCACCAAATAAAATAGATTTAGATTTTTCAACTAAATATGAATTATTATTATTTAAACTTAAAGTTTTAATTGCATTATTTATTTCATTTTTAATTTTTTCAATAATCATAATAGTCCTAATATAATAATGTAATTAATTATAGTATATTTATATTATAATATAGAATATGAAATACAATGTTATTAGTTATAAAAACTCTAAAAGTGAAGCGATTGAAAAAGAATTAAAAAATAAGTTATTTCAGCACGAATTAGATGAAGAAAAATATCAGTTTTTATTCATTATTGGTGGTGATGGTTTTTTTTTAAAAACATTTAATTCTATTTTTAAAAATGATATTAAAGTTATTTTTATAAATTCTGGAAGATTAGGTTTTTTTAGTTACTCAAATGGCTTGAATGAATTTAATCTTGAAGAAGTATTATTAGAAGATAATTATATAAATTTAGATTGTTTAGAAGTTGAAATTAATAATAAAGTAAAATATTGTTTTAATGATTTTTCATTTCATTCAAACTACACTTATGAATCTAAACTTTTTATTAATAAAAATTATGTTGAAGAGATTCATGGAAATGGTTTCTTAGTTTCAACTCCATTTGGTTCTACTGCAAGAAATAAATCACTAGGTGGGTCAATTATTTTTCCAAATCTTGAAGTGTTTACCTTTATTGAAGTCGAACCTATTCAAAATAAATTTTTCACTTCTTTAAAATCTCCTCTTATCTTATCAAATAAAAATACAATCGACATTGAATTAAGTTCATCAAATTCTCACAACACTTGATTTTTATATGATGGTGTTGAAATTATTAATAATAAAATGAATAATAATATTACAATTAATAGTATTAAAACAAAGGCAAAACTTTTATTAAAATGTTCTGTATTTGATTATGTTAAAAAATTGAATTATTCATTTATAGATAAGGAGAAATAATGATTAAAGAAGAAGTTAAAAAACAAGACATAAAAGATAAGGTAAATGTTAAAGAAAAACCAAATCTAAAACATAAAGTAATTGTTAAAGAAAAAGAAGAATTAAATCATTCAAATAAATCACTTAGTGAAATTCTAGCACCATTAGATAGCAAAACTAAAACTCAATACTATATTTTATTGTTAATAACTTTTGGCTTCTTTTATTTTTATTTAACATCTATCATTGAAGAAAATAAAGAAAATGTTATTGATAAATCAAATAAGTTACCATTTAAATTAGAAGATTTATTGAAATTTTTAGGTGGCAAAGAAAATATAGTCTCAGTCTCTAATACTATTAATTCAATAAAGTTAGAACTTAAAGATAAAATATTAGTCAATAAAGAAGAAATTAAAAAAATTGGTGGCACTGGAATATTATCTTCTGAAAATAAAGTATCAATTATATTTGGTAACTATAGTGAAGAACTTAAAAAACTAATTGAAGAAGAAATAAAACAATAAATGGGATTTTTTACCAAAAAAAGAGAATTATCAAATAAAAATAAAAAGATAGGTTTTGTATCCGCTATTTTATTAGTTATTGGTTCTTGTGTTGGTGCTGGTATCTTTTTTAAATCAAAATATATATTAAATAATTTACAACAAGATTTAGTGTTGTCAATTTTTGCATGAGTTATTGCAGCTATTGCTGTTATAGCTATGGCTTTAGCATTAGTTGAAATATGTTCTACATCTAATAGTAGTGATAGAGGTTTAATGGAGTGGAATAAAATTTTTAATAAAAAGTGAATTTATTTTGCTTGTAAAAATTTTATGACATTTTTATATATGCCAATTACATATTTTTTTATGCCTGTTTATGCTTGTCAATCATTACTCCAGGCAATAAATGCTTTTGGTATTTCTACAATTAATGTGCCCTGATGATCAATATTATTATTTTCATTAGTAATTAACTTTTGATTTATTATTATGTCTGGGAAAAGTTCTAGAATCGGGAATATTCAAAATTGATTTTTAAGCTTTTTTAAATTTATTCCAATGATTGTAGCAATTGTTATTGGATTTGTTTTATTAAGTTTAAATGATAATCAATTACCACCAATTATTAATTCAAATGAGTCTAAACTAGATAGTTGAACATTACCAGCAATTTCTCCAGTCTTTGGATTATTTACTTCACTATCTGCTGTTTTTTTCGCATATGATGGTTTCTATGTTGCTTCTGGGATACAAAGTCAAATGAAAGAACCTAAAAAAACATCTCTTGCATTAGTTATTGGTTTAAGTTTAGTTACGTTCTTTTATTTATTAATTGCTATTTCTTGTATGGTTGGTTCTGAAACTGGTGCATGAGATGGATTTATTAATTCATTTAAATCTCCTGCGTGAAAATACATTTATGGAACACTTTGCTTATTTCTAAGCTTTGGTGTGATTGGAATTATGAATAGTTATGCAATGTGGACTCCTAGATTTTTAGAATCATTAATTTTGGATGATAATCTATTTAGCTTTTGTCAAAAATTTAAATCAAAAATTAATTTAAATAAACCATATATTGGAATAAAAATTTCATTAATTACTTCAATTCCAATTGTTATATTATTTATTATTATTGGATCATTAGGTTATATAGATGTCGGTGGATTTAGTGATGTTGTAAATATTCAAGTTGCTAAATTATATTCTTTTGCAGATTTATCTTCTTCTTGAACTGCTGTAATAGCATTTGGTTTTATTTCTTTGTCTATATTAGGTGGGTTAATTAATCGTAAAACTAAAAAAATTAAAACTGTAAAATCAAAAATATTTATTCCAGCAGCCATCATTTCTTTTACATTAATTTCTATCTCTTTATTATTAGAATTCATTTCTCCATTTGTTAATTTATTTTCAATTATTTCATTAATTCAAAAAGGGCATATAATTAATCAAGATTCATTTATTAGTTCTATATTAGTAGTTGTGGTTTTATTTATATATTTAATATGTATGTTCGTACCTGTAATATGAGATTATAAATTCTTAAAATATAATAATGACAAAAAATGACAGAAGAAAAATCAATTTATTATATAATTAATATTTTATTTCTTTTAGTTGTATTTTTTTATTATAAGCATCTTCTGCATTAATAGCTAAAGCTTCCATTTCTAATTCGCCAGGATAAATTACAATATTTTTAAAAATAGTTAAATATTCTTTAATATTTTTTATAAAGTATTCACAATTACTTAAACCACCTGTAATTATTAATGCAGTATATTCACCATGTAACGGGATCAATCTTTTTGCAGCTTCACAAGCAATTTGATAAAACATTGCATTAAGTACATTTATGTATTTTTTATTACCTTTTTTTATTTCATCTAAAATTATAAAACCATCATTAGTATCAAGATAAGAAACTAATCCGCCTTTACCTCTTATTTTTAAAAGCATTTCATTTAATGTATATTTACCAGAGAAACACATTTCCATCAATTGTCTTATTGGGAGTTGTCCACTTCTTTCTGGTGTATAAGGTCCTTCTTCAAGACAATCGTTAACATCGACAACATATCCATTTTTGTGAGCACCAACACTAATTCCACCACCCATATGAATAACAATAAAATTATTTTTATAATAATCTAAATTATTTTCTAGACAGTATTTTTTAGCAGCTGCTTTTTGGTTTAATGCGTGGAATCTACATATTCTATCAATTTCTTTTAATCCAGAATATTTAGCTTCTTCAAAAATTTCACTAGTTGCAGGACAATCAGTAAAATAACAAGGTTGGTTAAATTCTTTTGAAAGATTAAAAGCAATTGGTGATGCAAAATTAGATGAGTGTTGTATATTAGAATCTCTTAAATAATCACATAACTTTTGGTCAACTTGAAAAGTCCCAGAAGGTAGTGTTAAACTTATGCCCCCTCTTGGTGCAAATGCAGTAATATCTTTTAATGAAACTTTGTGTTTTTTTAAAACTTCTATAATTTTATTTGATGTAAATTTTAGTCTTAAATCAAATGTTTTGCACTCTTCTAACTCTTTATTAGAGTGGTGAATATTTTCCATTCAAATTTGTTTTTTATTTATAAAGTATGCTATTTTTGTAGAAGTGCTACCTGGATTAATAACTAGTATATTTATATTCATATTAACACATAACCAAACAAGCTAATAAGATGGAAATTTTTTGATCTCTTTGAGAACTTGATCTAGAAGTTAAAACCATTGGTATTTTAGAACCTATCAAAATACCTGCAAAAGAGAAATCAGAAATATAAGTTAAAGCTTTAGATAATATATTAGCTGACTCAATATCAGGACACATTAATATATTTGCTTTACCAGCAACTGGATCTTTACATCCTTTGATTTTTGCACTTTCTTCACTAACAGCTAAATCAATTTGTAATGGTCCAGAGACAACACAATTTTCAAATTCACCTTTTAAATACATTTCATGAAGCATTTGAGCATCAATAGTATTAGGCATTTTTTCATAAGCTTTTTCTTTTGCACAAAGATTTGCAACATTAGGTTTTTCAATGTCTAAGTGTCTAGCAAAAGTAACTGCATTATTAATAATTTGTTTTTTTTGTTCTAAGTTTGGTTTTATATTTAAAGCAGCATCTGTAATTATAAAAAATTTATCATAGCCTTCTTTAAATGATAAACAAACATGGCTAATTACTTGTGATGTTTTTAGTTCATATTCTTTTGATAAAAAATTTTTAAGTAATAGTGATGTTTCTATATTACCTTTCATCAAAACGTTAGCTTTTTTTTCTTTTAATAAAATCATTGTTTTAATAGCAGCGTCTTCATTAGAAGTGGCATCAACAATTTCAATTGATAATAATTCTTTTAAATTAGATTGATTAATCTTGTCAGTTATTATTTTAGTTTCACCAACAAAAATTATTTTAACAATATTTAACTTAATAATTTCATTGATAGATTCTAGTGTATATTGTTCATAAGGGCAAGTTAATACAATAGTTACTTGTTTTCTAGAATTTGTAATTTTATTTAGAATTAAATTTTCAAAATATTTTTGTGTATAAACCATAATTAACTTAATTATATATTACATAAATAAAAAAATAAGAAATTTTAAAAATAAAAGTAAATATATTTAATGGAGGTAAAAATATGAATAAAAATAAAAATGCAAAAGATAAATAAAGTAATTAAAAAAAATATAGTAGGTGGTGCTAAAAATTCTAGAAGAGTGAGTACATCACAAATGTTAAATATAAATTTTGCTGGTGCATCCATAAATAATGTTATTAATTCAATAATCAATATTGTATCAACAAATGCATACTTAAATAACGATAATCATTTAGGTCAGTCAAATCCTTATAGTGTTAGAAATAATGCAATTAGATTTGGTAGTAGTCTAGGCCATTCAGCAATAAGTAATTACTAATGAGAGAATATAGTCTTAAAAACAAAGAAAATATTTATGGTGGACTTGCACAAATTGCTATCTTTGGAATTATAACAGCAGTAACTACAGCATTAAACATAGGAATTGATGTAACATCAGGTGTTTTAAATACCATACATAATAAAAAAAGAATTGACTCAATTAAAGAACCTCAAACTTTTAATAGTTATGAACATTATTCAAAAACAACAATATTTTAATAATAAAAAAAAACACATTTGTGTTTTTTTTTATTATTTTAATTACTCTTTTTAGTTACAATAACTAATGTGTGTTTTAAAACCTTGTTTTTATAAGCAAATCCGTTTTTTAGAATTTTAAAAACAGAATTCGTTGGCATTTCATCATTAACTACAACATCAAAAGCTTCCATGTAGTGTTCGTTGAATGTGTCTCCAATATTAACAGATATTTGTTCAACACCTAATTCTTCTAATTTATCTTTAAACATTCCAGATAACATAGAGAAACCTTGTAAGTAGTTTGCAACAACAGGATCAGAAGGTGATGTTGAAATAGTTGATTCTAATAAACAGATTGGATCAATAAAAGCACTTACTACTTCATCAAAAATTGATAATCTCATATTACGGATTTCATCTTCTTTTTTAACTTCAAGTTCTGCATTTTTTTTATCAACTAAACCTTGGGCTTCTCGACTTTTTTGATGAAGTTTTTCTACCAAAGATTCTCTTTCTCTAACTAAATCTAATTTTAAATCATTATATGATTTTTCTAATTTTTCATATTTAGCTTTTAAATCCCTTTGTAAAGAAAGAGATACTTCATACTTTTGTTCTCAAGTTATTTTTGATTCATCAACTGGTTTATTTTGTTGATTATTTAAATCATTAATAACTGGTTCAGGAATTTGAGCAGCTTGTTGTTGATTTAAATTATTATTAATTTCTGGTTCAATACTATTATAAGATAGTGGTTTTAATTTAGGGATTTTAGTAGTTTGTTGTTTACTAGATGAATTTCTTTTTCGCATTGCTGCTTTTGTAACTTTTGCCATTATTTAAACTCCTTCATAACACTATTATTATAGTCCACTATTTCTTTATCACCACTTCTAGAAAATTCTTTTAATTTAGTTAATTCCGTTTTAGAATATTTAGGTATTTTATATTTAATAATACCATATAAGTTACCACTAGATGCTTTGTTAAAAAATTTAGATTTTTGTTCAGATCTTATTCCAAAATTTGGTAATTTTATTTTAGTTTCTTGAAGTGTATTAGGTGATAAATTATATTCAGTTATACCATGTGGTGTAGCCACATTAATTTTTCCCCCAATTATTGCTGTAATTGGATCAACATAAACTATTGTATATAAATCAAAGTCATGTCTTTCAAAGAACTCAGATGGAGTAACTGAAACTGTAATATATAAATTACCAATTTTACCGTTTGCTTTGTTCCCCTTACCAGAAACCATCAATGTTTCTCCATCAACAATCCCAGCTGGTATAGTAGCATTAACTTCTAATTTTTCTTTAGTGCTTCCTTCACCAGAACAATTACTACATTTCACTTTTGGTAATTTCTTACGCCCATTACACTTATTACATAAAGATTGTGATTGACTTATTCCAAAAATAGAACGAGTTTGCATTGTTACATGGCCTCTACCATTACAATTTGAACACTCAACTAAATTTTCAGGTTTATCAGCACCAGTTCCATCACATGATGAACATGAAGATGATCTAACAAAAGAAATTTTTTGTTTTCCTCCAATAATTGATTTTGAAAAATCAATTTTTACTTTAGTGTAAATGTTAGAGTCATTTTGTGGAGATTGTTGTTTTCTCGAACCACCACCAAAAGAAAAACCTTCATTACCAAAAATAGAACCAAAGATTTCTTCTACTCCACCAAAAGATTGAGCATGCCCACCATTACCACTAAAGAATTCATTAAAAATATCAAATGGATTTATATTATCACCATTAAATCCTTGATTATTTAAACCAGCATGTCCAAATTGATCATATGTACTTCTTTTTTGAGGATCACTTAAAGCTTCATAAGCTTCATTTATCTCTTTAAACTTTTCTTCAGCATTTGCTGCTTTATTTTTGTCAGGGTGATACTTCATTGCTAAAGTTCTGAAAGCCTTTTTAACTTCATCATGAGAAGCACTTTTAGAAATTTCTAAAATTTCATAATAATCACGTTTTTGTTTATTACTCATTTTCATCTCCTTTGATATTTTTATTTCTTAAAAATCTTTCGTACATTTTAGTAACCATTGAAAATTTATTAACTGAATTAATTTTTAAAATTAAATCCCCAGTTCCTAAAGGTATTTTATGTCCTCTTCCTGGAACTTTAAGTAATTTATTTGAATCATATTTTTTAGGGATTTCTACAAAGACAAAAATTTTCTCCTCTTCCATACCATAACCTTCACAGTTATAACAAATTTGTCTTTCTCTCATATCAACACCAATTTTTGCGACACCACGACAAACAGAACATGTTCTATATCTATATAATGGGAAAACAGCACGAGTTCCATCTTTAATATCATTCTTTAAAACATCAATGGTTCCAATTATATTTAAATTTCTTTTGAAATCAGATTTATCAATTGGATATTTATTCCCAATTTTTTCTCATAAATTATCACCAAAATTATCATTATTAATATCATTATTAGTAATAAGATTGATGTAATCTTTAAATTCTTGAATATCTTTACCTACTTGGAAACGATAATTGTCATTCTTTTCTTGTAATCCTGATTCATAATCGTAATAAGCTCTAATTTCACGATCAGATAAAATTTGATATGCACTATTAACTTTATAGAATATTTTAATAGCTTCTGGGTCTTTGTTCTTGTCTGGGTGATATTGTTTAGCTAAACGACGATAACTATTCTCTATATCAGATTGTGATGACTTAGGTGTACAACTTAATATTTCGTATCAATCATCAGCAACAATATCCTCAGCTGTACAAAATTTAGTGGTTTCATTATATGACATATTATTTTCCTTTTTCTTTCACTAAGTAATTTATTATTTTATTAGTTACTATTATTTTTTTTACTATTATTTTATCACTTAATATCTTTTTAATATCATTATTATTATTTATAATACTTTCAACTTCTAATAACGTGCTATTTTTTTTAATATTTAGTATTAATTTATTTTTACCATTAAGCTGGAAAGGGATATTAATATTTTCTTCTTCTAAATATTTTTTATCATATTTAGGAAATTCTTGTAAACAACATGATCCTTTATTTCCAAGCTTTTCCCATAGTTCTTCAGCAATGTGTGGAGCAAATATTGATAATAATATTATAAATGATTTAAGGTGTTCATTGTTTTGATAATCTAACTTATATAAATAGTTAATAAATATCATCATCTCACTAATAGCTAAATTAAATTGACCATCATTAATATTTTTTTCAAAATTATAAATAAATTTATTATAAATTGTTAAATCTTCATTTATAAGTTCACTTAATTCTTTTTTTTGTTTTGATAAATCAAAAAAGTAACGATAAACTCTATTCAATCATTTATTAACTCCATTAAGACCTTCATCCATTCATGGAAGTGTTGCAGTAAGAGGTCCCATAAAAATTTCATATATTCTTAAAGAATCAGCTCCATGTGTTTTTAAAATATCTTTAGGATTTATAACATTGCCTTTTGACTTACTCATTTTTTGTCCATCAATGCCAAGTATCATCCCTTGATTTATAATTTTTTTAAAAGGTTCTTTTGTAGGTACAATTTTAATATCATATAAAAATCTATGTCAAAACCTTGCATATAATAAATGTAATACCGCATGTTCTTGTCCACCAATATAAACATCAACTGGTAATCAACGTTCAAATAATTTAAAAGCTTTTTCTGAATCTAAATCAATATAAGACCCATCTGGATTTTTTAATATATAAGCTAGGTAATATCAACATGATCCAGCTCATTGAGGCATTGTATTTGATTCTCTTTTAAATTTCTTTCCATTAATTTCAATATTAATAAATGAGTCAATTTTATCCAATGGTGATTTACCATAATCACTAGCATTAAAATCATCACACTCTGGTAATAATAGTGGTAAATTTTTATCTAAAAAAATATTATTATTTTCATCAAAAATAATAGGGAAGGGTTCACCTCAATATCTTTGTCTTGAAAATATTCAATCTCTTAATTTATATGTAACCATTTGTTCAATAAATATTTTATTTTTTTTAAATTCAGACAATATCTTGTTTATTGATTCATCAATATTTAAATCATTTAAAATTTCTGAATTAATATGTTTGCCATCACACTCAATTGGTAAATCTTTAAACCCTTCAATAATTGGAATAATATCAATATTATATTTTTTAGCAAAATAAAAATCATTGTTGTTATGTGCTGGAATACCCATGATAGAAGAAGAGCCATTATTTGATACATAGTCTGCTATATAGATTGGTATTTTTTTATTGTTAATAGGGTTTATTGCATATAGGTTTAAAAAAATACCATTTTTATCTTTAATATTTATTAAAATATCACGATCACTTTTTTTATTTAAATTATCAATAAAGTTTTTAACTTCCAAACTATTTTTAGAATTTTTTAATATTTCGTTTATAAGTTCATGATCTTTATTTATAGCTAAAAAAGTTGTTCCATATATTGCATCAATTCGATTAGTAAAAACATCTAATGATAAATTAGTGTTTTCAATATTAAATTTTAATTTGTGACCTGATGTTTTTCCAATTCAATTACGTTGTAAATTTTTTAAAGATTCAGGTCAATCTAAATTATCTAATTCCTCTAATAACTTATCAGCATATTTTGTTATTTTTAAAACTCATTGCTTCATCACCTTTTTAACAACAGGATGACTACCTCTTTCACTAACTAAATTATTATCTTTATCTAGAAAGACTTCTTCATTACTAAGTGTTGTATTTAATTTTTCGCATCAATTAACTTCAGTATCTTTTATCTCAGCTAAATCGTTTTCAAATAATTTTGAAAATATTCATTGAGTTCATTTAAAATATTTAGGATCTGTTGTATTAACTTCTTTATTATAATCAAAATCAAAACCTATTTCTTGTAGTTGTTCACGAAAATTATTAATATTATCAATAGTAAATTGTTTTGGATGATTATTAGTTTCTATTGCATATTGTTCAGCTGGCAAACCAAAAGCATCTCAACCAATTGGATGCAATACAGAAAAACCTTTTAATCTTTTATAACGACTAATAGCATCAGTCGCAGTATATCCTTTAGGATGACCAACATGCAACCCTTTTCCAGAAGGATATGGAAACATATCTAGTGCATAAAATTTTGGTTTTAATGGATCATCATCAAATTTAAAAGTATTATTTTCTTTTCATTTTTTTTGTCATTTTTTTTCAATTAAATTATGATTATACATACATTCCTAATTTCATGTATTACTATTTAAATAATTGGTTATAAATATCTTCATATTGTCTAACTAAATGTATTTTAATATCTTTAAGAGTGTCTTTAGGAACTTCTTCTAAATATCTTTCATCATTATATGGAATAAATATTTCTCTAACTCCAGCTCGATGAGCAGAAATTACTTTTTCTTTTACTCCACCAATTATTCCAACTTTTCCTCTAAGAGTAATTTCACCAGTCATAGATATATTAGTATTAATTGGTTTATTTTTAAGCATAGAAATAATAGCAGTAGTTAAAGCGACACCTGCACTTGGTCCATCTTTAGGAACACCACCAGCTGGGACATGAATATGAATATCAATAACTGAGAATATATTTGGATCAATAGAAAAGTTTTCAGCATTAGCTTTTACAAATCCTAATGCAACATTAGCTGATTCAATCATTGTTTTTTCTAAATTACCTGTAATAAGTATTTTACCTTTTCCTAATGATTTTGTAGCTTCTATTTGTAATAAATCTCCACCAACAGAAGTATATGCCATACCATTAACAATTCCAGGAACAGTTTGTTTTTCTGTCATAGTTTCATCAAATATTATTTTACCTAAATATTTTTTAACAGTAGCTATATCTACTTTAGATGGTAATTCTTTATTTTTCATTTCATTAACAATATATTTTCTAAGAATTTTTTTAATATTTCTTTCAAGGTCTCTAACACCAGCTTCTCTAGTATAAGAATTTATAATAAAATCAATAGCTGAATCATCTCAAATTAATTTACTTGGTTCAATTAAATAATCTTTCATAATATTTTTTATTAAATGGTGTTTAGCAATTTCTGTTTTTTCTTTAATAGTATAAGAACTTAATTCTATAATTTCTAATCTATCAATTAAAGCATGAGGGATTTGTTTGTAATAGTTTGCAGTAGCAATAAATAAAACATTTGAAAGGTTATATTCTTCTTCAATATAGTTATCACTAAATTTAGAGTTTTGTTCAGGATCTAAAACTTCTAGCATCGCACTAGCTGGGTCACCTCTTTGATCACTAGCCATTTTATCTAATTCATCTAAAAGAAATAATGGGTTTATTACTTTAGCTTTTTTCATAGCTTTTATAATTCTTCCAGGCATAGCACCAATATAAGTTTTTCTATGTCCTCTTATTTCAGATTCATCCTTAACACCACCAAGTGATATTTTAACAAACTCTTTATTTAATGCTTCAGCAATAGAAAAAGCTAATGATGTTTTACCAACTCCAGGAGGACCAACTAAACATATAATAGAACTCTTAGCATTTTTATTTTTTGCTCTAACAGCTAAGTGCTCAACAATTCTTTCTTTTACTTTTTCAATTCCATAGTGATTCTTATTTAGTATTTTTTCAACTTCAGAGATATCATTTCTTTCTTCTCTTTCTTGTCAATATGGTAAATCTAATAATCAATCAATATATGTTTTTGTAATACTTGATTCATTAGAACTCATTGCAGATTCATATTTATTTAATTCATATAAAACTTTTTCTCTAATATATTCAGGATATGGGTTATTATCTAATCTACTTCTTATTTTATCTGAGTCATCTTCTCTAGAAGATAATTCTCCCAATTCTTCTTTAACTGTTTTAAGTCTTTCTCTAAGGTAAAATTCTTTTTGTTGCTTTGAAATATTATTATTCATTTTTGTATTAATAATATTATCAACAGATTTTTTAACAGAATCATCTTTGTCAAAATA
The DNA here is from genome assembly GCA_028672205.1 of Proteocephalus fallax. NCBI lineage: Eukaryota > Metazoa > Platyhelminthes > Cestoda > Proteocephalidea > Proteocephalidae > Proteocephalus > Proteocephalus fallax. The sequence continues at coordinate 76,765 of JAPUBX010002615.1, forward strand.
ACGAATTAAAAACCCTAAAACAAGTTTCAACTTTTCTGTAGTAGTTTGAGATTCTAAATATATTTGTTTTTCTGTTGAAGTAACAAAAGGCGCTGGAATATTACTTGCAATAAAATCAGCAACTTTTGAAGAAGATTTAGCATTATTTAAAATATATTCATAAATTTTAATAATTTCTTTTGATTGAGTTTTATTATTTGAAGATTCTAACATCAACTCAGTAATAGAACCTATAATTTCAGTATTCTTTGCTGGGTTTCCTGGTTTATATTTATATTCTTCAATTTCAATGGTATGACCACTCTTTGCATTAAATTCTAAATTATCAGTTACTACACTTTTAATTGATTTTAAAGTTAGTTCAATATCATTTCCAGTAGTTGCAGTTATTTTTTTAACTTTACATAAAACACCAATATTAAATAGATCATCAAATTGAGGTTCATCAATATCTGGATCGATTTGAGATAAAACAACTATTTCATCATTTTCTTTAACACCTTTTAATGTTAGTAAGCTTTTATCTCTGCCAACCTCTATTAAAAGAGTTGTAGATGGGAGAATAATAATCCCTCTAGTTATTAAAAGTTTAAACTTTGATTTTATTTCATTTTTCATAAAACCTCCAAATGTAATACTAATATTGTAGCACAAATATAAAAATTAGCAAACTAATTGCTAATTTGCTAATTTTTAAAATTTGATTGATTAAATATTGTAAGAAATAATTTTTTGAATTGTTAATTCATTCAATAATAATTCAGTTAATAATTCAGTTTTCAATGTTTTTTTAATTTCTTCAACTGGCATTTTATACATTTTTGATAATTCTTCATATTTAGTTTCAAGTTCTTTATTAGATACTTTAACTTTTTCAATTTCAGCAATTTGGTCAATTGCAGAATAAACTATAATGTTATTGTGAGCTTGTAGTGCAATTTCTTCATCAAATTCTTTAATTGATTTATTAGTCATTTTTGCATAATCTTCTAATTTCATTTTCATTTGACTCAATCTTTGGTTCAATTGATTTTTAATTTTAGTTTTTTCTTCATCTAGCATAATTTCTGGAATAGAATCAATTTTACAAATTTCAACTATTGCTTTATTAACAGCTACAACATTTTTTTCATTAGAGTCTTGAAGTTTAAAGTCAAAGATTCTTGATTTAATATATTTTTTTAACTCAGCAACAGTTTTTACACCATCGAAGTTTAAAGAAATTACAAATGCATCATCTAATTTTGGAGTTGAGGTTGTTTTAATCGAATGTGCTTTTACTTTGAAAGTTACATTCTTACCAGCAAAATCTCTTGCTTGATAATCTTCTGGGAAAGATAATTCTAAATCTTTTTCTTCGCCAACCTTAAGACCAATCATTTTTTCTTCAAATCCAGGGATAAATGATTTAGAACCGATTTCAAGTTCATAATTTTCAGCAGAACCACCAGGGAACTCTTTACCATCAATAAAACCTTTAAAGTCAAAAGTTACCATATCATTTAATTCAATTGGTTTTGATTTATCTTTAATAGAAAACATTTTTTCTTTACTTAATAAACTATTAAGTTCAGCATCAACTTCTTTATCAGTTACATCAGGTTTCATAATATCTATTTTTAATTTTTTATAATCGCCTAATTTTACTTTAGGAAATTCATAAAAAACAAATAATACAACACATTCGTCTGCAGTAATTGATTTATATTCAACATTAGGCGTTGAATAAACTTCATTTGTTATTTTATCAAATTCAGTACTTTTATTAAGTTCACCATATATTTGGTCAATCATAGGTCTAGAAGCATTTAACAATACACTTTCAGGTGCAATATGTTTTTTTGCTTCAGATAGTGGAATTTTACCTTTTCTAAAACCATCTAATTTTAAGTTTTTAGCAGCATTAAGCATTTCCTTTTCTTGAAATTGCTTTCATATTTTAGGATCAGCTGAAACCTCAACTATTACTTTCTTATCTTTTACTTCAGTTTTAATTATTTTCATATTTACCCCTTATGACTATTATATTATAGTATATATTAATTAATAATAATTGCAAAAATAACAATCGCAATTATTAAGATAATCGAAATTGAAATAGCAAAAATAATCTTAAATCCAACAGATTTTCTTTTTCATATTCAATAATTGATATCTTTATTTTTGTTATTCATACTAATTTATATATTTTACAATAATTTCTGAAATTTTATTGTCATTTATTTTTTCTTCACCAAATAAACTTTTAACAATATTTATGACAGTATTTACAATATCATCAATAGGAAAGTTAATTTTATTAGGAAAGAATTGAATTAAAAGAATTTGAATCAAAGCTTGTGAAATTTGAAATTTACTTGGATCTTTAAGAAAAAAGTCTTCTAATTTTTTAAATAATATTTCAGATTGCTCCATCCCAAGCATTGAATCAAAATTAGTAAAATCAATATTAGTTTTGATTTTAGTATATGAATTATAATATTCAAATTTATGGCTGATATTATTTGTAATTAAAGATGATGATAAAATTGTTTTTTGTATATTATCTAATTTTTCATTTAAAAATATATTTTGCATAATAGAAAAATCTACTTCATCAATTTCATTTTCAAATTTAGTAAAAAATAAATTTAAATAAACTTCATCAATTGTCATTTTTTCATAATTATAAATTCTATCTCATATTTGTAACTTAGTTAAACTATCTATTTCAGAACTATACTTTTTTTCACTCATTATTGATTCTAGTTCATTCTTTGTATTTATTAAATTAATATAGTGATCATTTGGTATATAAGGTTGTTCTAGTTCACTATTTATAAGATCTAGTGCTTCTTCATACTTTTCATCTTTAATAAATAAAATAATATCTTCTGACATCTTTGCAAAATAATCATCAAAATTTCCCATTACTTACCTCTTTCATAAAATTTTAAATATAAGTCATTATATTTTTTCATCGTTTCATCATTAATATATTTATGGAAATGTTTATTTTTAATCATATCAATTAATTCGTCCTCTGTCCTTTTAGCAATTTCAACTAATTTTGGTGGATATCTAAAATTAACTTGATTAACCATAAACTCATTAATATCAACTTCTATTCAATTACCATTAGGAAAAATTTTAAAATCTAAATCTAAATCAATATATTTAAAAGCTAATTCTTCAAATATAAAAGGTGAAGAAATATTGATATAGTTTTGATATCCATTTGGAGTGGATGTAGTTATTAAGTTAAATCATTTATCTTTAAAAAAAAATCAAAATGTTGGTTTTATTACTTTAGAAAAGAAAAAATGATTAGTTCCTTCTTTCGATGAAAGTATAGTAGCACCTTCGTTACCTAAAACAACAAAATCTTCATTAACTTCTAAAATAATAGGATATTCTCAAGAACGATACAATCAACCATTAAATTTGTAAGCATGCACCATAATACGAGATCCAACTTTTTTATTTAACTTAGAAAATATATCATTTTTAGAATTCATAAATATAACTAATATTCTAGTTTATACATCTTTTCGCCATCAGCAATTATTTCAGACTTAGATTTTAAACCAGTACCAGCTGGGATTAAATTAGCTAAAATAACATTTTCTTTAATACCATGTAAGAAGTCAATTTCTCCTCTAACTGCAGCATTAGTTAAAGTTTTTTTAGTATCTTGGAAAGAAGCAGCAGATAAGAATGAACTTGATTTCCCTGGAGTTTCATCTAAACCAAATATTCTATTAATACCATAGATTGGTGTTTTTCCTTCAGATAATAATCGTTTATTTTCTTCTTTAAGTGCATTCGTAGAAACAATTTCACCATGGAAGAATATTGATTCTTCTGGTTTAATAATTTGAACTTTATTAGATAATTGTTTAACAATAATTTCAACATATTTATCTGAAATATCAATCCCTTGAATACGATAAACTTTTTGTACTTCTTTAATAATATAATGACGAACTGCTTCAATACCTACAACAGCTAGTAATTCTTGAACATCAATTGAACCTTCAGTTAAACGTTTACCTGGTAAAATTTCTTCATTAAGAGTAACGTTAATGTTTTTATCCATTCCAACTTCATAAGCTCTTTCATCAATATTATTTTTAATAACAATATTATAATTATTTTCAGGTTTTGGTATTTCAACAACTTTACCAGCAATTTCTGAAATAATAGATTTTTCTCAAGCTTTTGGAGGAACACAATCAAATAATTGTTTTAAACGTTCAAAACCTTGAGTAATGTTAGAACCACCAGCAACCCCACCAGTATGGAATGTTCTCATGGTTAATTGAGTACCAGGTTCACCAATTGATTGAGCAGCAACTACACCAATTGCAGTTCCATCCTCAACTAATTTATTTGTTGATAAATCATATCCAAAACATTTTTGACAAATACATCTAATATTCGCACAGTGAATTGGAGAACGAACTATAATTTCTTTAATTCCAGAAGTTCTAACTTTTTGTGAAACTTCAGAATCAATTAATTCACCTTTTTTAATAATAATTTCTCCAGATTTTGGATCAATAATATCTTGTAATGTAAATCTATTTAAAATTCTTTCATATAAAGGTTCAATAATAGAATTTTCTTTTCTATTAATTAAATCTCTAACCAATAATCCGTTATTAGTTCCACAATCATATCCATCAATAACAACTTCTTGAGTAACATCAACTAATTTTCTAGTCATATAACCTGATTTAGAAGTTTTCATAGCAGTATCAGTCATACCTTTACGAGCACCATAAGATGAGTTAAAGAATTCAGAAATAGTTAAACCTTCAATAAATGAGTGTTTAATTGGAGTTTCAATTGTATCTTTAATAATTTTTGATTTTCTTTTTTGATCATAGTTATAAGACTTTGACATTAATCCCCGCATACCAGCTAATTGTGTAAAGTTAGAAATATTACCTCTAGCTCCAGAATTTGACATAATAACGATTGAGTTACTTTGATAAGCTTCTGATTCAACAATAACTTTAATATCTTCAGTAACTTTATTTTTTACATCAGTTCAAAGTTTAACAATTTTTTGATATCTTTCATCTTCAGTTAATAAACCTTTTTTAAATTGTTGTTTCAATCTTAAAACTTGTTTATCTCCTTCTTTGAAATATTCATATTTTTTATCATACTTAGGAACATCGAACGCAGAAATAGTAGTAGAAGAAATCATTGAATAATGGAAACCTAAATACTTAACTTTATCCATTGTTTGAGGCACAACTTCAATTGGATAGTTTTTATATAAAATATCAACAATTGCAGATAATACTTTTTTAGTGTGAGGAGTAGCTAAAGGTCTACTTTGGATTATCTTACGAACATCTCCACCTTTTGCAACGATATCACCATTAGCAGTATTTGCATTATCAGAGTTAATATATGGAAAATCATTTGGTAAAACTTCATTTAATAAAATCTTTCCTGGAGTTGTAATTAATATTCCTTTACCTGGAATTTTTTTATCACAGAAAACTTCTGTATCAATACCTACAACAGAGTGGATATGAACTTTTTTATTTAATAAAGCAACTTTAACTTCATCAATAGTAGAGAATACAATTCCTGTACCTGTTTTATTTTTGTTTTCAAGTGATAAATAATAATGACCTAAAACCATATCTTGAGTTGGAGTAATAATAGGTTTTGAATCTTTTGGACCTAATATATGTCAAGAAGCTAATAAAATAGATCTAGCTTCAGCAACAGCTTCTTTTCCTAATGGAACGTGAACTGCCATTTGGTCACCATCAAAGTCGGCATTAAACGCAGTTGTAACTAATGGGTGAAGTCTTATAGCTTTACCTTCAATTAATTTAGGTTCAAAAGCTTGAATACCTAAACGGTGAAGTGTTGGAGCACGGTTTAAAATAACTGGTCTTGCTTTAATTACTTTTTGAACAATTGGTCAAATTCTATTGTCTTGTTCAGTAATCATTGATTCAGCAACTCTAATGTTTGCAGCTATTGGTTGAACATCAATACCATATTCATCATATTTTTTAATTAATTCATGAACAATAAATGGTTTGAATAATTTTAAAATCATAATTGTTGGAATACCAACTTCATACATCTTTAATTCTGGACCAATAACAATAACAGAACGACCTGAATAGTCAACTCTCTTACCTAGTAAATTTTGACGGAATAAACCTTGTTTACCTTTTAAATTATTAGATAAAGATTTAAGAGCTCTTTTATCTTTTCCTAAAATTGGTTTTTTTCTAGAACTATTATCAAATAAAGCATCAATTGATTCTTGAAGCATACGTTTTTCATTGTTTAAAATGATAGTTGGTGCTTTTTGTTCAATAATCTTTTTAAGTCTTTCATTTCTAATAATAATTTTACGATACAAGTTATTAATATCACTTGTAGTAAATCTACCACCATCTAATTGAATAATTGGTCTAGTATCAGGAGGTGTCACAGGAATAACAGAAAGAACCATTCATTCAGGTTTATTTCCAGAAGATTTTAATCATCTAATAACTTCTAAACGACGTAATAGTTTTTTAGTTATAATATCATTTGCTGGAACATCATTTAAAGATTCAGTAATTGTTTTTATTTCTTTATCTAAATTAATTTGTTTTAGTAATTCTAAAATTGCTTCAGCACCAATTCCAAATTTAATTTTTTTATGTTTAGTAATAAATCTAAAAATTGCATCAATAGAAAATGGTAATGATGAATCACTTAATCTTTCTCTATATGTAGAAGCTTTTTTATATTCTAATTCTAAGCCTTTTTTTCCTTTTAATTCATCATGAATATCTCTTAATATTTTTCTTAATTTTGTTCTAGTAGTTTTAGAACTTTTTTCATTAGTTAATACTACTATTTCTTTTTTAGAAAATATTTTTTTATCAGAATTAGCGTAATCACCTTCATCTAAAATAATATAATTTACAAAATAAACAACTTGTTCAACTTGTTTGTAAGTGATATCTAATAATAAAGAAATTTTTGAAGGTCTAGGTAATTCTTTCGTCATTCAAATATGAGCAACAGGAGCTGCTAATTCAATATGACCCATTCTTTCTCTTCTTACAATTGATTCAGTGATTTCAACACCACACTTTTCACATTTCTTACCACGGTATTTAACTTTTTTATATTTACCACATGAACATTCATAATCTTTAACTGGACCAAAAACAACTTCATTAAATAAACCATCTTTTTCTGGTTTTAAAGATTTGTAATTAATAGTTTCTGATTTAGTAATTGGACCATATGATCATTCTTTAATTCTTTCAGGAGAAGCAAGACCGATCTTAAGACCAGCGATGTTCCCTTTAATTTTTGTATTTATATTTTTTATAATTGTTGCTTTATTCATAATAATTGTCTCCTAACATAAAATTCTATAATTCATCATCTTCATAGATAGGTTTAGTAGCATCTATATCTTCTTGTTCAATTCTATAGTCAGTTAATTGTTCATCTAATTCATCAAAACCATTAGCTTCAATGTTTTTATATTTAATATATTCATTAGCATCAACTTCATTACCTTCTTTATTTATAATACCTGTATATAAACATAAACCTTGTAATTGTTTAACTAAAAGTTTAAATGTTTCTGGTAAGTGACCAACTGGAATTTCTTTACCTTTAATAATTGAGTTATAAGTATGGTTTCTACCTTTAACATCATCAGATTTTATAGTTAAAATTTCTCTTAAGTTGTAAGCTGCACCATATGCTTCAAGTGCTCAAACTTCCATTTCACCAAATCTTTGACCACCATTTTGTGATTTACCACCAAGAGGTTGTTGAGTAATTTTAGAATATGGACCAACAGATCTCGAGTGAATTTTGTCATCAACCATATGATCTAGTTTTAACATATACATAACACCAATAGATATAGGACCATCAAATGATTCTCCAGTTCTTCCATCAGTTAAATTAAATTTACCATTAGTTTTTATTGGATCAATTCCAGCTTCAGTCATAGTAGCTTCTAAGTCTTCTCTTGAACAACCTTCAAATACTGGAGTTGAAATTTTATAACCAATATCAGAATAGTTTAAACCAAGTGATTTTAAGATTATTTCAATATCAATAGTTTTAATTTCTTTTATAGCTTGTGCTAATGAAGTTATTTTTTCAACTTTTAAATATTCTTTTACAGCATTATATAAAGATTTTGCATTGATTTCACTTAAAGAAAATAATTTTTTTAATTCATTGTGATTAGATTCATCAATAATTAATCTTAATAATTCTTTTTTAGAAATTTCTCTTGCAGCTAATCCTAAGTGAATTTCTAAAATTTGTCCAATGTTCATACGAGAAGGAACACCAAGAGGATTTAACATAACATCAAGTGGTGTACCATCATCTAAATGTGGCATATCTTCCATTGGAACAATTTTAGATACAATACCTTTATTACCATGACGCCCAGCCATTTTATCACCAATTTGAATTTTTCTTTTTTGAACAACATAAATTTTAATGATTTCAATAATGTCATCACCTAAATCATCAGTTTCATAAGATTTAAATCTAGTAACTGCTGCAACAATTCCTTCACCAGAATATGGAACTTTTAATGATGAATCTTTGAAAGGTTTTGTTTTTTCACCAAAGATAGCTTGTAATAATTTTTCTTCAGGAGATAAATCTACATGACCTTTAGGAGTTGTTTTACCAACTAATACATCACCTTCTTTAACTTCAGCACCAATCATAATAATTCCGTCTTCATTTAAATACTTTTTAGCAGCTTCTGGAACATTTGGAATTTCTCTAGTAATTTCTTCATCACCATTGTTAGTAATTAAACATTTAACAACATATTCATCAATTGAGATAGAAGTATAAACATCATCTTTAACTAATCTATCAGATAAAACAATAGCATCTTCATAGTTATATCCACTTCAAGTAGTAAAACCAACTAAAATATTTTGTCCTAAAGCTAATTCACCATTTTTCATTGCAGGGCCATCACATAAAGTTGTACCAACACTAACTTTTTCACCAACTTCAACTATAGGAACTTGATTGTTACATGTATCTTGGTTAGTTTTTTTGAATTTAATTAAATTTGTAGAAATAATTTCTTTGTCTTTAGTTTCAATAACAACTTTGTTAGAATCAACACTTTTCACAACACCATCATGTTCAGAAACAACTGCCATACCAGAGTCATGAGCAATAATATATTCTGAACCAGTTCCAATTATTGGAGCATATGGTTTAATTAATGGAGTAGCTTGACGTTGCATGTTAGCCCCCATTAATGAACGGTTAGCATCAGTATTTTCTAAGAAAGGAATAGAAGATGCAGCAATTGAAATTACTTGTTTAGGTAAAACGTCAATGTAGTCAACTTCCATAGGAGAAAATACATCAGAAATTCCACGGAATCTAGCAATAACAGTTTCTTGATCAATTTTATTGTTTTTATCAACTTTAACATTTGATTCAGAAATGATATATTCATCATCTTGTGAAGCGATTAATCATTTGAATTCATCAGTAACAACACCTTTTATAACTTTTCTATAAGGAGTTAGTAAGAAACCACGATCATCAATCTTAGCAAAAGAAGCTAATGACATAACCAAACCAATGTTCATACCTTCAGGAGTTTCAATAGGACATATTCTTCCATAGTGAGAATAGTGAACGTCACGGATATCTAAGTTTGGATCTTCTCTAGAAATACCACCAGGACCCATAGCAGATATACGTCTTTTATTAGTTAATTCTGCAAGAGGGTTTTGTTGGTCAATAAATTGAGTTAATTGGTGAGAGTTGAAAAAATCTTTAATCATCAATTGGAAAGGCTTTGGATTAATCATTTGTCTAACAGTAGGTTTTTTTGCAGCAATTTCTTCAGCTGTTTCTTCTTCTATTTGATTAGTGTTATTAGTTCCATCAACAATCGCTAATTTTTCTTTAATAAATTTATCAATTTTTAACATTGAAGCGTTAACTTTATTTTTTAATAATTCATGAATTAATTTTAATCTCTTATTTCCTAAGTGATCAATATCATCAAATTCACCAATTCCAACTTCTAAATTACAAGTATAAGAAATAATAGAAATAATATCAGGTAACATTAATTGATTATTTTTTTCATCAGTAGAAACACCAATAATATTAACAGTTTGAGAATCATCTAAATCATCATTATTGATATAAACTTTAACTAATTCATAATTTAAACTTAAATCTAGTTTTTTCGAAAATAAAGTAGAAGATGGTAAATTAGCTAAGTTTATTTTTTTAGAAATATCTAATTTATTATCCTTTGATAGTTCTTTAAACTTATCAAAGTTTTCTTTATTCATTAATAAGCCTTTTTTAAATACTACTTTTCCAGTTAAGTCTTTAATATCTTCAGCAATTACTCTTTGATATAATCTTTCAGAAATTCTTAATTTTCTATTGAATTTATATCTACCAGCATCAGTTATATCATAATATCTTTGGTGAGAAAAATGTAATCATAATAAAGTTTGGTAAGTAATATATTCTTCATCAATTTTAATATTATTATTATCAAACACCTTTAAAGATATTGACATTTTCTTAACTATGTCTTTAGCAGCTTTTTCAGTAATAATAGCATTCATTAAAATAGCCATGTTATGTTTAATGTCAGGAATTTTTTTATTAGTATTATCTTGTGTTTCTAATTTTTTAAGTTCTTTATCTAAAAGTAAATATTTAAATAATGATTCTCTTAATTTTTTTTCAAGTTTATGACCTTTTTTTAATATTAATTCTAAAGCTTCATCTTGATTATCAAAACTTTCAATAGCTTCATCAATCTTATTAATTTCTTCTAACATTTCTTTAGTAGTTAAAATTAGAGTTGGAGTATAAACACATTGAGCTTTAGTAGATGTAATATATTCATCTGATTTAAAGATATTGTCAATTTCAGTTGCACTTAAACCAAAAGCTAATAAAAATTCAATAACATTAATTGATGGAGCTGATTCTCCTGAAGCATCTCTCATAACAAATTGCATTAATTTTTTAGATTCATTATAATTTGAAATAATTAATGTACCTTTTGATGGTAAAATTTCACAAACTGTATTTTCAACAATTTTCTTTCTTGAACTATTTAATTTAATTTGAGACTTAGGTAAAGTATAAACACCTGGAGATCTTACAATTTGAGCAATTACTATTTTTTCAATTCCATTAATAATAAAAGTACCTTTTTTGGTAATTAATGGAATGTTAGCAAAGTAGATACCATCGTTAGTAGCTTTCTTTGGTTTCATTACTTTAATAGTTTCACCAGTATCATTGTCAATTAAAGTTATATCAACATAAAGTGGTTTATCATATGTCTTTCCATCATTTCTAGCTTGTTCTTCAGTTCTTTTAGATTCACCTCAACTAATGCTGTTAATTTTAACAGTATATTTATCTTTTGGAGAATGTATTGGTGAAATACTAACAACAACTTTTTCAAGTTCTTCTGTTAAAAATTTTTTATAAGAATCTAATTGAACGTCCAATAAATTTGGTGCTATAAATTTATCAGCATTAATTTTTGAATAATCCCTTCTAATGACTTTATTTGAAATTTCCCTCATTTTAAATGATGACATGTTAACTCCTAAAATTAAAATACAATAGATTTAATCTACATAATATTATTTATTATACTATATTATTAAATAATAATAAAATTATTTATTATTTTATATGTATGGAATGAAATATAAAAAAAATAGCTCATTAGAGCTATTTTTAATTTTATATAAACTTTGTACTAATTAGAATTTAATACTAGCAGTTTTAAATGTAGGACTTATACCTAGTGCTTTTTCATAAGTAGCGATAGATCCATATTTTTTAATATGTAATTTATCTTCAATCATAGTAGGCACTATACATAATCCACCAAATACAAACAACATTATTAATTTCATTACTCTTGAGATCATATCATCTTCATTGAATTCATTAACTTCTATTCATGTTAAAGTTTCTGCATCTCATACTTTAGTTATTGGATTTCCAGAAAGTCATTGAGTCAACATAAACACATTAACAAACGCATCTAAAACAATTATTAATAATGCAAGAGCAATAATTATTACTGAGACTCACGCACTTCAAACAAAGTGTTTATTTTTTTGATAGTGTGTATGAGTATCATTATTTACAAAATTTGATTTTCTATTTCTCAATCCACCATAAATTGGAGCAGCAATAAAAGCAAATGCTAATACAGCAGTTCAAGTTCCTAGTAAATCAGAGAAAGCATAAATTCCACCCATCTCTCTAGAACCATATAATGGTACACCATTTTCAGCATAATCAATTAATCCAACACTTTGATATCCATAAGCACCAACAACAGTAAATAAAATAAGTAGTGGTACTGTTATTACTAATGAATAGTAAATACCAATCATCGGTTTTTTAGAATTTAATTTACTTTTAAATCTTTGAGATAAAGGTAATTCATTTTCTAAAATTAAATCTTCAACAAAACGAGGAGCTCACATAGCAAAACCATTGATAATACCCAATACACCAATTGCGATAGTTAAATTAATAACACCAAATAATCAAGATAAACCATTATCACTTAAAAATTGACTCATCCCAAATAATCCACCATTACCACCAATTGACATTGATATAGCAATAATTAAATAAATTACAGTTGTAACTCCTAAACCTAATAAAATAGCCATTGGAGTTTTTTTAGGTTCTTTCATTTCAGATTGAATCCCTGCAGTTGTATAAAAACCATCATAAGCAAAGAATATTGCACCAATTGCAATAAAGATTCCAATAAACGGACTCATTCTACCAAAATTAGTTGCTTTGGGAACAATTCCAGAAATTCCACCCATCGCATCACCAATCGGTGGAATTTCTAATCCAGTATTAATATTAATACCACCAAAACCAGCCATTACAAATCCAATAATAGGAACTGCAATTAATGGTAAGAATTTAACTGCCATAATTCCTTTGTTCATAACATTTCCTGCACCAGAACTAATTCCAGATACAAACATGAAGAATAATGAAATACATAAAGAAATAATAAATCATATTATTCAATCATATTTTGCATTAGCTCCATCTAAAATATTTACTCCAAGCCCAAATGCACCTAATGAATCTTGTAAACTCATAATTACATAAAAAGGCATGAAGAAATATGTTAATGGTAAATATATATAAAACATAAAATTCTTTGATGCTTTATATATTGTTCGACTATTAAAAGTCTTACATCACCCTATCAATGATAAATTATCATTTCTAGCACTTGCAATTTCTAATAATGCAATTGCCATCGAGATAACTGCGAAAGCTGCAATTAATCACGCAAAGATTGCGAAGATTAAATTACCTTGAGAACTTTCTAAAACACCTTTAGCTTTAAAAAAGATTCCAGCTCCAATAGAAGATCCCATAACGATCAACATTGCAGAGAAGAAACCAATTTTTTTACTAGTTGGTTGAGCAACTATGCTAACTTCAACAGCAGGTGCTAATTTTTGTTTTTTAGCCATACTAATAACTCCTTATAACTCTTACATTATACAATATTTTTTTGTTTTTAGGACATAAATTTTTAAAATTAATAAATATTAATAATTTTTAGTATATATAATATACTAATGAGTTCAATTAATAAATATTTAACAATCGATGAACAAATTAAAAACCTGAAAGAAAAGGGGTTGAAATTTGATGGAGATAATTCCATAGAGCAATTTAAAGAATATCTTTTGCAATACAACTATACAATTTTAATAAAAATATATGGATTTAAAGAAATGTATACCATTAATGGAAAATATGACAATATAACATCAAATGATATTAGGTACTTATTTGATTTGGATCGTAATATTTCAGTTATTCTATGAAAATATATGAAAGGTATTGAACTTCATTTTAATTCAGCTGTTGGCTCTGTATTAACTAAAGAAGTAACAAAATTATGTGGTGGCCCATACTTAGGTTTAATTACTAATGAATATTTTAATAATATTTTTGAAAAAGCTAAAGAAACTTATTCTAAGCAAGCTTTTTTTAATAAAGATAAGCATAAATCTGATATTAAAATTATGGTATATAATGATATATACCATAATATAAGGTTAACTAATAGATATTTGGATATTAATAAAGTAAACCAAGACAAAGAAAACATTAGTATTATAAATAGTATTGATAAGAATATAAAAAGTGCTTATCAACAAGCACATATCGAAGATTTTTCATATATTCAAATCCAATTATTATGCAGTACTTGAACTTTATCTTCTTTACTTAAAATTTTTAAAACTTTAAATAAAGATATACAAAATAATATTATTAAAGAGGTTTTTAAATTTATTAACAATAAAAAACATAAACCAAAAATAAAATATGATGGTTTTATTGAAATTATCAATATTTTATCTTCTTTTAGAAATAGGTTAGCTCATAATGATAAAATAATTGATTATTCATTCCCAATACAAGATGAAGATCTATCTAAAAATTTACAAAAAATATTTATTGAAAAGGTTGATATTAAACCTGAAGATAATAAACTCGCTATTTTAATAACTCTAATAGAAGAGATTAGAGGAATGAAAAAAAATATGATTATAAATGAAATAAAAGATATTATAAACTATAAAAAAGAAAATTCTAATAATGAGTTAAGTCCATTTGTAATTGATCTAATATATAAATATATTGGAATTAAAAAATAATAAAATAAGTGAATTTTAAAAATAATCCAAATTTATTATTAGGAGCTTTATGTTATCTAATTCAAATAAGGGGATGTTTTTAGAAGAAATTATTAATATTACTATTGATTGGTTAGAAAAAAAAGATAAAGCATTATTTTTTAAAAGAAATTTATCAATTAAAATTTATAAAAACATAAATAATAATATAAATGGTTGGTTGCATGAAAAGTCTCAAACAGATTATTATGGAATATATAAAGGGATATATATTGATTTTGAAGCAAAACAGACTAATGATGACTTTTTTAAATATTCAAATTTAAAAAGTCATCAATATAATCACTTAGTTAAAGTAAATAAGCATTTAGGAATTTCATTCTTAATTATTTATTTCAATAGAAAAGAAGATTTTTTTGCTATTGATTTAGAAAGAATAAAATTAGAAGATAAAAAAATATCATATCAATGGTGTTTGGATAATTCTTTCAAATTTAAATTATCATTGCCAGGAGTGATAAATATTACAGATTATTTGGATAATAAAATAATTTAATATTTGATTCTATAAATACACTTATTAGACAAAAATAAAAATATTACTTTATATCATTATACATATCTAATATAATTTCTTTTCTACACTTAAGAAATTCATCATAATTTTCTTGATTTATTTCTTTGATAATTTTTAAAAAACTTTTTTTCAAGCGATCAGAATTTGTATTTTCTTTGGCTCATTTATAAACTATATCATCTTCAATAGATTCTTCTTCTATTTTATCTGATTTTTCATTATTTCTTATTTTTTTAATTAATGATAAATTTGCAAATGATGATATACCTTCTATTTTTTTATCTAATAATCTTGATTTTGGTATAAAATGATCATAATCAAAATTATCAGTATTTTCTTTAATTGTAATATTATCTATAAATATTTTAGACATAATTAGTTGTGATTTAATATCAAAAGTAGGGTTATTTTTATTTTTAGTTTCCTGGAAAAATGATTCAATCTCAGTTTTTATAGTAATATAGTCAATTTGAGTATTGTATTTATTTGATTCAATAGCTTCAAAAGCTTTTTTAGAGCTCGAAGCACTATATGCACCTTTTAAAGTATCATATATATAATGTCTTATATATAATGTTCTATTCTCATCAGAAAATTTATCATTATCAATATTTTTATCTTCCATTAGTTTTTTATATATAGAACCTACAAAAGCTATTGCACTTGAGTTTTTTGGTAAATAAGTATAACTTTCTATATCAATTTTATTCCCTCTATAATTTGTAAATGTACTAAATATTTTATTATATATAATTATAGATTTTTTTAAATTAGAAATAATTTCATTAACATCTTCTTTTGATGTTATTAAATCTACAATTTTTTTTCCAATATCTATGTCTGAAAAATCCTCTCCATTTGTTTTGTATGATATAAAAACTTTTATTAAAACTATAAGCGGAGTTAAGTCTTTTATTTTTTGATTGGATTCAGTTTTATCTTTATTTTTTCCAGAAAAATTGCGAGAAAAATGAGAGTTCCAATTAGAAGATAAAGTTTCATTAAATATATATCAAATTATATCAAAAGGAGAAATACTTTTAATTTCTTCACTTTCAATACAAAGGTATTTTAAATCATCTTTAGTATTTTTTTTAATAATCCGCAAAATATCTTCATCATTAAAACTCATTTTCATAGTTGATCAAATACTCCTCCAAACATCAGCACATTTTAATTTTTCCCCTTTTGTATTTATTAGCTCAAATAAATCTGCAGTTTCTTTATGTGTTCCGGAAAAATAAATTACAGGAATTTTATATTTATTTATTCGTAATTTTTCAGTACCACGATTATATATTTTAGTAACAATATCAGTAAGAATATAAGGATCTATATTTTCATTCTTTATTTCTTTTTTATATTTATCTATAAAACTTTTAGCAAAATTTGATCCTGAATTTTCATCATTTTTAATTGATGGTGAAAACGAAACTAATTTATCTATTAAAAATATTTCTATTTCTTTTTGATTTGGAAAAGAAAGCTGATCACCAACCGATGATGATTCCGTACAAGACTCAATGATATATGTTTGCAAAGTTTTTTTATCCATATTTTCAAATATATTTTTAAATATTTCAACAATAGTCGTAGTTCTTTGCAATCCATCTATAACATATTGTATTCCATCAATTTCAGATATAAGTATTACACCAAAAGGAAATCCCCTTTGAATTGTGTTTTGTAATGATACTTTTTTTTCTTTTGGTCAAACTAGATCTCGTTGTATTCTTGGAATTTGCAATGTTTTGTCCATGAAAGCACTTATAATATCTTGAATAAGAATACTCTCAAATTTAAACTTTTCATTCATAAAATTTTACCTCGTAACAATTATCGCATAAAATGATATTTTTATCAATTTATTATTTACTTATGTTAGCAAAAATTTTTTAAGCATTTTGAAATCAATAATTATAAATTAAATATTAATTTTGAAAGGATGATTAATTAAAATTATATAAAGGGATGCATATATTTTTGCATTTATATTGTATACATACTTCGATTCTCTAATCAAAGGACTAATTAGAAAAATGGGATAATATCCAAGTTTGTTTTTATTTTCTTGCTATAATAAAAATATCTCCATTAAGTGTATTTAATAAACAAAATAATTTAATATTTGATTCTATAAATATGATTATGATATAATAAAACTAATATGAAAAATAATTTATACTCTCCTATTGATAAAAATAATATCTTAAATAGTTATAAGATGGATTTAGAAAATCAAAAAGCTAGCATTCTTAAAGCACTTAAAAAACAAGATAATGAAAATCTTAGTGATATGGTTTTGGAATATATATATAAACCTGATTTACAATTTCTTGATATTGAACCTGTAAAAGAAACCCCTTCTGTTTGTTTATCAGAAAAAAATAGAAAAGTAACTTTCTTTAATAGGTATCAAAGACCAACTAAACTTGTTGAAGTTGAAGAAAATCCAGAAATTTTTAAATTAGTAATTGAAGATGATGAAATTGAAGAAGAAATTGAAACTATTATTCCAATCGAAGAAGAAGTTGCTACTGTTTTAGCTGAAGAACCTAGTGCTTTGGTTGTTGTTAAACAAAAAAATATCGAATCTGTACCATTAGCTTACAAAGATAGAGTAATAACAAATTTTAGAAGAGGAGAAAAGGGTGAACCAACAGTTCATGAAGATATTGTTGATAATTATAATGAAAATTTTGTTCCAAAAAATTTCTCTACAATTAAAGAAGAAAATAACAAGCCATTAAATATTATTCCTGGCGTTCGTAATTATAATGAAAACTTTGTTCCAAAAGATTTCTCTATAATTGAAGAGGAAACTAACAAACCATTAGACGTTGTTCCTTTTAATAAAAAACAACCTGTAGAAGAAATTGACTTAGGTGACTTTAAGAAAAAACCTATCACTTATACAAAAGAAAAAGAAATTATTGATAATGATGTTAAATACCCTGTAACATATGATGAATTAAAAGATAATTCTATTAATAATAAATTATTTTTCCATGCAGCTGATGACTTTTTGGAACAATTGATGACTAATAATATGAAAAGAAAAGAAACTCTTTTAAAAAATAAAGAATCAAAAAAGAAAAACTAAAATTGCATATAATCTAAAATAAGTAATTTTAGTTTTTTATTAATCTTAGCATCATTCAATGTTTTAAAAATTTCTGTACAAATATCTACATTCAATAAATTTTCTAACATTTTAATCAATGAATAAATAGTAATATCTTTTTCAATTTCAGATGTATTTTGTTTATTCAGATAATTTAATAATGTATTAAACTCACGTCTATAGTAATTCAATGTAGTAATAAAAAAAATATCATTGTGAGAAATAGTATTTCTAAATTTTCTAATAGAGTGACAAGTAGAAATAAAGTTATCTATATTTTCAGAATTAATATTAAACTTACTAACGATTTCATTCTTAGTATTTATATCTTGAATATTGATAAAAGATATTAATGTATGAAATGATCAAGATATAGATAATCTATTTAATGGGATTAGCTTTGAATCATCATACATTATTAAACAATTACATCCATTGGTATTATTATATAAATCATCAATAAAAGATGACTTAGATTTAACTAATTCAAAATTAAGTTCACTTACATTTAAAATATAGTCATCGTTTTTTTTCAATTCAGTAATTGCATTAATACTTTTAGCATTTAATTTTTGTTCAAAATCCAATAAATAAAAAATAAGGATTTTAGATAAATCTTTATCAATTGAAAATATTTTACAAATATTATTTGTGTTATATAAATTCTTTGGTAATGTTTTAATTAAATCACCATAGCAACTAATGATTTTAAAATAACCATAATCATTAACTAAATTAGTTATCCTTTTTTTATTTTTAATTTTAATTTTTTCATTTCTAATTTTTTCAATACAATCCATAAAAAACTCACATACTTCCATAATACTTATATAATTATAATATATGAAACCTAAAATATTAAAATACATATTAGCAATTGAAACAAGTTGTGATGATACTAGTGTAGCTATATATCATGAAAACTACCATGATATGATAACAATTTCGTCTTCAAAAGAACAATCTGAGTTTGGTGGGGTTGTTCCAGAATTAGCAAGTAGACTACATGAAAAAAATTTATATATTGCAACTAAAAAATTATTAGATAAAAATAATATTACATTTGATGATATTTATAAAATAGCTTACACTAGTGAACCGGGATTGAAAGTTTGTATTAATATGGGTAAAATATTCGCTAAGTCTTTAAGTTTTTTATATGACAAAGAATTAAAAGAAATAAATCATATTCATTCCCACTTATTTTCTTTTTCATTAGACAACAAAATTATTTATCCATTTATAGGCTTGGTAGTTAGTGGAGGGCACACTAGTATCTATTTAGTAAAAGATAAAAATAATATTGAGTTATTAAATGAAACTTTAGATGATGCTGTTGGAGAAGTGTATGATAAGATTGCAAGAGTTTTAAAATGTGGTTATCCTGGAGGGCCAGTTATTGATTCAATATATGACAAAACAAAAACAGGTATAAACTTTTTAAGTAGAAAAATAAATCCTTCTAATCAATTTTCATTTAGTGGTATAAAATCTGCTGTACTAAATTTTATTATTAAAAACAAAGACTTTGATAAAGTTGAAGTTGTATCTTCTTTTCAAAAATTAATAATTTCTATAGTAGTTGATAAAATAGTATATTATTCTGATTTATATAATATTAGAAATATTGTTATCGGTGGTGGTGTTGCTGCTAACAAATTATTAAGAGAAGAATTAATCAAACAAAATTTTGAATTATCTTTACCTAATTTAGAAATTTGTGGTGACAATGGATTAATGATTGCACTAATGGCAAAAATTTTAGAAGATTAATATAATTACTTTAATAAAAAATTTTCTATTGCAAAAGAAACTGGTTCTTTATTTGATCTTTTTATTAAAACTGAACAACTTTTTCTAAACTCTTCTTGTTTATTATCAATTCCAATAGATAGTCCAGCAACATTAAAAGCAGGGATATCATTGTATGAATCACCAATTGCAGCTGTATTATTAATATCAACTTTTAAAAGTTTTGCAATTGTTCTTAAACAATTTCCTTTGTTAGATGTTAATGGAGAAATCTCATAAAATAATTTATGTGTTTTATAAATATTTAATAAATTCAATGATGCTATTTCTTTATATATATCTTCCATTCTGTTTTTTCTAAATAATCTTGGGAATATTCCTATTTTTCGGTAATTAACATCAATATAATCTGACATGAAAGTAAATTTAGCATTTTTAGAAAAAGATTTTTTAATTAGAAACTTTGGAATTGATCAATTATAAAAATAAATATTTTCAACCATATCTTCAGAACCTGAATAAGCAAAAAATACTGAATTTTTTTCTTTAATTAAATCAAATACTTTTTTTGATAATTTTTTGTCAATAAAGTCTTCATATATAACTTTATCATTTATTAAATCTATAAGAATACTTCCATTGCTAGTACCAATATATTTAATCTTATAATCAAGTTCCTTATTTAATATATTTATATAATTAATACCAGACTCTCGAGACTTACCAGTAATAATAACGGGTTCTCCTCCAGCATCTATAAATTTCTTTAGTGATATAATAGATTTTTTAGAGATTTTTTTATTTTTCTTTAGTAATGTTCCATCTAAATCTATTGCAAATATTTTTTTCATTTATACATTAATTATAACATATTAAGACAGTTAAATAATTTGTTTTATTTTATAAAATATGATGAATATTAATATTATTAATATAAATAATTAATCACTATTAATAATATGTTTTTCCCTAAAGTTATTAAGATTCATCAATTAATTAATTTATATATTGTTAAAAATTATCAATGGGTCAATAATTGCCATTATTGAACCTCATTTACTAATATATTATACATTAATAATGGAATTTTATTATTATTTAGCTGCACATAATTATAATTTTTATAAATATATATTTATTTTAAATAAAAAAGGCTTCCAATAATGGCAATTAATTCTAAAACATTAAAAGTTTTTGAAACTTTTGCTGGAATTGGAGCCCAACATAAGGCTTTAGAATTTCTAAAAGAAAAATATAATTATAATTACAAAATTGTTGGAATTAGTGAATGAGATGTTGATGCTCAAATAGCATACGCATCTATTCACTATCCAAAATTTGAAAAAGAAGTTAAAAGTGTTAGTGAAAAAGAAATGGATAAATATCTTTCAAAATTTGATCACTCATTTTCTGGAAAAGATTTAACTCCTATAAAAAAAATATTACAAATGGATATTATAAGAAAAACAAAATATTATAAAGCTCATAAGATTTCAAAAAATATGGGTAGCATATTATCTATAAATGGAAAAGAATTAAATAAAAATATTGGAGATATAGATTTAATAACTTATTCATTTCCTTGCCAAGATTTATCTATAGCAGGTTCACTTCACGGTTTTAATAAAGGTATGGCAAAAAAGACTAAATCAAGATCAGGTTTATTATGAGAAATTGGAAGAATATTAAAAGAATTAAAAAAAATAAATAAATTACCAAAATTTCTTTTATTAGAAAATGTCCCAAATATGATGGGTCCAAAACATATTAATGATTATAATGAATGGAAAAAAAAATTATATGAATTAGGATATAAAACAATCACTAATATTATAAGTGCTCGAGATTATGGAATTCCACAGAATAGAAAAAGAGTATATGCAATTTCTATTAAAGGTGATTATAAAGTTGATAAAGATTTTGAAATTATAAATTTTAAAGAAAAAGATTTTATACCTAGCTTTAATTCAATTAAAAAGTTAAAAGGAAAGTCATTAAAAGATATTATAAAACAAGATTATTCAAATGATGTTTATGCTTTAGAAGCAATAGATGCTCGCCCCAATAAAACTCCTTCAAGAAAAAAAATGTTTTACTTAAATTATAAATTAAATGATTTTGATAAATGTATATATTCAAGAACCGTAACTACAAAACAAGATAGACACCCAAATGCAGGAATAATTGATTTAAAAGGTACAAAATTAGAAACAAATGATGGTATCAAAGCAAATTTTAGACTAATAACACCTAGAGAATCTTATTTATTAATGGCATTTGATGAAAAAGACTATGAAAGAGTAAAAAAGCAAAATATTTCAAAAGATAAACTCTATCAGCAAGCTGGAAATTCTATTGTAGTTTTTGCAATAATACCAGTAATTCTTAAAATACAGGAGATTTATAATGAGTAGTAACATTGATGAAATTACAATTTTTTTCAATAAAGAAATCAATATTATTGAATATATAGAGCGGGTATAAATAATGAAAAAGATAGGGAATAAATTTTCAATAGTAGGAACTAATCCAAATAAATATATAGATAATTTTTTAAATTGTTTTTGAAATGTTCCTATATTAGACGAAGTAGAAATAAGAAAAGAATCTAATTCTTTATTTCATCAATCAATTGAATTAATATCATTTGATAGTAATACAACTTTTAGACAAAATATTGATTGTTGAGTTGGGTTAGGCTTTTTTGCTAGAAATGGAAATAAACTGATTAAGATTATAGATAATATGAAAGAAGAATATTTTTATGAATATATTAAAACAACTTTATTAATAGAAACAGAAATAGAAAATATAAATATTTATAGAGATACCATACTAATTAAATTAATGCATATGATGAATTTGGAAACTATAAAAAAATTTAACTTGTCTTGTAGAACAAAATCAATTGATATAAATGATATTGAAAAAGAAATAGGTAAATTTGAAAAAAAAATTATACAAGATAAATGCTTAAAAAAAATTTTAGAAATTATATGAGGAGAAAATGATGAATAAATTAATGAATGAAAATTTTATTTTTTTAAATAATGAAAATATAAATTTTGTATCTAAACAAAAGGTTATAGAAGAAATAATAAGTATAGAAAGCAGTTTTTGTGAAAAAAAATTCAATACCTGTATATCTATATTAAGAAAAATAGTTGAAGCTTTAATAAATGATAAACTTAATGATAATAATTTATTTAAAAGTGAAGACGATTTATTTGATAAAATAAAAATTTTAGAGCAATATTTAGGAAACTATATTACAGATGAAATAACTGATGCTTTTCACACATTAAGAAGAAAAGGAAATAAAGCTACGCATAATATCAATTATAAAGCAGCAGATACTGATGTAGTGTATTGTTTACATGCTTTACATAGAATTATTATATTTTTATTTGTAAAAGAGGAAATAAAAGACGAAATAAAAGAGTTTAATGGTTCACTTTATTTTAATGGAAAAAAAACTTCAAACGGAATAAATATGATTGATAGTAATGATGGTAAATTGTATAGACCAATTGATAAAGATGAAGATTTTTGTTTAAAAACAGAACCTTTAAAAAATTGAATGATACTTAGAGACAAAAGAATAATGATCCCAATATATCAAAGAGCATATACATGAAATGTTGACCAAATAGAAGTACTATTTAATGATATATTAAATAGAATGGATGATGATTGCTCACATTATTTTGGTATCATAGCTGGAAAGAATTTAATTAACAATAATTTAACTTCAAGTATAAGTATAAAAATAATTGATGGTCAACAAAGACTTACAACTTCTTTTTTATTTGTTTGCGCTATTAGAGAGGTTATTAAAGAAAAGTTTAATGAAATAGATATTAAAGATGATAAACAGCTATCTGAAATTTTAAAATTAAATGATGATAAAAATAAAATAGAAAATTATTTTTATAATCCTGGTGGAACAAATGAAAACAACCAAGTTTTTAAAAGTATATTATCTGGAGAATTAAAGAATATAAAAAATTCAAAAAATATATATAATGTAAATTTTCAAAAAATTCAAAATTTAATTAAAAATGAAATAGAAAAAAATAAATGGGGTTTGAGTAAGTTAAGAACTTTTCTTCACATTTTTACTACAAAATTTAAATTAGCAAATATTTCTTTTGATTCTCATAAAGTAACAAATAAAAAGGAAATGGAAATATTTGAAAATTTAAATTCAAAAGGTAAACAATTAGAAACTAATGAACTAATTAAAAATTATATTTTTAATTTATGTTCTGAAGAATTATTAAAAGAACATGGTGATACTGTTATTACTAATAAATATAATATATTAATACTAGAAGAGGTTAATAATGATCCTGAAGATTTTTTTAAAATTTTAACTCAATATAGTGGTGGTGTAGAAAGCGCGAAAAATAGACAAATTCAATTAAATGATTTTAAGGAAACAGTTGTTAATTTATTTGGAATTAAAGCAAAAGATGAAATTAAAAAAATTGAAGATTATGAATCACTAATAAAAAATATCCAAAAATATGCAGTCATATATTCAGATGTTTTTTTTGAGAAAAGAAAAATATGTAAATGATTAGGTATAGAAGAAATAATAACCTTGTGTGATGATAAAAAGAAGAGACAATTATTTTTGGGTTTACTTTTTTTAGTAATAGAATTTATGATAAGAAATAATATGTATGATTTAAATATTAAATTAAAAGAAAGTATTAAAAAAGATATATGAAATTTTTTCTCAATCTTAATGAAAGCTATAATAAAGAATTCAATAGTTACAGGACAGGGTGACTCTAGTTTTAAAAGAACAGTTTTAAAATGTGTGCATATAGTAAGGTGTAAATTTTTAAAGAATAATAATATTACAATTAAAGAAATGAGTGACTTATTTAATAAAGAAATATCTAGCGTTATTAATACCAATGAAGATTTTCAAAAAGAGTTGAAAAATAATACAAAAGTATCAAAGGCTATAACATGATTATTGATATTAACTGAGTGGGAAATGAGTGATCAAATAATTACTTATAATAATCCAAGTGTGGAACACATTATGCCGCAGAATATAGATAATTGGAGAAGTGAAATAGGAAAAGATGTTTCACAAATAGATTATGATACTATTATAAATAAAATAGGAAACTATTTTATTATCAATAAAACAAAAAATTCTCAAGCAAGTAATTTTGCATTTAAAAAGAAAAAAGATATATATAAAGAAAACATATCTCCACTTTATAAAAATAATGCTAACAAAGATATAGATATATCAAACCAAGAAGAATGAACTTTTGATAAAATCGAAAAAAGAACAAAAGCTATGATCGAATATATTTCTAAAAAAGTGATTTTTTAATTTTTTATATAATAAATATATTATTTGTAATAATAAATAGTAAAACTAACATATATTCTCTATTTTTATAAATTTTAATTACTGGATAAAACTTATAAATTTAATAGTTAAATATAATAAATTCAAGTGATTATTATCTTTAAAAAGTAAAACTATTTAAATTCAACTACTTTAATGCTAAAAAATTATAAATAATCATAGTTTTGTTTTATAATATAAAAGTTATATCTTATAACAGGATTGGTGCCATCGCCAAGTGGTAAGGCCGTAGACTGCAACTCTGCTATCGTCAGTTCAAATCTGACTGGCACCTCCAATTGCATCCTTAGCTCAATTGGACAGAGCGTCTGGCTACGGACCAGAAGGTTAGGGGTTCGACTCCTCTAGGGTGCGCCAATAAAATATCTTTTTTTTCGGGAAGTAGCACAGCTTGGTAGTGCACCTGGTTTGGGACCAGGGGGTCGCAGGTTCGAATCCTGTCTTCCCGACCATTGGCTGGATAGCTCAGTTGGTTAGAGCGATCGGTTCATACCCGGTAGGTCCAGAGTTCGAGTCTCTGTTCAGCCACCATCGCTTCTATAGCTCAATCGGTAGAGCCCCCGACTCATAATCGGTCGGTTACAGGTTCGAGTCCTGTTGGAAGCACCAATTATTTATTAATTACTTTTATATTTGATATAATGTATATAAGTAATTCTTTATGGAAGATTACCCAAGCCTGGTTGAAGGGATCGGTCTTGAAAACCGAAAGGCGGAGCGATCCGCGCGGGGGTTCGAATCCCTCATCTTCCGCCATTGTCGCGGGATAGAGCAGCTTGGTTAGCTCGTCAGGCTCATAATCTGAAGGTCGTTGGTTCAAATCCAACTCCCGCCACCATTAAATTAATATACTCTATTGGGTATATTTTTTTTATTAGATTATCAAATTTAATTAAAAACAAACCCTTATGGGTTTGTTTTTTTATTTGTAGATGTTTCAACTGTAACTTTATCTTCTTTAATTAAAATAACATTAATTTTATAAGTTCCTATTTTTTCATCATTTTCAATAGCTTCTTTTATTTTTAGTGATAAAAGTTCTAATTCATTATAATCATTAACTTTCTTAGGATTAATCATTACTCTTAACTGTCTACCTGATTTTATAACATAAGAATTAATAACTTCATCAAACTCATTACAAATTAATTCTAGTCGATTAACTCTTTCAATGTATTCATCAAAACTATCAACTCTAGCTCCAGGGCGAGAAGCTGATATGCTATCAGCAATTTTTGTTATTTCAGAATATATAGAAGTTATGATTCCATCATTATGGTGGGTTTTAATTGATTCAGTTATATAATCATCAAACTCACACTCTTTGGCTATCATTAACCCTGATTCAATATGTGTCTCATCAACTTCATTATCAATTGATTTACCAATATCATGAAAGAACGTTGCTCTTTTAGCTTTCTGAGGATCTAATCCTAAAGAAGAAGCAATATTAGCAGATATTTGTGCACACTCAACAGAATGCGATAAAATATTTTGTGAATAAGAATTACGATAATATAAATTACCAATATACTTATATATTTTTTCATTGATATCATAAATATGAAGTTTATTGTTTAAAACATCTTTTCCTATTTCTTTTACATGAGAATCAAATTCCTGTAAAACTTTAGCATAAGTATTTTCAATTCTAGATGGATCAATATTTTTTGATTTAATAAGTTCTTCTAAAGTTCTTTTCCCAATTTCTCTTCTTATCGGATTTAATGATGAAACTGTTACGATATCACTAATTTTATCAATAATTAAATCAGTACCAGTTAAATACTCAAATATCTTTTTATTTCTTCCATTCTTACCAATAATTCTACCTTTTAAATTAGCATCATCTAATTTAATAATTCCAGTATTGCTATTTATCAATATTTGTTGTGAAATATTTTGATAACTATCAATAAGTATATTTGAAAGAACTTTTATTTTATTTTCTTTTAGTTCTGCTTTATAATTATTTATTTCTTCAATTAAATTTGATGAAAATATTTTTTTATAACTTTCACTAACTTCTTTTTTAAGTTGTTCATTTGTACTATTAGTTAGTTTTAAAAGTTTATTATGATAATCTAGAATTTGAATCTCTAATTCTTTTTCTTTTTGATTTATTTTGTTATTTAATTCTTGATATTCTTCTTTTATAAAGTGAATATTATTTTTGGCTTTATTTTTTCTTTGTCAAATGATTATAAATAATAATAAAGAAATAGATAAAGAAAATAATATTAAAAAAAATAATAAAATGATTTCTAATAAAGTCATATATCCCCCTCAGGTATAATATAACCATATTAATTTGTGCTATTACATTATAGCAAGTTAATATTGAAATAATAATAATTATTAATATATTTAACTAATTATAATATTATTAATAAATTATTTAGATTAACTAGATATATAAATAACTAATATTTTTTTAATATTAACTATACTTATAGTAAAAAAAAAAAAATACATATATAACATATGTATTTTTCTTTAATAAAATAGTATTAATGTATTAGAAAGAACTTAAACTTCTTCTATTCATTTTCTTTATTTTAGATTTTTTAATCATTATCCCTATTAATGGAACTAAAACAAATAATATAAATATAATAGCAATACCTATAAATAAATAAACTAATAGAGAGTTTTGGAAACCTGAAACAATTAAAGTATATGATCCCATTTCTCAAGATGATAAGTTACCTGAAGAATCAAAGAATGAGAAAGCTTCTTCAACAAAGAACTTAATTTCAACTTCTCCTGTTGAATTACTAGATGAAACTATTTCAATATTTGAGAATTTATCTAATAAGTTTATAGAATTAATAGTTGGTTCAGGATTTGGGTTTTCAGGTGTTGGAGTTGCAGGTCATTTTCCTGAAGTTTTGGTTAAAACATTTTGTTTAATGAAATCAAGTGATGCAACTGAAGCCATAGTATTAAAGTCACCTTTTATATAGATTTTACGATCAATAATATTTTGTTCACTTATAGCTGTGTTTGCAATTAATGATGCATCAATTTGTGAAAAACCATAAATAGTTGTTGTTAATTCTAATGGTGAAGATTTTTCTAAGTTACCAAATTTATCAAAATAGTTAATAATACTAAATTTGAATGTTAGTGTACCAAGAATATTATTTGTAACTGTAGTAATTCCAATAATGTTATTAGCTTGAAAATCATCAGGGATTTGACTATTTGTTGTTAATAAAGTGTTTTTTGTTTTTAAACCTAATTCATTTTTAGTTGCAGCTGAACCTCTAATTAAATTATTTAAAAAATCTATATCATTATAAGTTTCATTTTTTCTTAAATCAGTTAAAAAAGTAGAAGCTGTTACACTACCAAAACCGTTAGGTTGTGGTGGAAGTGATGTTGGATATGTAACACCACTTTGTATTAAGTCAAATTCTGATTTAACTGCTGTTGATTTTTGTTGTTTAAATCCTGAAATTGTAATTTCTTTAGTTATAGTTTTTGCAGGGTTTGTTCCATCAGCTGGAGATGGATCTGTCGATAAGTTACCACTAGCCAAATAAAAATTATCAATAGTTATTATCATTCTTACTTCACCAGTATTATTATTTTGGAATACGTTAGAAATATCTAGATTTCATTGACTAAAGTTAATTGGTATACCAGAAGTTTTGTTGTTTACATCACCATTTAGAATAGAGTCAATATTTTGATAAACAAAATTTTCAATATCAACAATTTTAAATTCTGTAACTAAATTTTTATCAGGTTGTCCTATTTTCTTATATATTGGTAATGGAATATATCTTTTAAAAATATTCTTTCCAGC
The DNA here is from genome assembly GCA_028672205.1 of Proteocephalus fallax. Lineage (NCBI taxonomy): Eukaryota > Metazoa > Platyhelminthes > Cestoda > Proteocephalidea > Proteocephalidae > Proteocephalus > Proteocephalus fallax. The sequence continues at coordinate 106,168 of JAPUBX010002615.1, forward strand.
TTCTGGAGTACCTTCAAATTTAAAGGTCTTTTTAACATCACCACCAACAGCAAGGATTGTAACCTCAGCTGTTAAAGCACCAAGATAAGCATTTTTTGAATTAAAGTATTCTTCATTACCTTGAATTTGTGCATTTTCTGAATATAAATCTCTTTCACTAGTGATTTTTACTGAGATATTTTGTGGAGATATTTTAATATTAGTTGATTCAATACCTGAATATTTTAAAACTCTTAAAATATATTCTTGAATATCATAAGGATTCATTTGATAAACTGTTTTTCCAGATAGTCCTAATATTTCTCAAGCAGATCTTTCTATAGGATTAATATCAGCTCATGTAGTATTTTCAGCGTCAGTATTATTTACTAGATTATTATTTTTATCTTTTTTAATAGTAATAGTATCTAAATCACCACCCAAAATTGAAGGTTTTACACCATCTCCTTTAAAGAAATTTAAAATTTCATCTTTTGTAGAATCTGTAGATAATGAAGAACTATTGTTAGGAATTGATACTTTAGGAACAAAAGTACCATTTATATTTTGTAACATAAATTCTGTAGCACTTACTCCAGTAAAACCAACAATTCTTATCCCACCTTCAAATGATAGAGAAGGAGCTGAACCACTAGATGAATCAATGTATTCACCATTGCTATTGAAGTAATTTTTAATAGAGAAATTTACAATTAAATATCCACTTTGTAAGTTATTGTTTATTACTTTATCAATTACTATAGAATTAACAGTAAAGTATGATGATGGTAAATCAGTGAAAATAAGATCTCTTTTTTGATAAATAATAGAGGCAATTTTTGAATTATCAATTTGAGAAGATAAATTACCAGATAGTTCTAAATCATTCGAAATGTTAATAATTGATGTTTTAATTTTAGTAGGTGATACTTTTTTAAAACCTTTAATAGTTATTGTTCCTAAAGGAATGAAAGCAGCACTTCCGCCAGCTAGTGGATTATTTAAATTACCATTTTGGTCAAAATATGTATTAACTTCGATTTGTGCAGTTACTTCACCAGTTAATAAGTTAGTTGTTGGCGCAATAATTTGTATTGAATCAACATAAAAAGAATCAGGAATTCCATTGAATACAATATTTTTGTTTTTAATTAATAAATATTTTAAATAAGATAATTCATTCGCCACAGCTTGAGCTGCAGTTTTATTTGTTTCAATTGTCACTACTTGATTAATAGAAGTTGGTTTTACTAATTGGAAACCTTTTATAACAATATCTACAGGAACAAAACCTGAAGAATATAATTCTCCTTGTTCACCACCATAATAGGCATTTAATAAAACAGTTAAACTAATAGTTCCATCAATATTGTTTGCTCTAGGGTTTATAATTGATATTTTTTGTGAAAAATCAACAATTTCTGAATTAATAGGAATTGTTCCACCTTTTGTGGTAATTCAATTATTTGCTGCAGTTGGTGTAACTTTAATATTCATTGCAGAAATAATATAACTTTTTAATAGAAGTTCATCTTCAATAACAGTCGAAGAAGCTAGTGCAGGATCACCAACGTAAATATCTTCTTCAGGAATAATTGTTGCTTCAATATGTTTATAACCATCAATTCTAACTCTTTGAACTGGAGATGGTTTTATATTATCTGGGTCATATGCAATAAAGTTAGTATATTTGTCATAATAAACATTTAATGAAACATCAAGTTCTAAATAACCACCATTAACATAACCTTCTGGTGTTTCTTCTCCATAATTATTAAAAATAATATTATCTAAATTAATTACTGAAGCAAGTTGTACTGGATCATCAACATTAAAATTGCCACCAAAACCAGCTGATGGGTCATTTAAATCAGGTAAGTTTTCAATACCTAAGTTAAATAATATTTTTCTTATTTTATTTAGGTCTTTTGAAACATCAGAAGCAACTGTGAACGGTGATTGTGAATTAATTGATGAAAAAATCTTAGTAATTCCTGGAATTCTTTTAAAACCACGAATATTTAAAGTATGAGTATCTTCTGGTGTAGAGAAAACTATTCTTCCATTTTTTAAAACAGTTACAGGATCATATTCTCATTTAATTGTACCAGCAGTATTGTTTAAAGTAAGAGTATTTTTAGCTCCATATTGAGAACCTGGATATGCATCTCTTATTCAGTGTACATTAAAGTCAGCTTGGTCATCTACAATACCAGTAATTGGATCAGTATATCCTCTTTTGAATTTCCCTTGTGAAATATATTCATATGGAGTTGAGGCTAAATCAGAAGGTTCCACTTCAATAGAAGTTTTTAACTTTGTATTCCCTCCATAAACCATAGGAATAACATTATAAAATTCAGGTTCTAAGTTTGAATCGTCACCTGCATATTGAGCAATAGGAGTCATTGCTAAAGTTACACTCATATTAGAATTTGCTCCATAGTATATAACATCACCATATGGTGTTTGTTTTAGAGCTTTATCAGTTAAATTATTAATTTCATTAGTATTTATACCATCAAGTCTAATATTTGGTTGACGAGTTTCAACATCACTTACTAATTTATCAATATCTTGATTATTTAAATTTAAACCAGTTAAAATAACTGGGGAAGCTTCTTGAAATGAATTTTTATAAAATTTTCATCCTCTGTTCATTCTTCATTGGTTACTAATACTAACACTCACAGCATTCATAGTATCACTTTGATTTGTAGAAGGACTTTTAGTAAGTGGATCTTCGAATTTTAATGTTTTAGTAGAAGTGTTATAATCTTTTGGACCATATTGTTGAATAGGTTCACCATTAAAATCAAATTTATCGAAAGCAAAAGCATTATTAAATTTAACACCTGGTTTATTTAAATCATAATATAAAAAATTCTCTTTAGTTTTAGCTTGTTTAAGAACTAAATTTGGTTTATCGTTATTTAAATTTTTATAATTATAAAATTCACCAGCAAAAAAAGCATATTTTGATCTATTATATGAATCAATAATACTAGGATTGGCTACAAATTTGTCATAATCTAAAAATTCTGGAGTAAAATATGGGTCACCCTTTGTTATACCACCATGTTTTGAAGCATTATTATCTTGTTTATCATAAGATGTATTTAAGAATGTTAGTTGATAACCATCTTGTAATCCTGATGGATCACTTGGATTAACTTTACTTGTTATAAAAGAAGTTGGATATCTATTTATATTTTCTTTTATCATTGGATCAACTGGATTTGGTGGTCTAACATCTTTCTGAGTATTTGTTCAAATATTAGATTGAATACCAACTAAATTAAAACCTGATACATCAAGAATGTTTTTCCCATCTGGAAGTTGATTAGATTGCGCTATTGAGTTTCCATAAACTTTAGGAGATTTTCCATTTTTAGGATAGTATATTTTGTCATAATTAATAGAATCATTATAAGAAAAATATTGATTTTCATCATTAGCAATACTAATAGTTCCATCCTCATTTGTTACATATCTAGGATCTGATTTAGAATTATCTATATTGTAAACAACGTCACCATTAGTTTCTATATATCTTTTATTATTATAATTATATGTTACACCAGGTAATATAGTCGCTAAAGCAGAAACTGAAGTAGCAGTTAATGTAAAAATACTAAATAATCATCATTTTTTTGTTCTAATCATATTACCTCGGCAACAATCTATATAAAAGTATAATTATATAATAACATTTTTTTTTATAATTTTATTTTTTTTTTAGTATAATATTAAAGTAAAAATATTTACTGGTTCTGTAGTGTAGTGATTAACATACTCCCCTGTCACGGGATAGATCGCGGGTTTGACTCCCGTCAGGACCGCCATGGCTCTGTAGCTCAGTCGGTAGAGCAACGGATTGAAAATCCGTGTGTCGGCAGTTCGATTCTGCCCGGAGCCACCATTTACAATGTATTAAAAAAAACCATTGCATGGTTTTTTTTAATGTAAATAAGCTTTTAATATTATATTAATTATGTTTGTTTTTGTAATAATTAATATAGTAATTAATAATCAAGATAAAGATTTTTAATCAAAAAATCATATCCGTAGTCGGGAGTATTAATAATCTTTTCAATAAAAGGACTAACATATTCATACATTTTTATAAAGTCAAAAGATGGGAATGCAACAATTTTTTCAATATTTTTAATAATACTATTAATTTTACGGATTGCTGCCTTTTCAGAAATTTTCATATCATCTAGTGTATCAGATAACATTGCTTTTTGAATTTTTAAAAATTTTTGTCTTTGCTTAAAGTCTTGCTTTGTTTTATTAACTAATTTGAATTTATTTTTTTTAATATATTTTAAATAAAAAGATAAATCATTTTGTGCTTGTTCTAATTCTTTTTTTAAAGAGTTAAGTTTTATAGTTGATATTTGATTTTTAATTTCCAAGTTCTCTATTTCATCGATTTGTTTTTGAATTAATTTAATAGTATTATTTAGATTATCTTCTTCAACCTCATCAGGCATTTCACCTTTATGTTTTATATAAAAAGATAACTGCTGTCTAGTAGTTTGGGTTTTTTCAATTCATTGCATATCAAGATTTAGCATATGAAAATTTAATAAAAGTTGAACAACTTTATATCAAGTTTGATAATTTATTTTTCTAAAATCTTGATAAAAAACATTATTAGAATTTTTTTCCATATTTTTATTATTTTTACTCTGTTCTATTTTCTTGATTAGTTGAAGCTTCATCCATATCTTCACCAACATCAACAGAAGCAGAATTTTTATTAATTGAAGATAAGTCAATTTCAACTTCATCATTAAATAACATAACTTTTTCTAAAAATTTATTAATAGTATCTTTATATGATTCATCAATTTGTCATGCTAATTGACTTATATCTAATGATAATCATTTTCTATTTTTAAGAAATAATTTACGATAAATATATTCTTCTCTGAATTTACCATGAGTTTTTCAATTATCACGTTGAGTGAAAATTGCAGCAACCGGTGTAATATTTTTAAAAATTGTAAAGTTTACAAAAAATGTTCCTTGCATTTGATTATAAAGAATATGGTATTCTTCAGAAAGCATTGATCTTAAATAATGGAAAATTTGTTCATCTACTAATGACACAAAATGTGGAATTGTAGTAGAGTCAACTTTTTTGTTAGCACACATTTTACTCATATTATTAGCTCATCTAATTCATGATGTTAGAACTTTTGGACCTCTAGCAACTGAAGAAGTACCTTTATACATATTAGCTTCTTCAGATTGGAAAATTTCTAATTTATCCTTTGCTCTAGTAATAGCAACATTAATACGGTTTGCTCCAGATGGTTGTGTAGATAATGTACCATAGTTACTAACAGTTCTATCATATCCAATTGAGAATAAAATAATATCTCTTTCATCTCCTTGAACGTTTTCAATGTTTTGTACAAAAATACCAATATTAGAACCAATAGAAGATTTTCTTTCCATTCATTCTTTAATTTTAGGCGAAGTAGACTTCAATAATTTTTCTTGAATGATAGCTTGTTGAGTAGCATTAAAAGTAATAACACCTAAACTTTTTTCATAATCTGGACTATTAGATAATTCATATATTCTTTCATATACAGCATTAGCTTCTTCTAAATTACAAGAATTTTTTCAAAAACCTTTTACCTTATGAATAATAATAGGATTTTCATATGGTGTTGATTTAGAAACTAATTTTAAGTTTTTTTCATAAAAAACTTGGTTAGAGAAATCAATTAGTTCAGCATATGTTGAACGGTAATGGTAATTTAACATTACATTAGTAGAAGCTCTAGATTCATAATATTGCATAATAGAAACAGCTTTAATTGCATCACCTAAGTCTTGAGCATATTTTGATTTCTGGTTTACTGATGTTTTAATTTCAACTTTTTGTTTGAAAACAGAAGTTGGTTGTAATTGTTTAGTATCTCCAGAAATAACATATTTTTTACCTCTATACATAGAAGGTAAAGCTTTTTCTAATTCAACTTGAGAAGCCTCATCACAAACATAATAATCATAAAGCCCGTTTTCACAAGGAATTAAATTAGAAATATCGTCAATAGCACAAATATGAATAGAAAATAAATTTCTTATTAAATCAAAATTACTTTTAATAACAGCTGCTGATGGTTTAGGATTATAAGCTGTAGATTGTCTCATAATATTAGAAAGTTCATTTCCATATTTTTTAACAGTATCTATAAATTTTAAAAATATTAAACGATTAAGTAGAAGTTTTGTTTCACTAACAGAAGCTTCTATTCTAGTAAGATACATGTTGGTTTTAGATTCAATTTTAGTTTCTTTAATAGCAAACTCTTTTAAATAAGATTTAATATCTGGGTTAATGAAAACATATCATGTAGCAAATAATCTTAAATCTGTACCAACTTGATATTTTTGACCAGCTGTTGCTGCAACTTCATTGAATTGATCTAAAACATCTAATAAGAAGAAGAAATCGAATGATTTAACTGCATTTATTCAATTAGCTTGTTTACTAGTAAATACTGAATAATCTGGGTTTGGAGCTTCTACTGCATTTATTAATGAATCATATTCTTTAAAGTCAATACTTGCATTGTTAAGAATATATGCAGCAGCAACTATTCTTTTATCAAAACCATCATATGATTTTAAAAATGTATCTAAGGCTTGTATATAACCTACATCAGCTTTTAATGAAGGATTAATTTGAGATACAAATTCTTTGAAAGATTTTAAAACTGAAGAAACGCTTACTGTTGGTTGACTTTCATCATATTGATCTCCATAGTTGATAGCAAACTGAATTGCATCTTCTCTTTCTTTAATATTATTTTGTTCTAATAAAGAAACTTCTTCAATATTTGCATATGAAATTAAATCTTTAATTAAATATTCTTTGTCTCTAAAAATAACTTTTGTATTAAATAATTTATTACTTATATCGTAGTCATTAAAAGTATCTTCAAATAGTTTTTCAGAAGTTATTCTATTTACAACTTCTTCAATAGGTTCATCTTCCATATTAGATCTAATTTCAATAAATCTTTTGTATAATTTACCAAATTGTTGATAAAAGTATTCAACTTCTTTTCTTTTTGAAACCATATGACAAGCTATTGGAGAGAAATCTCCTAATCTACTAACCAAAACGTCAAGTGCTGTTTTCTTACTAGATGTAACTAAAGCTGTTTTATTATTTAAAGCTATATTAACTAAAATATTACAAATTGTTTCAGATTTTCCAGTTCCTGGAGGGCCTTGAATTAAAGTATTTCCACTTAATGCTCTCCCAACACAAAGTTGTTGAACAATATCAATCATAGAGAATAAATAAATATCATTAGTTCTAAAATCATCACTAAATTTCTTATAGTTAAACATTAAGTTTGTTTTAGGTTCCAAAAGTTTTCCTAAACCATCTGAATCAGTTTGTAGTATTTTATTAAAATCTCAGAAAATTGAATTTGAATAAATATCATATAAACCTAATGTAATTGCTGGAAATAAAATTGATTCTAAATTATAATCACTAACAGATTTAAGAAGTTTTTGATCATTTGCAAACATACATCTATCAAATGGCATATTTAATGATGAAGTATCAAAAGATATACCAATTCTTAAATAACCTTCAATAATACTTTGAATTTCAATTTCTTCAGTTGGGCCAAATAGTAATGTATCAAATAACATTTTTTTCTTAATTGAAGCAACGGTTGCAATTGATGGGTTAATATCAAAGGTTCTTCCTTTGATAGTTAAAATAGCATCTTCAATAGATGTATATCTAATATTAACTGGTGCAAAAAATAAAGGTGCATTAAAAATTGTAGTTTGATCACCATCTTTTCAAAAACCTCTTAAAACTGGGAACCCAACTTTTAAATATCAATGTCCAGAGTCAGCTTCTTCGATTTCAGCTTGTTTTTGGAAAGTTGTTAAAATAGTATCTCAGTTAGTACAATCAACTTTACTTTTACCACTAACAGAACTATCTTCACTAGAACTTTTTGAGTTGTTTGGAGTTCATCTAGGACTTTCTAATTGATTAAATTTAATATTTAAAACCACATCACCTTGATTAAGTGCTTGAATTAATTCCATTGGAGTTTTATATTCAGAGAATTTATATACTAATTCTACTATATCTAATGATAAAAGAGATTCTTCTAATATTTTAAAAGATGGTGATCCATCATTTGAATCTATTAGTTTCTGTTTAATTATTTCTAATTCTATTGCTGTTGACATTATTGTTCTCCTTCATATTGCACCCATGCACCGTTCGCGTCACCATAAAAGTATTTACCTTCTTCATCAAAATATCATCATATTCCGTTTTCATCTTGATATGGCTCGTTGGCAGCTGGGGTATGATTTTCAACATTAGCTATATTTTCGTTTGTTAATGTATCATTATTAATGATATCATTGTTTGGCGGATTTGTAGCAATTCATTCATTATTTGAATTTGTAGTAAAGTAATTATTGTTTCCATCATGGTAGTAATATTGACCATCTTGAGTTCAAGTTACATTAGGTTCATGTGTTTCTACAAATGTTTCTTGTTTATTTATATTAGAAGAAGTATCTTCATGATCTGATGTCTTTTTCTTTTTATTTTTTTGTTTTTCTTTATCTTTTTGTTCTTTTAGATTTTCTTTTTCAATATTTTCATTTTTATCTTTTAAAGCTTTTTCAGTTTCTGATTTATTAGATTCGTTTAGTTCTTTCTTTTCTCTATCTAATTGTTCAATTAACATTTTTTCTTTAACTTGCTTTATAGCATTAAATTTATCATTAAATTTAGTTTCTTTTTCGTTTTGTAAACTATTGTATTCTTTTTGTAATTCTCTAATTCTTTCTAATTTTAACTCATTAAAGTTAATTTCTGGACTTTCACAAGGGTTTCATTCCATATCATCATCCGCTTCAAAATAATTACCACTACCATCATGATACATTCAACGGAATTTTTCATTTTGGAATTTTTCTTGAGGTAAATGTTTTTCACTAAATTTACTTGCTTTGATTCTAGCAATTTCATTTTTTAATTTAACTAAATCTTCACTAGCTTCAATTGATCTAATATTTTCTAATTCCTCAGCTTCTTTTTGTTTTTCTTTAGAAATTTGTTTTAATTCTTTTATTGATAAATCATCAAAATTAAAGTCAGTTAAATCATTTTCAAGTAATAATACTTTTGTTTTATTAATTAATTTATTACGTTTTTCTTGAAGAACAAGTTCTTTTTCAATTCCTTCATATGGGTTATAATTTTTAAATAAGTTTTTGTAAGTTTCATCATCATCTAATAATTCAACCTTAATGGTAGCATTTTTAGAACCTTTTCTAATCAACATTTCTTGTTCTTGTTGTATTTTAGATAATTCAAGAGCTCTTTCTTCAATCTCTTTAATTCTTTGTTCATAAGTTGTAATTTTTTCTTTATTAATATCTTTAGGGTCAATTGTTTCAGCTCAATCAAGTGTAGGATCTTTGCCCATATCTAAGTTTTTAATCATAGCAATGTATGATTCTACATCATCACTTTGAGATAATGATTTTTGCATATCATAATTTTTGAAGAATTTAGCGCCAAATGAGATTGACTTATTAAATTCATCATTAATTCATTCACCATTTGAAACAACTTTACCACCATTAGATCAACTACCATGTAAAAGGTTAGAATTCAGTTTTTGAACAAAATCAATATTATCAATAAACTCATTTTTTTCATATCATTTAGATACCTTATCTTGATATTGTGTAGGTCAATAATCTGTATTAACATCTGAAAAAGTAACATCTGCAATATTTTCTCTTTCTATAATAGCTTTAGATAAAATTCCATTAGTTAAATTAGAAAATTCATTAAATTTATGTTGTTTTTCATTAGAATCTATTGTATTTAATTGTTTTGACATCTTTTCATTAATAGACTTAATTTTAGTTGTGTCTTCTGTTGATTCAATATATTTTTTAAGTTCATCAATATCTTTGAATGGACGTGTTGTTATAGAACCATCAGAATCGTAAAATCTTACATATTTAACTAAATTTCCAGTTTCATCAATATCTACTACAAAATCATCATTATATATTTTATATTTTTCTGGATCAAATTCAAATTTTAAAAACTTATAATATTTTTCCAAACGTCTAAGCATTACTACATTAGCTCTAAGATGTTCATCTTTAGCTTTTGAAAAAATAGCAGAAGATAACATTAGAGATAATATATTTATTAATGGGAGAATTGCTATTATACCAATGCTTATAAATAATAAAATTCTAATAAAATCTTGGTGTAAATTTATAAAGTTCGATATCATAACTAATATAAAAATAAATAATGTAATAAAAGTTATCAATACTGAAGAAAATAAAATAGCAGCAGTTTTTATTTTCTTAGATTTTGTTTCTAAAATATTATCACCATTAGCTATACAAAACTCTAATTTATTGATTTCATTAGCAATCATTAGTTGTTCTTGTGATAATATTTCAATTTGTAGTGTGTTTAAATTATTTTGTCCCATAGTATCGACCTAACCTATTATCCTGTTTAATTTTCTAACAGTTTTTTGCATTTCTCTTGTTTCTTTTTTAGTAAGTTTAGATTTAGAATCAATTGTCAAAATTTCTTCACCTAATTTAGAAATTCTAGTAATTTCATCTTTTTGACTTTTAATTACTCCCATTAAATATGATTCAATATCATTAAACTCATTTTTAGAATATTCTAAAATATTATAGTTATTAATATAAAATTCCTTATCTTTTAAGTTCATTGTAGAATTTATTTCTTTCAATGATTCTAATCTTTTTCTTCAAACAGCTTCTTCTTCATTTCTTAAAAGTAAAGCCAACTCATTCACTCCAACTTTTTCAAATTCTGTAACAATAAAATTTGAATATAAAAGATTAGGATTTTTTTGAATAGTATACATATATTTCATTCTATAGTATTCTTCATTAGAAGACATCAAATTCATAATGTGTAATAAATGATCATCAAACATCTTTTTTTGACAAACAAAATTTTTAGAAAAATCTATAATTTTAAGATTTTCTAAATTATTTCTCATAATTTGTTTTAATTCATGACCTTTTTTTAACACTTGAACAGATATTATTTTATAACATTCATATAATGTATTGTAAGAAAAAACTTTAATGTTTTTATACATTGCATTAAGTGCTATTAAATAAACTATTGTATCTATATCAACAATCCCATTTTTGAAATTTTTCACATCTAATAATTGATTTAAATTAACATTAAAAGTATCTATGTATAAAACACTTGGTAGTTTTGATTTATTCAAACTAGATTCAATCTTTAAAAATAGTTTAACAGTTACTTGTTTGTTAGTTCAATTAATATAAAGATCTGGAACACATTCTCATTCTAAACTCCCTATTAAATTTAATCTAGAAATATAGTGTTCAACAAAGGAATTCTTAGTTTCTTGCAATTGTTTAAAATCTTGTTCATTGATATTTTTTTGAACTGATGCATTAATATATTTTGAAGCAATTTTTTTATTTAATATTTTTGTTGTTTCACGATAAGCGAAAGTATTTGAACTTTGAACACGATAATCCTTTTCAATTGGTCTAATTTTAGAAGCAAAAAGACACATTTTTCCAAAACCTGTAATGTAAATTGGAGCAAATGCTCTTCGCTTTTCAGTTAGTACTCCTTTTGAATAAAAACGGTCAATAAACACTTCAACTTTTATAACTCTTTGAGCATCATTAGGAATTAGTCTTAATTTAAAGCCAGAGTTCTTAGGTAAGTGTGTTAGTTTAAAATCAACAAACATATCAATAATAATAGAAGCTGTAAAATCAGATGGCAAGTATTCTACAAAACGATTGTAAACTTTAGGAATAAGATATAATCCTGTATTTTTATGAACTGATTCCGTTTTAAAAATGCTAGGTATAGTTAACTTTTCTATATCAATATCAAAAGCATCTACATAGTGTTTATTATCTTTTTTAACCTCACTAGATTGATTAGCGTTAAATGATTGTTTTAAAATATTCTTATCGATATTATCATTATTTTTATTTATGATTCTTTCTTGTTCTGGTGATAATTTAGATTCATAAGCATCATCAGTAGACTCTATAGAATCTTGAGAATCTTGTTTTTTTCTATTTTTTCTATTTTTTTTACTTTTTTTCTTTGTTTCGTTACTATTCTCAACAGTTTCTGGTGTTTTTTCAGATACTTCAAAAGAATTTTCTTCAATAGGTGTTTCAGTTTCTTTATTTTCTATCTCATCAACTAATTTATCAAATTCTGAAGTAGTGGTGGTAAGTTCTGGCAAATCAATGGCTTGTCCCTCAACAACTGCATTAGGATCAATATTTTCTAAATTATTTAAATCATCATTAATTTTATTATTCATTTAAAATACCATTATCAATTTCTTCTGAAGGAACTTCTAATCTTATTATCCTATATTTTTTTAACTTAAGAATTATATTTAAAACAAGTAATGAAATAAAGACTGTTGCAACAATTACACTAAAAATTATAAAAAATATAAAAATTATTAAATATGAATCAATACTTTCACTTTCAGTAGAATAACGAGTAAAAGAAGAATTCTTAGTAAAATTTAAAAAAGTGGAAAGAAGAAAAGTTAAAAATGATATTATTCATAAAATGATAATGACTTTAAATATTGTTTTTAATTGTTTTTTTTGGATTTTTAACATAAATATAATATATTTATATATTATATCATAACAAATTATTAATAGAATTTAATTTGGTTGATTTGTACTTTTTGTTATTGTTATTTCTTTATTAGTAAAATCATAATCAACAATATAGTTTTTATCTTTTTTAATAGTATTAGAAATGATTAAACTAGCTAATCTATTTTCTACATTATTCTGAATATATCTTCTCAGCGGACGAGCTCCATATAATGGATCAAATCCAGCATCTTTTATATGCTTTTTAATATTTTCTCCAAAAATAACATCAATATCATTTGCTTTTAAACGATCAGAAAGTTGACTTAGCAATTTTGTAACAATAGAAATAATAACTTCATCAGTTAAAGGGTTAAAAATAATTACGTCATCAATTCTATTAATAAATTCAGGTTTAAAATATAAATTAATTTCTTTTTGAACTTCATCCGTTTTACCTTCAAGAATGCAATTAGCTCCAACATTAGATGTCATTATAATTATAGTATTTCTAAAATTAATATTTTTGCCTTGAGAATCTTTTAAAGAACCTTCATCTAATACTTGTAAAAATAAATTTAAAACATCAACGTGTGCTTTCTCAATTTCATCAACCAAAACAACACAATATGGTTTTCTTCTAACAGCTTCTGTTAAAGCCCCAGCTTGTTCATAACCAACATAACCTGGAGGTGCTCCAACTAATTTTGAAATAGAATGTTTTTCCATATATTCACTCATATCTAATCTAACCATTGATTTTTCAGAATTAAAAAGAGTAAGAGCTAATGATTTAGCAACTTCAGTTTTTCCAACACCGGTAGGACCTAAAAATAAGAAAGAACCAATAGGCTTGTTAGGGTCGTTAATTCCCGCTCTAGATCTTAAAACAGCATTAGTAATTTTCTTTAAAGTTTCATTTTGACCTTTAACATTTTTTTCTAATTCTTTATCCAAGTTAAGAAGCTTTTCTTTTTCACCTTTTAGGAGTTTTGAAATAGGAATACCTGTGCTAAGAGATATAACTTCTGAAACTTCTTTAGCAGTTACAGAATCTCTTACCAATCCATTAGCATGTACATCTTTTTCTTTTCTTTCTAATTCTTTTTCTAAAGCTGGAATTGTTACATAAAGTAATTTCGAAGCTTTTGCAAACTCACCCTCAACTTGATATTTTTCAATTAAAAATTTAGAATTATCAATTTCTTCTTTTAATTTTATAATACCTGTTAATTCAGTTTTTTCTTCTTGTCAAGATTTTGTAAGTTTTTGTTCTTTTTCTTTTAACTCAAGTAAACGTTTATCAACTGCAATCATTCTCTCTTTAGATTTGGTATCTTCTTCTTTTTCTAATGCAGCTTTTTCAGTTTCAATATGAATTATTTCTCTTCTAGCAGAATCTAATTCAGTGGGTAGTGAATGCATTTCAGTTTGAACTTTAGCTGCAGCTTCATCAATTAAATCAATAGCTTTATCTGGTAAAAATCGATCTGAAATATATCTATTAGAAAGTTCTACTGCAGCTATTAATGCTTCATCATGAATTTTTACTCCATGAAAAACTTCTCATTTTTCTTTTAAACCTCTCATGATAGTTAAAGATTCTTTCATGGTTGGTTCAGGAACATTTATTTTACTCATTCTACGTTCTAAAGCAGCATCTTTTTCAATATATTGACGATATTCATCCAATGTAGTTGCACCAATAATTTTAAGTTCACCACGAGCCATCATAGGTTTTAAAATATTAGCGGCATCCATACCTGAATTAGCGCCAGATTTCCCAGCTCCTACTAATTGATGGAATTCATCAATAAATAATATTATCTTTCCTTCAGAATCTTTAACTTGTTTTATAACATCTTGAAGTCTTTGTTCAAATTGCCCTTGAAAAGATGCTCCTGATATTAGAGATGACAAAGATAATTCATAAACAATTTTGTCTTGTAAATTATCTGGGACATCTTTAGCAGCAATCCTTTGGGTCAAACCTTCTACGATAGCAGTTTTTCCAACTCCAGGTTCACCAATTAAGATAGGGTTATTTTTAGTTTTCCGACTAATAATTTCAATTATTCTTCTTATTTCAGCTTCTCTGCCAATTACAGGGTCTAACTTTCCATTAGTAACCTCTTTACTTAAATTTCTTCCGAACTGATCTAAAGCGCTTGGGGCTCCTTGGCCAGAATTTTGTTGAATTTTCATATTGTCTCCAAAAATAACTATATATTAATTTTAGCAAAAGAATTATTTTATTGCTAATTATTTAATAAAATTTTCTATTTTATGTTTTGATAGTATAATTATAATAGTGATAAATATAGGAGTTCACATGGAACAAATTAAAAAAAATTATGTATATAAAAAAATTAAGTTAAGCCCTCGTTCAAGAGATAAAGTTCATTTGTTTTGCAGAGATTTCATTAAAGAAGAATATCTTGAATCAAAAGTTAATAATATTAGTGTATTTGAAGATAAAGCTTATCCAAATAATGGTGAAAAATACCATATTTTTAAATTCAATCAAGAAAAATATGAAAACGATAGATTAAGAGCACAAGCAAAAGAAGCTGCAAAAAAACAATTAGAAGCTAATAAAGCAAAAGCTTTAAAAGAAGAAGCCAAATTATTAAAACAAGCTGAAAGTGAAAATAAAAAATCTTCAATGGATTCAAATAATAGTGTTCCTCCTGTAATAGAAAAAAAAGAAGAAGCAATTTAAACAAATAAGATAATATAAATAACATAAAGATTTATGTTATGTTTTGGAAACGTACTCAAGTGGTTAAGAGAACACCCTGCTAAGGTGTCAGATCGGGTAACTGATGCGAGAGTTCGAATCTCTCCGTTTCCGCCATTATAAAATTAAAATAAAAACACAATTTTGTGTTTTTATTTTTTATTATCTAAATAATCTTGAAGTATTACAATAGCTGCAACTTTATCAATTCTTTTCTTTCTTTGTGAAGCTTTTAATTCACAATCAATCATTAACTTATTTGCCTTAATGGTTGAGAAGTTTTCATCATGTAGAATAACTTCAATGTTTGGAAATGATTTTTCTAATAATTCTTTAAAATCTAAAGATCTATAAGATGACTCAACTAAACTATTATCTCTAGTATTTGTAGCAAACCCCAATATAAAAGCATCAACACTATTTTCATAATTTTGTAATATTTTTTTAATCTCTATAATAATTTGATTAAAGTTATTTTTTTGATACTCAAAGTTAACAAGTCCACTAGCTATTAAATTACTATCATCAGAAATTGCTATACCACATGTCTTAGAACCTAAATCAAAACATAACTTTCTCATACTAATTAAATTCTTTTAAAATAATTTCTTTTATTTTAGACATATCAATATTTTTATTACAACCACCTTGAACCATATTAGGTTTGCCACCACCTTTGCCATCACAAAAATTATTAATATTTTTAATTAGATTATTAAGGTTGATATTTTTAGTTTTTGAATATTCTAGATTACAAGCTAATAGATATTGGGTTTTGTTATCTACTAAATTAAAGAAGACAAAAACAGTTTCTTTATATTCATTTATTAATTCTGATAAAGCTATAAAAATATTTTTATTATCAAAATCATTAAAACCTTTAATAACTATTGGCTCGTTTGTTTTAATTTCATTTTTAATTAAATTAATTTCTTGACTAGAAATTTGTTTAGAAATATTAAACTTAACTTTTGCAAATTCTGTTTTGAAATTATTAAATAGATCTATTTTAGAATCAAGTGTTTTGGTTTTTTTAATTTCATTTATAAGTGATTCAACTTTAGCATCTTTAAAATTATTTTTATTTAAAAAAATTACCATTTGTTCTAATTCATTATTAATTTTTATAAAATAATTTTTTTCATAATTTTCAATAGTTACAAAACTAGTTATCGCTTCTAATCTTCAACTCCCTGAACCATTAGGATAACAATTAATAATTTTAAATTGTTGGATCTCTTCTGTATTTTTAACATGAGTACCACCACAAATTTCAGTACTTTCATTACTCATTTTTATAACTCTTAAATTACCTTTTATTTTTTTATATACTTCTTCAAAATAAGCCATCGCTCCAATTGCTTTTGCTTCTTCTAAAGATAGCGATAAAAATTCTACAGGAATTGACTTATTGATAATTATATTTATAGATGATTCAATTAAACTTAATTGATCTTTTGTTAATTTATTGTGATATTGAAAATCAAAAGTTACTTTTTCAGGTGACTTAAAAGCACCTTCTTGTTTAATTGATGGATCAATATGTTTAACTAATGTAGCGTGAATTAAGTGCTCAACAGAGTGGTTTCTAGTAAGAAAATCTCTATTTTCTTTGTTTATTTCTAATAAGCATTCATCATTTAAAGATAACTTATCAACGTTAGTTATATGGTGCAGATGTTGTCCATTTGGACACTTAATAACATCATCAACTTCATAAGAGTGATTAATATATCCATTATCATGCAGCTGACCACCACTTGTTGCATAAAAACAAGTCTTATCAAAAGCAACTCACCCATTTGTTTCAAACTTATCTACGCTTTTAAAATTATCATCAAACATTTTTATAATCTTTGCATTATCAATAGAATATGTATCATATAAAAAAGTTGAAGGCGAATTGAAATTCATTAATTCATTATTTTGTTGCAGCATGGCAACATTATTATTTTTGACATTAGAAATCAATTGATGATTTTTAAATAATTCATTAAAACCTTCAATATCAATAATAATATTATTTTCATCAGCAAGCTCTTGAATAAGTTCGATAGGGAATCCATAAGTTTCAACTAATTTGAATACTGTATTTTTATCAAACTTTTTGTCAATTGATGAAAAAAATAATTTAAACCCAGACTTCAATGTCTTTTGGAAAATATTAAACTCATTATTCAATATAGAAAAAATTCTATCTTTTTGTTTATTAAGGTATGGATAGTAAGACAACATTGGCTTTATTGATTCATTAACTATGTCATAAAAAATATTATCTTCTATTCCTAAGTAATGGAGTTTGACAATAGTTCTTCTAATTAATCTTCTTAAAATATAACCACGATCTTTATTAGAAGGGACAGCACCATCAGCAATTGCCATAATAACTGCTCTAGAATGGTCAACAATAACCTTATAGGCTAAATTTATTTTTATTTGTAATTTATCATCACTGAAAAAAGATTCAATAGAATATTTTTTATTTGATTTTTTTTCAATCATCCTAATGGTGTTGATAAAAAGATCGGTATCAAAGTTTGTAGGAACATCTTGAAAAATACAAGCTAAACGTTCTAAACCAGCACCAGTATCAATATTTTTTCTTAAAAGAGGTGTATAGTTATTTTTACCATCATTATTTAGTTCACTAAATACAATATTTCAAATTTCAACATATCTATCATTTTCTATATCCTCAAAAAATAATTTTTCTCCGACATTATTAACATCATACTTATTGCCTCTATCATAGTATATTTCAGTGCAAGGGCCACAAGGACCAGAACCAACATCTCAAAAATTACGATCTCTATCACACTTAATTATGTGGTTTTTTTCAATTCCTAATTTAATTCAAGTTTTATATGCAATATCATCATCAATAAAAACTGTAAAATATAATTTTTCTTTACTAATTTTAAAAACATTTAATAATAAATCATAGGCAAGACTTATAGCTTTTTCTTTAAAATATCCACCAATTGAAAAATTACCAAGCATTTCAAAAAATGTGTGATGACGAGAAGTAACTCCGACATTAAAAATATCATTAGTTCTAATTGATTTTTGTGAATTAGTTAAATTCGGGTGTGGTGAATTTTCTTTCCCACTAAAATAATCTTTAAGAGTTGCAACACCAGAATTAATTCAAAGTAAAGTAGGATCATTAATTGGGATAAGAGATGCTGATTCCAATTCTAAATGATCGTTTTCTTTAAAATATTTTAATCATATTTCTCTAATTTCATTAGATGATAATTTCTTCATATTACCTCATAATATATAATTTAATTATATACCATAATAAATAATATATAATTTAATAATGATACAAAAAGTATATAAGCCATTCTCTGATTTATCTAAATCTGTAATTTATAATTCAATAGCAAGTATTATATTTGCTGTTACTATTTTAATTTTTTCTTTAATTAGAACCTCTTTAATGGAAAGGATATATGGCTTAAGTTCTATAGGTTTATTATCTATAATAATTGGTATTCTTCCATATATTTCATCAACTCATGGCGGAATAGTATCTGTGGCAAAATATAATTTATATGAAAAAATATTCAGAAAACAATATTCAAAAGTTAATGAAACTATTGCTAACATAAAAGTTCAATATTATTTTTTTGGTTTTATATATTTATTTATAATTTTGGTTTTATCTTTTTCATTTCCTTTTTTTTTCAATAATGGCCAAATAGAAATAAATGGCCCTAGTGGCACTTCCACAATCCCTTGGTATGAATCGTCATTATTTATACTAAGTAACTGTATTGAAACAATAGCAAATTATTTTATCGTTCCTATTAGTATAATATTATTTTATATATTAAAGAAATCATACATTTCCAATTTTATAAATATATTAACTTCAATTTTTTTTAACGGAATAATTATAGTTTTATTATTTTTAAGACAAAATCAAATCATTGATACTTCATTTATTACAATGAATATAATAATCACTATTCTATTAGGAATTAGAATTCTTGTTGTCCTAATGATACTAAGACCAATTAGAATTAAAAAAATAGGTTGATATAAAAGAAAAAAAATAACTAATAAAAGAATATCTAAAAAAATGGTGACTTCTGTTGTTACTCAATATCTTACACAATTTAATAGTGAGATTTATTCAATTGTTTTTATTCTAGCCACTGTTTTAATTTCTACTCCAGTATTAAGGCATGGAGTTCATCCCCCGCCAACCGGAAATGCTTTAGAAGCTAGTGGAATATATTACATTTTTCTATTTTTAATTTTATCAAGTTATGAAGTTATCCATTCTATTGTAGATTCCAGTGTGCCATCCATGGCTGAGCATATTATATTCAATAAAAAAATTAATTTTACTTACTTTAAACGATATCAAATGTTAATAGTTATGATAGTCACATATTGTATTACAACTTATTTATTTACAGTTGGTTTTTCTTCAATATCAATTATGAATATTACTCATTTAAATAATCCAGAAATAATATTAATGTTTATTATAGTTGTACCAATATATATTGATTCACACGCTTCGACTTATACTCATTTATTACCTATATTTGGAGAATTTAATAAAATACTAAAATTCACAATTATAAAAGCTTTATTTAATATTATTTTTGTGTGTTTGTTTTGTTTAATACTTTGTTATACGTTGCCTGCTAGCTTTTTAATTTCATCAATCTTAATTTCCTTAATTTTAGGGTGATCATTATCATCACTTATACATTTAATAATAATTAAAAGATATATTGTAACTAAAATAGAAAATTATAATAATAAAGAGTTGTTAATCAAAAATATATATTCAAGTTTATATATCTTATTTTCTATATTATTTATGTCTTTAATTTTTGGATACTTATCACACGAAATAGAGGATAGTGTTGTTAATTTAGGTGTAGGTTTATCTATCTTAATTATAATAGTTATTTCAATTAGTAATTTCTTTATTATTTTAGTCAATTTAAAATTAACCAGGAAATCAGAATATAATTATTTCTTAAAAGAATTTATTTGTATGAAGAGTCATTATTTAAACAAAAATAAATAAAATTATTTTTGTTCATATTCATTTTGTCAAACACAACCTTGACTACAAAGTGAATATACAACTATTTTATGTTTAATAAGTTCTTCTAAAGGCATCTTCTCTATTAAAAATAAAGAAGAAGAGTCTGAATTTATATCTAAATCAATTGTTTTCACAATTACTCCATCCATTTCTAATTTAATCCAAATTATATGGTGATCATTATCCATAGGATGATTTTTATCTTTTTCACCAATTTTAACTAGAATAGTATTATTGCTTACATGGATATGTGATGTATGTAGACCTTCAAAAGTGTCTGTTTTAATTTCAAAAGATATAAGTGACTCTTTTTTTACAGAAGTTGGCAATTCACTTTCTGCAACTACTTTATTATCATATTCATAAAAATTCATATAAACTCCTATGTTTATTATAACATAAATTTACTTTTAATAAATCTTGAGTCTGTATCAGTGTGTGTAAATTTCTATTTAGAAGCGGCTTTTTTATTAGCTTTTTGAATTTTTAAGTCAAATTTAAGTTTTTCTCTTTCAGCATTTTTAGCTTCTTTAGCAGCTAATTTTTCAGCCTGCTCAGCAGCAATCTTTAAATTTATTTCAGCAATTCTTATTTTTTCTTCTTGCATTTTTTGAACTTCTATTTCTTCTGAGCAAAGTGCTTGTTCTTTTTGAATATCTTCATAAATAAATTCTGATCAAATTTTAATTTTTTCTAAATCATATTTTTTAAAACCTTGTAGTTTATTGCCAACAAAAAAAGCATCTACTGGTAGAACCATTTTCAATTTACGTAGAAACTCGATATTTAATTGGTAGTCTCTAGGAATAAAATAAACCATTTTTCAATATTTAACTTTTTTAGTGTCTTTTAAAAAAGATAAATTTATTCTAATTGCATTAACCATTTTCCTTCTAATAAGAAGACTATTTTCATCGTTTTCAGTTTCTCATCTAGAACAAATATATCCAACAATTTTTTTTTCTTTTTGATTTATTTTCATAATATAAATTATATATTATTTTTTATTTTTATCATTTAAATATTTATATAATTCATTTGCGCTAATATTATTATTTTTATAAGATATAAATTTACAAGCGTCTTTTTCTTTTAGACCTAAATCAATTAATTTTTTTATATCTTCTTCAAATATTTCAAAATTTATTATTTCATTCTTTACTTTTTGGTTATCAATAATAATTACAAATTCGCCCTTTTCAACTTGATTATTTATATTATAAATAAAGTCTCTAGTTACACTTTCAAATTTTTTTGTCAATTCTCTTCCAATATACATTTTATTTTGAAGATTTAACTTTTTTATATTTTCAATTGTTAAATTGATTCTATGAACTGATTCAAATATAACAATCGGGCATTCATTTTTAAGTGCAAATCTTATTTGCTTCAACATCTTTTCTTTATTTCTATCCAAGAACCCTAAAAAAACAAAATTATTACAATCAAAACCACTTTGAACAATTGCATGAGTTATTGAAGAAGGCCCATTAATAATTTCTACTTGAATATCTTCTGAATAACACTTATCAATTAACATGAATCCTGGGTCAGAAATTGCAGGATAACCAGCGTCACTAATTAAACCACATTTTTTTTCTTTAATTAAACTTATAATATAATCTATTTTTTCAATTTCATTATGTTTATGATAGCTAATTAATAATGGTTTATTTTTAATTTTTAATAAAAACAAAAGTCTAGATGTAACTCTAGTATCTTCACAAAAAATAACATCAATTTCTTCTATATATTTTAGAAAATTTTCTGATATATCTTTTATATTTCCGATTGGTGTTGCGAAAACAAACAATTTATTATTCATTGTAATTCTTCATAATATTATTTATATTATCAAAATTTATATTCATCATATTAAATCTTTTAAATAATTGTTTATTATTGCATGTGCTAATTTTAAAAAAATTACAAATAAATTTTCTTTTTTTAATTGTATTTAAATTAAGTTCTAGATATTCTTCTAATTTTAAAGAATTATTTTTAATATCAAAAGTAACACTATTTTTAAAAGCATTTATTATTGATTCATTTGTTGCTTCAGCTATTCCAATTTTATTAGAATTTTTTTTCATATCTTTTTTTGTTAAAAAAATATTTATAGTTTTTTCTACATTTTGAATAATAGTATTTCTAATTTTCTCACCAGGTTGATCAGGATCTAAAAATAAATAAATGTTATTATTCTTAGATGATATTGAAATTAACTCTATTGTTTCTTTTGAAATTTCTGAACCATTTGTTTCAATTGTCTGTACATCAAATATTTCTTTTAATTTTTGAGTATCAGTTTTACCCTCGACTACTACAATACCATTAATGGCAGGTTTCATTTTATTCAAAAACCTGGAAAAATTTATATTTTTTATAAACAGTAGATATAGATTCTCCAGCATTCCCAGAATAAACATCAACTGCAGAAGCAATAATTTCAGCAATAGATAAAACTTTAATAAATTTAGGAATCTCAGAATTGTTTGTTGTATCAGTAACATACATATCAGTTATAAATCCTTCATCATAAGCAGACTGAAAGTTATTATTAGCATCACCATTAAACAATGCATGTGTTGCTAAAATAATTATTCCCTTAGCTCCTTTTTCTTTTAAAAGTTTTGCACAACTTATCATTGTTCCGCCAGAATCAATAATATCATCTATCATTAAACAATATTTATCTTTTACTTCGCCAAAAATATTAGAAATTATAACAGAATTTGGCTTAGGTCTTTTTTTATCAACAATAGCTAAACTAATTCCAATTTTTTCAGAAATTGATCTACTTCTTTTTATTGAACCAAAGTCTGGAGAAACTACAACTAAATCATCCATATTAATTTTGTTCTCTTTTAAAAAAACATCAGTTAACATTCACATTGCAGTTATTGAATCAAAAGGAATAGAAAAGAAACCTTGTTGTTGTTGAGAGTGAATATCAATAGTTAAAACTCTTGTAGCTCCAGCAACCTGTAACATATCTGCAACTAATCTACTTGTTATAGGTTCTCTTCCTTTACATTTACGATCTTGTCTAGAATAACCAAAATATGGAATAACAACATTTATAGTTTTAGCAGATGCACGACGCATAGAATCAATCGCAATTAAAAGTTCCATCAATGAATCATTAACTGGTTTGCAAGTAGATTGTATAAGATAAACATCCATCCCTCTAACAGTAATGTCTGTAGTAAATAAAATTTCACCATCCATAAATTTATTACTATGAGATTTACCAAGTGAAATTTTAGTTAGCCTAGAGACTTCTTGCGCAAGTTCATAACTTTTACTTAAACCAAAAATAATAGAATTTTTATTCATATATACCTACTTTATTATATATTAATTATAAATTAATATTTAAATATCATAAAATTATATTATGTTAATATTTTATCGTAAATTTGAAATGAATAATTTTAATAATGAATTTATTAAAAAATTAGAATCTAAATTAACGGTTGATAATTTAAATTCATGAAATTTTAAAAAAACTAGTTCTATATATAATTATAGATTTGAAAAAGAGTTTTTATATTATAGATTTAAAGTTCTTCATGAATGGTTTAATATACACAAAGACAGTAATTCAAAAATTTTCTTGGATCTTTTAGAAGATAATATTGTTTCTTTAGGATTAAAAAAGTTCTTAAATGCTAATGAGAAAAAATATTTGAATTTATTAAAATCTAATATTTTTACAAAAAATAGAAATATAAAAACACTTATTGTAGATTTTAGACTTGATAAAGGAAATAATGTTTATTTTCATTAT
Organism: Proteocephalus fallax; assembly: GCA_028672205.1. Classification (NCBI taxonomy): domain Eukaryota; kingdom Metazoa; phylum Platyhelminthes; class Cestoda; order Proteocephalidea; family Proteocephalidae; genus Proteocephalus; species Proteocephalus fallax. The sequence goes on from JAPUBX010002615.1 coordinate 130,489, forward strand.
GATAAAATAACTGTTTTTTTTAAAAAAAATGATGAAATAAAACAATTAAAATTAGTTAATGATATTTATCTTAGCAATAATAAAATATTTTTTACAAGTTTGTTTAATGTGATTTATATTGAATGGGATGATATTATAAAAATTGAAAATGGTAAAGATAGGATAAAGTTTCAGACAAAAGATTTTGAGTATATAATAAAAAATTATGATATTGAAACTATATTTATTTCAATTGTGAGATTATTTAAAATTTTAAAAAGAGAAAAAATATGAGAATAGAATTGCAAGAGAAAATAAAAAATGCACCAAGTGATCCTGGGTGTTATTTTTGAAAAGATAATAACAATAAAATAATATATATAGGAAAAGCTAAAAATATAAATAAGAGAATTCAACAATATTTTGATAAAAAAGCTGATAATAAAACTAAAAAATTGGTCTCTTGTATTTATGATTTAGATTATATAATTGTAAACAACGATAATGAGGCATTAGTTTTAGAAAATAATTTAATAAAGACTTATAAACCAAAATTTAATGTTTTATTAAAGGAAAGTTCAAATTACCCATACATCATCCTAACCAGTGAAGTAAATCCAAGAATTATTTATACAAGAAAATATAATTCTTATAAAGGAAAAGCGTTCGGGCCATTCCCATCAGCTGAAATAAACTCATATGAAATATATAATCTATTACAAAGAATAATCCCGCTAAGAAAATGCAGTACTGTACCAAATAAAAAATGTATTTATTATGATTTAAAGCAATGTATTGGGCCTTGTATTAATAATATTTCAAAAACTGAGTACAGCAATATTAAAAAAAAGGTAGTTGATATATTTGATAATAAAACTAAATCAATTCTTTCAGAGCTTAAAGAATTTGAACTAAATTCATCAAAAAAATTAGATTTTGAAAGTGCTAATTATTATTATGAATTACAAAATAGTTTGAAAAATATTAATCATAAACAAATTGTGGAATTTTCTAATAAAAACAATATAGATATTGTTGGTTATTATTGTGATGAGAATTATATATCAATTATTATATTTAATATTTTTGAAGGGAAATTACTATCTAAAAATGAAAGTATAAGTAGATATTATAATAATAATTATAATGAGGTCATTATAAGTTATTTAATGCAATATTATACCGAAAATCAAGTGCCAAAACATTTATATATAAATTTAGATTCAGAATATAATAGTGAATTTTCAAAAATATTAAATATTAATATTGAATTCTCTAAAAATAATAAATATGAAAAACTAATTTTATTAGCTATTAAAAATGCAAAAAATTATTTAATTAATAATAAACTTAAGAATGATTCAATTTTTGAAAGAACAATTGGAGCTTGCGAAAAATTATCTAAGTTATTAGAAATTAATTATTGTACAAGAATTGACATGATAGATAATTCTAATATTTTCTTAGAAAATCCAGTGAGTTCTATTATTACTTATATGAATGGGGTGAAAGAAAAGAAGTTATATCGAAAATTCAATTTAGAAAAAATGATTAATAAATCAGATTATCATTTTATGATTGAGTCATTGAAGCGTAGATATAAAAATAACACATCTGTAGATCAACTTCCAAATTTACTAATAGTTGATGGTGGCAAAATTCAAATTAATGCCGCTAAGAAAGCTTTAGATGAATTAAATATAACAACTATTAAAATTATAGGATTAAAAAAAGATAAAAATCATAAGACAGATTCTATCATCAATACAAACTATGATGAAATACTTTTAGATAAAAATTCACATTTATATTTCTTATTATGTAACATGCAAGAAGAGGTCCATAGATTTGCAATTTCTTATTTTAGAGAGAAAAGAATTAATTCTCAAATGAGTACATTTTTAGATGATATTCCTGGTCTAGGAATAAATTCTAAAAATAAAATAATTTCTATTTATCCAAATATATATAATTTAAAAGATGTTAATATTCAAACTCTACAACAAATTATAGGCAACAAGAAGGCAATAATTCTTAAAGAAAAAATTAAAGAATTAACTGGTGATAAATAATATGAAGCTATTAGTTGTAAGTGATAGTCATGGAATAAATAATTGAACTGAACTCAAAAAAATAGTAGATTATGATATTGTTGTTCATGCTGGTGATCATATGATGTCAAATGAATGAATGATAAAAAATACAGACTATTATGTTGATGGTAATAATGATTGAGGGAATAAAAAAGAAGAATTTTTTATTATTAATAATATAAAAATAGGTTTAGTACATGGCGATGCATTTAAAATAAAAAAATATGATAATAATAGTTGAAATGAAAACTTAAAATTATTTTCTAAAAATAATAATTTAGATATTGTAATATTTGGTCACACCCACAAAGACATTATTTATAAAGATCAAAATATTTATTATGTTAATCCTGGCACAGTATCAAAACCAAAATTTTATTCAACAAATAAAACTTACTCAATAATCGAAATAAAAGAAAATGGCACAATACAAATTGAAATTAAAATTATTTAATAATTGAATTAAAATGGCTAAATTTATTTATTTTTAGTATAATTTATATGTAATAATGTATATATCTATATTATGGTAATATAAATGGAGTTTTATGAAAAGCAATGTAATTTATAACGGAGTGACTGATAGTAGACAAGGAATTGTGTCATCAAATCAACAACAAAGAAATAATAATGCAAAAATTGCTACAATTATTTCAGAAAATTTAAATAAAAATTCCGTTGATAAACCAGATTTTAAAAGAGCAAAAAATAATAATAAAGAATCATATCAAAGTAGAAAAGATAGAAAAGTAGAAAAAACTACTGATTCATCACTAGAGATGGATATTGAAAGAAATTATGACGAATATGATTTTGATTCTTGAAATGATAAAAAAGATATTTTAGATACATTTAATCCTTATGCTGTTGACTTTGATTCAAATTCAGATTTTTCAAACTATGAAAAAATATTAAGAATAATTAAATCTGAAGAAAAAATTGTTGAAAATCTAAATCACTTTAATGAAAACTTATCTAATATATATAAAGATATTAAAAATAAAATTGATAATGAAACAATGAAGACATTGTATGGTGAAGATAATTTTGAATATATTGAAAATAGTGAAAAGAATTCAAGTGGCCAGGATTTATCTACTAATGATTCAGAAATTGATTTATTAGTTAAATTATATAATTCTCCTCAAATTAAACAAAGAAATGTAAGTGCTAATGATTATTTAATTGATAAATATAATAATTTTGTTCAAAATACTAATCAAGCAAGTTCTTTCAATATTGAATCTGTTCCAACTGGAGTTGGTGCTGATGAAATTGTAAGAGTGAATATTGATAAACCTTATTATATGAATGAAGAATCATTAAACAATAATAAGATTATTCAATTAGATACTATTAATGCTATTATTGAAAATGCTGCTAGTAATGAAAATAATATTAATCAAGCCGGAACTCCTAATAGACCTGGAATGCCAAATAGACCTGGAATGCCAAATAGACCTGGAATGGGTGGTGCTCCTGGAGCAGGCAATAGACCTGGAACACCTCCTATAATGCCAACTACTCAACCTGGTTTCCCTGGTTTTGTTCCTGGTGGTAATGAACCTGAAGAGGTTGTTGATGCTGCAGAAGAAAAAAATGATCAAAGCATAGAAGTTAGAACTGTTCCTAGAAGAGAAGAATGATTATCTGAAGGTTCTATTTATCAATTAAATAAAAATAAAGCAGTTATTAAAAATAATAATGATACATTGATTTATGAATTTAATGAAAATCAAGATGAAGATAATAATGTAAATAAAATTGAAGATGTTAGTGAATTATTAATTGATGCTAATGAAGAAAAAGATGAACTTACTAGATTAATAGAAGAAGAACTTGCTAATTTAAAAAGTGAATCTTTAAGAAAACAAAAATTAAATAGATATGAAATAAATGATAATTTAAATAAAGAAAGTATTCCCTCTTCAACTACTACTGCTAGTGTAAATGATGTAGTTTCTACAGTTAAAACAAAATCATTAGCTGATGTTCTATTTGAAAAAAGAAATAAGAACCACAAACAAATAAATGATGCTAAAAAACAACAAAAATATACATCATTACAAAATGTAATAAATGATGTGAATGATAAAATTAATAATCCAGGATTAAAATAAGTAAATTAAACTATAAAAAATTAATAAGAAGAATTAGGTTCTTCTTTTTTTATTAATTTAACACCACCAGATGTCCCTATACGATCACTTCCAGCATTAATGAAGTCAATAAAGTCTTGATGAGTTCTAATTCCACCAGCTGCTTTTATTTTCTTATTACTACCTTTTAAAATACCTTTTCACAAAATAATATCATCAATATTAGCGCCAGATGTACTAAAGCCTGTAGATGTTTTAATGAAATCTGCATTAGACTTTAAAATAAGTTCACAAACTAATTTAATCTCTATCTTAGTTAATAAAGATGTTTCAACAATTACTTTTAACACTTTATCTCCACAAGCTTTTTTAATCAAATTAATTTCATTTAAACAATAATCATAATTTTTATTTTTAAATTTAGATATATTAATTACCATATCAATTTCATCAGCACCTTTTTTAATAGCATCTTCTGTTTCAAATACTTTTGCTTCAGTAGTCATTTGACCTAATGGAAAACCAACAACAGTACATACCAAAACATCCGAATTTAATAATAAATCATTTGCTAATAAAATAAAGCTTGGATTTATACAAACAGACATAAAGCTGTATTCAATTGCTTCCTTGCAAAGTTTTGTGATAGATTCTTCTGAAGCATCAGCTCCTAAAATTGTATGATCTATATATTTATTTAAATTATTCATTATAATCCTTATTTTATAATTATATCACTATAGTATTGGTTCAAAAAATAATAATAACTTCTGAACTAACTTATTTTTAAAAGATGGTTTGATGATATTTTCTATTTCTATTTTTTTTGATTTTTTAATTATTAAATCAAATTCTTTTTTCATATCTTCATTTAATTTTTTATCTTGAACTAAAATTGATGATTCATAATTGATAATAAGAGCTCTAGGGTCTAAATTAATAGATCCAATCATAACCAAATCATCATCAATAATAAAGAATTTAGCATGATTAAATCCATAATATTCATAAATTTCTATATCTAATTCTAAAAATTCTTTGTATACAATTCTATTTAAACAAATTATAAATCATTTATTATCAGGTTTCCCTGGTAATAAAAATTTAATTTTAACACCCATTAATGAAGCATTAATTAAAATTTCTTTCAAGTCTTTTGGTGGGTATAAATAAGGTGTTGAAATATATAATGTTTTTTTACATTTAGAAATAATTAATTTAGTGCAATTTAAAGAAGAGGTGATATTATCCTCTGGATAAGAATCTCAACTAAATGTTAATGCTTTGTTATCATCCTTGTTGATATTTTTTTCTTCTAGAAGTTCTTTTGTAATTTTTTCATTAATTTTTATTGGACTGTTTGTATAGACTTCTCAATCAAATATAAATGATCTAATAAGACTTTTAACAACCTCGCCCTTTACAATGAAGTTAGAGTCTAATCAATAGTTATGTTTTTTACTTTGGTTGATATATTCATCAGAAATATTCCCACCACCATAAATAGCTATTTTATTATCAGAAATTAAATATTTTTTATGAGAACGGTTATTATCTTTTGAAGAAATAAAACTTTTGTTAGTCGGTTTGAATGAAACAAAGTTAAAATTTTCTTTAATCTTTTTTATTAACATTTTATTAAGAAATTTATTAGACCCAATGGAATCATAAATAAAATATATTTCAATACCTTCGTTTCTTTTTTTAATCAATTCATTAATAATTATTTTTAAATAATTATTATCAGCAATTATGTAATAATTTAAGAAAATATATTTTTTAGCTGAACGAATTATATTTATAGATTCTAAAAGAGAAGTTTCAAGATCTCGGATATATTCAATTTTCCCTGTATTTGCTTTATTTAAAACTTTATTTGACAAAATTTTATTAAGCGAATTAAAAGTTTCATTATTGGTTATAACTTCTTTTGTGTGATTAGTATATTTTTCCATATTAAATTTAAATTTTTTAATATCTTTTTTGTTAATTGAATTATATCCTAATCATAGAAAAGAAATAGGAGCTAATATTGGCGCTAAGATAAAAAATAAAAGTCAGCATTTTTTTCTAACATCACTACGGTCTGAATAAAAGATATAAATTGAAAAAATAACATTAATTAAGTATAAAAAAATAATTAATAATAAAATACAAACTATTCATTGATTAGGACGATAATATGACAAAACACCAATAGAGGATATCACCCCAATTAAAATTATATTAATAATGATTGATATCATTTTCCTTGTGTTATTCATTTTTATATTATATATGAAAATATAGATAGATTTAATAAGAAAAATAAAACTACAACATAATTAATTATGTTGTAGTTTTATTTCTTAATAGACAATGGCAGGGGTAGCAGGACTCGAACCCACAACACGCGGATTTGAAGTCCGCAGTTCTACCATTGAACTATACCCCTAATAAATAAAATATCAAGAATTTATCTTGATATTTTATTGAATAAATTATCTTTTGTTAGTTTGTTGACTATTTTTGATTTGAAGTTCGTTATTTTCTAATTCATTTTCAAATTCTCTATAATCAATTAACTGACCACCGATAGTTGCAGAATAAGTACTTACGTGTTTCTTAATAGCAACGATGTAATCTTGTAACATCTTACGAATTTTTAAATAATCTTCATCTTTGTTTCTTTTGATAAATAAATCATGTAATAAATAAGTACTATCTTCGAAAGTTTCACCTGTTTGTAATAAATTACCAATAAATGAATTAATTTTTCAAGTAGGTTTTAACTCTTGTTCATAGATATTTTCATTGAATAATAATTCAAGTTTATCTTTCATAGTTTCTTCCATTCTTTTTCAGTCTAATAATAAGTGACCTTCTTGGATGTTAACTAATCATCTATCTCTTTCGTTTTCCATACCTTCTCTTCTCATTGATCAAGAAGTTTGAATAATTGTATTTTGTTGTACTAACGAAATCATTCATCTAATTTCTTCAAAAGATAAAGGCTCTCCATGTGCTTCTCTAGATTGTAAGTAAGCATATAGCTCCTCATTGCTTATTAAAATGCTATTTTCATTTTTCTTAGCAAAATAATTTAGTTGATTATCAATAAAATTCATATTAACCTTTCTATGTAATTCTTTCGAATTATGTATATTAGTATAAAACCAAAATAAATATACAAAATAATTATAGCATAAAAAACAAATAATGTTAATTTAAAATAAAAAATTAAATTATTTTATTTTCATCTTCTTTATCAGAATAAATAAGTTTTTGTTGAATTTTGGTTTTATGTATTTCTTGAGGTGTGTAAACTGGATTTTCAATTTTTTCTTGGATAACGGGTTTTGTTGGATTAGAATTTTTTGTCTTTTTCATTTTAATTAGTAATAATAAAATAATAAAAGAAAAAATTAAAATAATAGAAACAGTAACTACAATAATTAAAATTATTGTTTGATCAATCCCATTAAAAAAAGCGGCGCTTCTATCTACATCTGATTTTCCTATTCTTGTTGAATATGAAATCGCTTCTAAACTTTCATCATGAATATAAAATGAAAATGTAATTAATAATATGGTAAAAATACTCATAAATATTAATAGTAAATTTAATGTTGTTTTGATTAATTTAAATTTCATTGTTAAATGATAACCCAAAAAATTATTTTTTTTCTATAATTTCTTTTAATAATAAGTTTTTAAATTCTTCTAGTTTGAAAGTGTTGGTTTCTTCAGAACCATATTTTCTAATAGATAATTGATTATTTTCAAGTTCTGAATCACCAATAATAATTTGATATAAAATTTTAGAAATTTGAGCTTCTCTTATTTTCTTAGACATTCTTTCTTCTCTATCATCAAGTTTAACTCTTATCATAGATTTCTTTAGTTCATTATAAACAACATGAGAGAATTGAGAATGGATTTCATTATTTACCGGTATTATAATAACTTGAATTGGAGACAATCATAATGGAAGTATTCCTTTTGTTTGTTCTAGAATAATTGATAGTAATCTTTCATATGTACCAATAATGCCAAGGTGAATCATGATTGGTCTTTTATTTGTGCCATCTTTATCTTTATATTCTAATTCAAATTTTTCAGGTAATAAGAAATCTAGTTGAATTGTACTCATTGTAATTATTCTATTTAAAGCTGTCTTTACTTGAAAGTCTATTTTTGGACCATAAAAAGCAGCTTCTCCAATTTTTTCAACAAAATTTATCTTATGTTTTTTTAGCATTTCTCTTAAAGAATTTTCAGAAGTATTTCACATTTTTTCATCATCATGGAATTTTTCTTTGTCTTTAGGGTCGTGCAATGATAGATCTATTTGAAATATTTCACTATTTAAACCTTTGTGTGCTTCATTAATAATGTTATAGCAATTTAACACTTCTTGTTCGATTTGATTTGGCGCACAAAATATATGAGTATCTTCCAATACCATTTCTCTAACTCTTTCAAGACCAGTTAATCCACCTGTTGATTCATATCGATGTAACATTGACTCTTCACACAATCTAATTGGCAATTGTTTATAAGAATATATATTTTTCTTAAAAACTAAAATATGGTGCGGGCAAGTCATTGGTCTTAAAACTAATTTTTCAGTTTCGATATCAATTATAGGAAACATATTTTCTTGATAGTGATCTCAATGTCCAGATTTTTTATATAAATCTACATTACCTAAAATTGGAGTATAAACAGGATTGAAATCATATTTAAATTCTAATTCTGATAAAAAATTTCTTATTTCTTTTCTAATTATTGAACCATTTGACAATCAAATAGGGAATCCTTGGCCAGAAAGTAAATCAAATGTAAACAAATCTAAATCCTTTCCAATTTTTCTATGGTCACGATCTATTCTTTCTTGATATTCAATCATATATAATTCTAAATCGTTTGTATTCGAAAAAGAAACACCACTTAATCTAATTAGCTGTTCATTTTTTGAATCATTCAATCAATAAAAACCACCAATAGATAAAAGTTTAAATTGTTTTACAATATTAGTTTTATTTAATTCTATTTTCTCTAAAGTAATTGTTTGATAACCATTTAATGTAATCAAATTAAAAAATTCAACTTCATTATTTTTAATAATATGAGAAATATATTTATTTTCTTTAAAAAGTTTTAAAGCATCTAAATAACTTATATTTTCTTCTTTAATTTCTAAAGCACCAGTCGTCACTTTATTTATTAATTTTTCTATTTTAGAAAAGTCATTAATTGAAATTTTTTCATCCACTAAAAAATCAATTGAAAATATTTCATCATTAATAGTGTGGTGGCCTGTAATAAAATTAGTATAATTTTTGTTAAAAATACTTTCAATTATTATTGAACATAATATATTTATTTTTTTATCTATATGCATACAAACCCTTAATATTTTATTATTATAATATAAATGTATTCAAAATTTTATATTATTATTACTTGTTATTAATATTATTAAATAATAAATATACTATTTATTTAGTTATAATAATTAAATGAAATGTCTAAAAGTAAGTTCAATATTAGAAAAGTTTAAATTTAATATCATTGCTAATGATACTGCAATTAATAATGATATCAAATATATTGGTATTAATAGAGTTGGTTTAGAGTTGAGTGGTGTTTTTATTCACAATCCATTAGAGTGTACAGTTTATTTAGGTGCAAAGGAGAGCAACTATCTTGACTTGTTTAATGAAGTAGATATATATAAAAAAATTGATGATATTTTTAGACTACACCCACCAATAATTATTTTAGGAAGAAATTTTAAATTTAATAAGATTATTATTGATGTCGCTAAAAAATATAAAAATATAGTTGTTGTCTCTACTAAAGTGACATATAGTGAATTGTCTTTTACATTATCACAATATATGATTGAAGAAATGATTATTTATAAAACTCACCATGGATGTTTGCTTGAAGTGTATGGTGTTGGGGTTTTTATAGTTGGAAGTTCTGGTGTTGGAAAAACTGAAGTAATGATTGAACTTATCAAAAAAGGTCATATATTTGTTGCAGATGATTCTGTTGATATTGCTAGAGTTGGAACTTCATTATGAGCCAAACCTTCTCCAATCACAAAAGACTTTATTGAAATTAGAGGTCTTGGTATATTAAATTTTAAAAAAACTTTTGGGTATGATAAGTGTGTATCTAATACAACTATTGATGTAATGATTGAATTAATTAGTGGTGAAAAAAATGAAATACAATATGAAAGAGTTGGAAATATATCACATAAAAATTTAGATGGAATAGATGTTCCATTTTATAAGATACCATTACTTCCTGGGCGAAATGTTTCTGAAATAATTGAAAGTGCTATAACTGATTATAAGCTTAAAAAAGATGGGTATTCATCCAAAGAAGAATTAAAGAATAGATTAAAGTCAATGAAGGAAAAAAATGAATAGCGTTGTTTTAAATCAAATATTATTTTCCACACAAAATACATTAAGACCAGAGAGTGATGCTTTTGGTATTGCTTTTCTTGGAATTCGATGATATGCAATATTTGTTATATTAGGATTTTTAGTAGCAATTATGATAGTTTGTTATAGAGCTAGATCTCACTATAAACTTAATTATGATTTTTTATATTATTTTGCAATTATTGCTTTACCAGTTAGTATATTTGGCGCTAGATTTTGATCAGCTTGCATAAATGATCTTCAATGAGAAAATTTCTTCAATTTTAAATCCGGGGGGTTAGCAATTCAAGGTGGTATTGTATTTACAGCGATTGTTGCTTTTATTTACTTTCCTTTAATGTTAAAAAAACCTAAATATCAAATTAGAATTAATGAAGAAGAAAATATCTATGTAAGAAAATCTAGTTTATGGGTAGTTTTTGATTTAATTGCACCAGCAGTTTTAATTGGTCAAGCAATTGGAAGATGGGGTAATTTTTTTAATGGTGAAATATTTGGCCAACAAGTTGATCCTTCACAATTAGAATGACTTAAAATAATAATGCCTGGTGTTTTTGAAAAAATGCAGTTTAATTTGTTAAGTGAAAATGTAATTGGCATCGGATTGGTTGATGGAGCTTATTATCAACCATTATTTTTATATGAATCTTTTTTAAATACTATTTGCTTTGCAGTATTGTATTTCATTATTCCAAATATCAAAAAAATTAGAGTTGGAGTAGTTGGTTCTTCTTATTTTGTAATTTATGGAATAATTAGATTTGCACTTGAACCAATTAGATATGATGCATATAATTTTACTGGAACATATGTTTTAAATGGATTACTAATGGCTATGGGTTTGTTATTAATAATTAATTGTCAATTTCTTTCTCCTAAATTTAGAAAGAAAAAGATTCTATTCTTTATTTATTGTAAATATTTAAGAATGAATTATATTAAGCTTCTAAAAGTAATTAAGCATAAATCTTATAATAATTTTATTAATATGGATCCAAAATTACAAAATTATGGTTTTAATAAAAAAATAGTATTTGAAAGAAAACCTGAAGATTATCTATATTATGGACCAACTGATACTTTATATTAATAACTATCTTTTATTTTTAGTTTTTTAGAAAGTTTAGAAACTCTTTTTTTAAACATTAATATCGCTTCATTATTAATATTTTTTACAGATAAGTAATCAAAAATTAATTGTGTTAATTCAATAGATGAGCTTTCATTCAACCCTCTAGAGGTCATAGCAGGAGTCCCAATTCTAATACCACTAGAAATTTTTGGTGATAATTGATCAAATGGAATTGAATTTTTATTCACCGTTATATTTATTGCATCTAGTTTATCAGAGGCTTCACTACCTGTTAAATTAAAAGACTTAACAGTATTAATAATAAATAAATGATTATCAGTTCCATCAGAAACAATTTCACAACCTAATTCTTTAAATTTATTTGTCATAACTTTTGCATTATCAATAATTTGTTTTTGATATACTTTAAATTCTGGTTTCAGCGCTTCTCCAAAAGCAACGGCTTTAGCAGCAATAATATGCATTAATGGCCCACCTTGATAACCCGGGAAAACAGAAGAATTAATTTTCTTATAAATCTCTAAGTTATTTGTCATAATTATTCCAGAACGAGGACCTCTTAATGTTTTGTGTGTTGTAGATGTTATGATATCAGCATATTGAACTGGTGATTCATGCAAATTGGCAACAATCAAACCTGCAATATGCGCAATATCAGCCATTAAATAAGCTCCAACTTCATCTGCTATCTTTTTAAATTCTTTAAAATTAATTTTTCTAGAATAAGCACTAGCACCACATACTATTAATTTAGGTTTAACTTCTTTTGCAATTCTTCTAACTTCTTTATAATCAATTAAACCTTTTTCATTAACTCCATAAGAAAAAGGTGTATATATTTTTCCACTACTAGAAATTTTATAACCATGAGATAAATGGCCACCAGAGTTCAAATCCATTCCTAAAATTTTATCGCCTGGATTCAATAGTGCTCCATAAGCTGCCAAATTAGCTGAAGTACCAGAGTGTGGTTGAACATTAACATAATTTACATTAAATAATTTTTTTAATCTATCTATTGCAATTAATTCTATTTGATCAACATATTTACATCCATCGTAGTATCTAGCACCAGCATAACCCTCTGCATATTTATTAGTCAAAATACTTCCACTAACTTTTAGAACTTCTTTACTTACATAATTTTCACTTGCAATAAGTTCAATATTATTTTTTTGTCTTTTTGATTCTAGAGAAATAAATTGTCTTATTTCTTTGTCTTTGGATATTATTTTATACTTCATAAAATAATAATACATTATTAAATCAATAATTGCAATTAGTTAATTAATTTTATAAGAATCATTTCATAATTGTCTTAAAATCAAAGTTTATAGAACTATTAAAGGCTGTATATATATCATCAATATTTTTTACATCAACAATAGAACTTATAATTTTTTTACAATCAATTATGTTTTTTGAAATAAATTCTTTAGCCATTTTAAAATCATTTTTAGAACTTCTAGACCTTCCAATTAAAGTAATCCCTTTTTCTAATATCAACCTAGTATTGATACTTATATTGTTTTCAGATACACCTAGTAATAGAATTGTTCCACAAGGATTGATATTATTTATTATTTCTTTTATTATATTTTCAGAAGCTGACCCACCAACTGCATCAATTCCAATATCTATTTTTTCAATAGAATTATTTTCTAAAATATTAATGGTTTTACATAGTGGGTTGAATATTTCTAATTTATTATTATATTTACCATAAATTATTAACTTAATTTTCGGATAGGTTTTAATTAAATATAAATGAATTAAATATGAAAGACTTCCATCCCCTCAAATGGCTATATTTTTTTTATCAGAAATATTTGGAATAGAATTAATAGAATGAATTGCAACAGATAAAAGTTCAGTTAAAGCATATACTACATCATTTTCATTATTATCTTCAATCTTTATAAGTTGATGATCATCTATAACTATAAATTCTTGCATAAAGCCATCATGTGTTGAAGACATAAATTTTGAATCAGGATTATAATTTTCATTTGTAATGTGGTTGCTAGTTAAATTAGGATATAAAATTACTTTCTCTCCTTTTTTAAAATTACTATTTCCTTTTTCTACAATCCCAATTGCTTCATGTATTAATGACATAGGTAATTTTGTTTTTAAAACACTAGCATCTCTTTTACCGTAGTAATATCTAAAATCCGCTGCACATATAGAAAGGAATGTAGGTTTTACTATAATTTTATTTTCTATATTTTCATTAAACATATTTTTTCTAAAAATTTTAGAAGCAACTAATTGATATCTATAATTAATCATTGTTAACCATAATTTCAGCAATTTTTAAATCAAACTCTGTTGTTATTTTAAAGTTTTCTTTATCTCCAATTACCATTTTAATTTTATAATTATTTAGCTCAGCTAATTTACATGCATCTGTGGATGCAAAACTATCATAACTTGATTGGTTTTTGTATATTTGAATTAAAGTTTTTGCAGTGAATGTTTGAGGAGTTTGGCCATGAAATAAAAAATCACGATTAGGTATAGAATCAATAATTGGAAATTCTTTTGAAATAACAATAGTGTCAGTGGCTGGTATAACAGTATTAATACAAAACTCATGAGTACACTGTTCAATATTTTTATTAATAATTTCAGATGAAATAAACATTCTAACAGCATCATGAGTTAATATTATGTCGTCATCTTTAATCAAATTGTTTTTTATCCCATAGTTTAAACCATTTAAAATAGTTTGATTTCTTGAGTCTCCACCACAGCATACAAAAACTTTGTCTTTATAATTATAATTAATTATTAATTGTTCTAAATGATTAATTCAATCGCTATGACATGAAATTATTATTTTGTCTACATTATCATTAAAGTAAAATTTTTCAACTGTATGGATAATAATTTGTTTGTCTTTTAATTTTAAAAATTGTTTAGGAAGTTTTGATGTTGTCATTCGAGTACCAGAACCACCCGCAACTATAATAGCTATATTCATACATCTCCACTTTAATATATAAATTATATATTTATAATTAAAAATTATTCATAGTTTTCTTGATAATTTTTTTTACTAATAATTCCCATACAATTATTTTTTATTTTTATAGGCATATTATTTTTAGGATTAAGTGCTCAATTAAAATGCTTTTTTGGAGTCTTTCAATCAAAACCATAAATTTCATTAAAGTAAACATTATAATTTTTAGGTAATAATATTTTATTATTTTTTCATACTATTTCATCTATATCTGTGTATGTTATTTTACGATTGTATGACATATATTTTTCAGAACAATATCAATCAGATTCATATGACTTAAAATAATTCTTAGATTGTTCATAACAAACTGTATCAATGTAACAAAATCCATCTTTTTGTTTAGGAATTAAAAAGAAATCAATATATGAACCTAAATATTCAAAAGTTAGCATTTTAAGTTCATTATTTACAAAACCTTTAAAATTTAAAATAAAAGATTTCTTTTCCAAGTCTTCTATTAAAATTTCTGGATCATTGCAATAAGAATCATAGTCTAAATCTTGAGTAAATATTTTTTCATCACCTCTAATTATTGATAATGCTAACCCATGTCCTAAAAAGCAAGAGTGTTTTTTTAAAATTGGATAAATTTTATTATTAATATCTATTCAATTTGAATTAGAATTAGAATAATGATCATCAGTAACTTTAGAAGAAATTAATCTTCTAACAATATAATCAGTAATTTTATTAGCAAATAGTAATTTACCAATTTTAGAAAATCTTAATTTTTTAGCTACTGAAAATTTCATATTATTTAAAATCCTCTTTAATTTTTTTTAATAAGTTAATTCAATTTTCCTCTCATGTTTCTAAAGAAAGATTTTTTTCTGCAAATTTAAAACAATTTTCTCGAAGTTTATTATATTTTTCATCATCAATATTTAGAGCATTAATACAATTTCTATAAATACTATTTTTATCTGATAAAAATCCATTTTTATTATTATCTGTTAAAAAACTAGCAGAAGGGAAAGAATCATAAATAATTATAGGAATACCATGAGAAAGAGATTCAACTAAAGACAAAGGGAAACCCTCATATTTAGAACAAAGCACACTAAATTTAATATTTTTATATATTTTAGAAAGATCAGAGTGAATGTAGGGCCCATGATAATTAATATATTTATTATTTAATAATAAATTAGTATCTGGACCATCACCATATATATCAAATTTTAATTTATCATTAGATAAATTAACTAATGTATTAATAGATTTTTGTTGTTCATCAATTCTCCCTAAATAGGCAATTTGATTTTGTGTTTTATTATTATTTTTATAATTAGATTTTATATAATTCAAATTATAAATTCCAATAGGTATTTCAAAGTATTTAGTTTTTATATTTTTTTTGAATGTAGAAATCTCATTAGAAGTAAATAAAACAACTGAATTAGATTTTTTAAAAAAATTACCAGTTCTTGTTAAAAAATTATACATCTTGCCAAAAGTGTTTAATAGTTTCTTATTAAATAGTTTTCCAGAATAAAAATTATATGAATTATGCTGACATCACGTGTATCTATTATCTTTACAAATAGATTTAAAATAAATGTATGTTGAATCTATAATATTTGAATAATCATTTAAATTTATTGATTTAATTATTTTTCTTGTATATTTTTTTATGTAAAATAAATATAAAGATTTCTTGATTATTGAATTAGTTTTATTAAATTTAATATATATATTTTGAAATGACATAAAATATTTTTTATTTTTATCATTTATAAACTTACTATTCGAATCAGAAAAGTTTAATAAATCATATTTGATGAAATTTTTGTTAAACATATTAATCAAATTAGAATTATATTTTTCAACACCACCAATTGCACTCTCAGATTGCATTGAAATTAAAAGTATTTTCATTTTATGATTATACATTAAATTAATATAAAACTTAGTTATCAATTTTATTAATATCTTTTTTTATAATTATATATAATAGAATTATGGAAAATAATAATATAGTCGAAGAAATAATTGAAATAATAGAATCTATGAAGATTTATATCAATCAAGATGGTGGAGATGTTGATTTTATTAAGTATGAAAATAATTATGTTTATTTAAAAATATCTGGCGCATGTGTAGGATGTAGTGCATTAGATTTTACATATAAAGATGGATTAGAAACAATATTGCAAGAAGAAATCCCAGAGATTAAAGGAATTGTTCTAGTAGAATAAATATAAATAATAAAGGATAATACATATGGTTAAAGATAAAAAATACTTATTGATAAAAAGAGATATTTGCATAGGGTGTGGTGCTTGTGTTGCAGCTAGTGAAAATAAATGCTATTTTGTTGATGGTAAAGCATGAGCTGTAAAAGAAGAATTAGAGAATGCAGATGAAATTGTAGATGTGTGTCCAGTAAACACAATTTATCTTGCTAATTTAGAAGAATATGAAGAGGAAGAAGCAGTTTTAAAAAAAGATAAAATCATATAAAATTATTTTTATATGATTTATATATTATAATCAATAATATGTTTTTAAAAGAAATTTGAGATAATAGAAGAAAAATTATTACAATGTCAGTTGTTGATTTAAAGTCAACATTTAAAACTTCAATACTAAGTTATTTTTGAATTTTTATATCTCCCTGTTTAATGATTGGGATGTATTTATTTTCTTTCTTTGCAGCTGGTCAAAACATAAATACCATTGAGTTACCTTTGTATAATTATTATGATATAAACATTATTCCAAATACTTTAGAATTTAGTAGAATAGGTTGATTGATTATTGGTGTCCTTACTTGAACATTTGTTGGTGGTGTTATTATCTCTGGATCTCATTCAATTAAAAATTATAATTGAATGATAACTAAAGTAGGCTCTCCTTTAAGTGTCCCACCAATTTTAATTTGTCTTTCTAAAGCATACATAGGTTTTGCTACAATTTTTGCTTCTTGATTTATTTATATGATTATATCTAGCACTACTGGGTTAGGTCAAATAGTATCTATTAATATATTACAATTACCATTAATTTTATTTTTATTATTTTCATTTATTTGTTTGTATTCTTTGATTCTTTCACCATTAACTGCTATTTCTAGAGATATTTTAAATTTGGTAGTATTAATTCCTATTTTCTTACAATGAATTACAGGTGTTTTTTTACCACTTGATATAGCAAAATTTAATGAACCTATTGGTATTTTTTTCAGAATTAATCCTTTCTATTTTTTATTAGAAGGAATTAGGGGTTCTATCATGGGTTCATCATTCTTTTGAAATGATTGAATATCAATGACATCATTTTTTTCATTTTTTATTTTATTTATATTTCTTGCAGGGTATATTAATAAAAGGGCTAAAAAATTAGTTGTGGATTTAATGTAATATGATCAAAAAAATAACTCAAAAAGAACAACACATAAAAAATAATAAAAATTTAGACATTTCGTTAACTTCTGTAACTAAAGAATATTCAAAATATAATAATGATTTAAAAAGAATATTATCTATCTTATTACCAATGACAAAAATGGAAAAATTTGCTGCTTTAAAAAATATTAATTTAGAAATTAAAAAAGGAGAGAAGGTTGCTTTTTTAGGAAAAAATGGTGCTGGCAAATCAACTTTATTAAAATTAATTTCAGGAATTACAATCCCAACAACTGGAAATATATTTATATATAGAAGAGTTAGTTTGCTGTTAGAAGTTTCAGCTGGATTTAATATAGAATTTACAGCTAAAGAAAATATTTTAATTAGAGGGATTTTATTAGGATTAACTAAAAAGGAAATTTTATCAAAACAAGATGAAATTTTTAAGTTTGCTGAAATTGAACTTGACTTTCAAAATCAATTATTAAAAAGGTTTTCTTCTGGAATGATAGCAAAACTTGGTTTTGCTATTAATTTAATATGCAACCCCGAAATACTTATAGTTGATGAAGCATTAGCTGTTGGTGATGTCGGTTTTAAGATGAAGTGTGAAAAAGAAATTAAAAAGTTATCAAAAGATAATAAATTAACACTTATTTTTGTAAGCCATGATCAAAAAATGGTTCAAGAATTTTGTACTAGGGGAATTTATTTATCAAATTCACAAATAAAAGCAGACGGTCCTATAAAAGAAGTTTTTAAAATATATAATAATGATATTAAATTAGAAAATAAATAATTTATTTCACTAAAATTGTAATTATTTAACTTAATGAATAAAAAATAATAAAAATAAATGTTGTATTTTGTAATCAAAAATATTAAAATTATAGTGCATTACTAAATTTAATTATATATTAGTGCATATATATTAGTATGGCCACATAGCTCAGCGGTAGAGCAACCGGTCGTTAACCGGTTGGTCGTAAGTTCGATCCTTACTGTGGCCGCCATGGCTTGTTGGTGAAGCGACTCAACACACACGCCTTTCACGCGTGCATTCACGGGTTTGAATCCCGTACAGGTCACCAATTATTTTTCCACTACTTTATTAGTAGTGTATGGAGTGTTAGCTCAGCTGGGAGAGCATATGCCTTACAAGCATAGGGTCGGGGGTTCGATCCCCTCACACTCCACCATGCCGTCGTGGCTCAACGGTAGAGCAACTGACTTGTAATCAGTAGGTTGTAGGTTCGATTCCTATCGACGGCACCATTTAAATAACCATTTCTTTTGCACATATGGCGGAATTGGCAGACGCGCTAGACTTAGGATCTAGTACTTAATCGTGTGGGAGTTCGAGTCTCTTTATGTGCACCATAAAAAATAAAAAATGTATTGTATACATTTTTTTTTATTTTTGTGTGTTAAAATTATAAAAATCTATGCAAAATGAATTAAATAATAATTTGAATGAAATAGAAAAAATAAGAGTTAGATTGAAAAGATCTGCTTATTATTGTTTGTTGTCATCATTATTATTACTTATTTTAATAATATTAATTGTTATGATTCAAGTTGTATTGACTAATTCTTTTAAAGAACAAGGTTCTATTGGATTTCCCCAACAATTAGAAACAATGGTTCTTGTTTTTTATGCTATTTTCTCTTTTTTTATTTCAGTAATTATTTTCGTTGTTTATTTTAATTTAATTAAAAGCCTAATTTTAATGAAAAAAAACGCTATTCTTTGAGATGGTTTTTTCATTTGAATTTATCTTTCTTTTCTTTTACCTTTTATTTTTATATTTATAATTCTTAAAAAAATAAATAAATATAGTTTAACTCTAATAAATAACAATGTCACAGTTGATTAAAATAATTTTTATTTTTTTTAAATCTATAGTATATAATATATGTGTTATTTTAAAGTATGAAAATACTTGTTATTTTATAGAAGGAGAACGAAAATGGCAAAAGAAAAATTTGATAGAAGTAAACCACACGTTAATATTGGAACTATTGGACATATTGACCATGGGAAAACTACTTTAACAGCTGCAATTTGTACTGTTTTATCTAAACATGGAGGCGCAAAAGCAATGAGTTATGCTGCAATTGATAGTGCCCCTGAAGAAAAAGCGAGAGGTATTACTATTAATACTGCTCACGTTGAATACCAAACTGAAGCTAGACATTATGCTCACGTTGATTGTCCAGGACATGCTGACTATGTTAAAAACATGATTACTGGTGCTGCACAAATGGATGGAGCAATATTAGTTGTTGCTGCAACTGATGGACCTATGCCTCAAACTAGAGAACATATATTATTAGCTAGACAAGTAGGAGTACCTAAAATTATTGTATTCCTTAACAAATGTGATATGATGGCTGATGCTGAAATGCAAGACTTAGTTGAAATGGAAGTTAGAGAATTATTAAGTTCATATGGATTTGATGGTGATGGCGCTCCTATAATTAGAGGATCTGCTTTAAAAGCATTAGAAGGTGATGCTAACTACGAAACTAAAATATTAGAATTAATGAAAGGTGTTGATGAATATTTACCAACACCTGCTAGAGAAAAAGACAAACCTTTCTTATTAGCTATTGAAGATGTATTCACTATTTCAGGTCGTGGTACAGTTGTTACTGGTAGAGTTGAAAGAGGACAATTAAAAATCAATGAAGAAGTTGAAATTATTGGTTTAAGACCTACTCAAAAAACTATCGTTACTGGAATTGAAATGTTTAGAAAACAATTAGATTACGCTGAAGCTGGAGATAACGCTGGTATCTTATTACGTGGAACTAAAAAAGAAGATGTTGAAAGAGGACAAGTACTAGCTAAAACTGGATCAATTACTCCACATACTATCTTTGAATCTGAAGTTTATATTCTTAAAAAAGAAGAAGGTGGAAGACATACTCCTATCTTTAAAGGTTATAGACCTCAATTCTACTTTAGAACAACTGATGTTACTGGTGCTATAACTTTAAAAGCTGGAACTGAAATGATAATGCCTGGTGATAACACTAGTATTACTGTAGAATTAATTTCTCCAGTTGCTATTGAATTAGGTTCTAAATTCTCTATTAGAGAAGGTGGAAGAACTGTTGGAGCAGGTACAGTTACTAAGATTACTAAATAATTTAGTGATTTTAAAAAATATTGTAATTTTAAAAATTATGATATTTATGATATAATTAACATATACAAAAATATACATTTAAGGAGTATTAACATGGCAACAAGTATGAAACCAAAAGCATTAACTAAGAAAGAACTATTAAGTTCTATATCTGCAGGGTTAAATGGAGACTTTACAATTACTGAAATTGAAAACGTTCTTTTAGCTTATGAAAAAATTTTATTAGTAGAATGAAAAACTAAAGGTGAATTTAAATTATTTAATGTAGGAAAATTAAAAGTTTTAGATAGAAAAGCTAGAGAAGGTATTAACCCTTTAACTAAACAACCTATTAAAATACCTGCTAAAATAGTACCTAAATTCTCTTTTACTAAGTCAGCAAAAGAATTTATTTTAGGGAACTTAAAATAATTATTCTAAGTAATTAATAAGATGAAAAAAGACGAAATATTAAAATATATTAAAAAAAATGATTATATTTTATATAAGCAATTTTCTAAAGAAATTAGTAATCCAACAGGATTATTAAATTCTATTATTAAACACTACCAATGATTATTTCAAGTAAGAAACTTTAGTTTTTTAAACTTACAAGATAGATATAATAAGAATTATTTAAACTTATTTATTTATGCATTAGAGTCTTCTGAAGAGTTAATGAATGAATTCTTTAATTACTTCACTAATTGTTTTAGATTGGCTTATAATAATGAAATTAATGAATGAAATTTAGATTTAATATTTAATTTATTAATTCATAGATCAAGAGATTCAGAATTTGATTTAATTTCTATGTATGTTTTAATTGGTGCTACTTATGATCGTATAAGAGACTATATTAAAAATACAAAGGTTAATCAAAAACTAGGAATTGATAATGAAGCTATAGTTAAGTTATTTGATTCTATTGTGGATCAAGATTTCTATGATGAACTTAAAGTTGAAATAATAAATAAAAGAAAAAATTCTTTTTATCACAAATAATAATTAAAAAAAACCTGATGATTCGGGTTTTTTTTAATTAACTATCATTTTACTTTGATAGTATTATATTAATATCTAATACTAATAAATTAATTATATTTAATGTAAGGCATTAATTATTGTCATCAAACTTATCATAATCATTTGCATCATCAAACGAATCACCTTTACCTCTAAAATATTTATAAACAATAATTATTCATATTATTAAAATTAAAACACAAACAACAATAGTATAGATTGCTCATGGGGGAAATGATTCACTTTCAGTTATAACAAAAGTACTACTCTCAAACTCATTTGTCTCAAGAGTTTCAAGACTTAAATCTTTTTGTACTTGTAAAGTTTCTGGTAAAACAATATTATTAATTAGATTAACTTCAATAGAATTAATAGTTGAACTTTTATCAGATATAGTTAATTGGTTTGTAAATGAATTAACTTTTGAATTTATAATAGGTTCAAAATTATTAGAATTGATTGAAGAAACAGCAATACCAATAGCACCAGAGGTTGTTAAAGCTATTGTTCCTATAGTTAGTCATATTATTTTTTTTAGTTTGTAAAAATAAAGTTTTATCATTCTTTAATTATAATATAAATTATCGATTTTTATATATTGTTTTATACAATTATTTAAGTTTGTTTTTGAAATTAATTCATGCAAAAGTAAGATTAGATTTTGTTAAATTATCAATTGGTTGTTCAAATAATAATTTAGCAGGTAAAGTAGGGACAGTCATCTCTAACATTTGTTTAGGAAATTCTGGATATTTATCAGGATTATTGATAATTTCATCATAAAGTAATTGAGTTGTTGGTGTATAACCTACATATGTAAAGTTTTCAAGGCTAATATTTAATGATTCTTTCGCATAATCAAAATCAAATATTAAATCATTAACAATATTATAAGCAATATCTAAATTATCACCTTTTAAATCACTATCAAAGACTATTATATCCATTGCTTTTATATTATCAATTGGTCTAACCACATGAAAAGTTCCAGGATCTACTTCAATCGCTTCATCTCCACCTTGTGATGCGAATACTGCATCACCATTAAAAATAAAAGCACCATTAATTTCTTCTTTAGCTATTTTATTTAAGATGGTATTTGAATCAGAATTAAAAGCAATCGTGTTGTTGGCATTTATTTTATTTATTTGATTACTAAAAAAATCAAATGTGGTTTCTAAACTGCTTAATGAAGAATTAACATTAGGATTAATATCAGCATCTTCTTGACCTTTAATTTGAATAGCTTTTGGAATACTATAAATTGTTCTAGGATCATTTAAAACCATTAAATTTGGCATATTATTTTTAGGCTTAAATCTAGGATCTTTAGTTATAGAATCTAAAGTTTTTTCTCAGTCAGGTTTTTCATCTTGTTTTAGTCCAGCTATTTCTTCACCTCTATAAACAAAAACTAAATCTTGTAAAAAATAAGGAATTCCATATTCTAATAAATTTTCAACACCATTATATCCTTGTAGTATTTCTCTTGCTACAGGAATAAATGAATTAAGAGCATTTGTAGGATTATTAAATGGATTAAGAGTTCCATCGTCATTTTTTGAACCAAGTTTTGATCAATCAATTGGTTGAATTAACCCGTCATTTATTCAAGAAATAGCTTCATATGTTGTTGTATTAACAATATCAGCTGAATTATTAATTAATAGTTTTTTAGAGCTTTCAGAAGTATCGAAAAATTCATAACTAAGTCCATACTTTTTAGTAAGTTCTTTTTTTACAATAGGGCTCATATAAGATTGAAAATTAGCAAATACTAAATTTCTTAAATTTAAATTTAAGCTTATTATAAGAAAAATTATAGGAACAACTAGTGCCAATGATAATAATATAAAAATTAAATATTTTAATTTTGTTTTATAAAATTTTCTTAACATTATTAGCCCTTTTATTTTTAAAAATCCTAACCATTTCATTATTTTTATTTTTTCTTTCTTTTTTAAATCCTATTACACCTTTAATTGAAATAACAATAATAAAAGTTGTGATTAGTATTGCACCAAAAGAAACAGCTCAAGCTTTAATGCCCTTAGCCATTAAATATATTTCAGTAGATACAGTAGTTACTCTACCTCTAACTAAATTAGTAATAATAAAATCATCAAATGACATTACAGCAACCAAAGACATAGAAGCTATTAGTGATGGTAATAAATATGGAATAATGATTTTAAAGAAGGTTTTAAAATTACTATAACCTAAATCTTTAGATGCATCAAGTAGGTTTTTATTAAATTTTTGCATTCTTGGATAAATAGTAATTAAAGCATAAGGTGTACAAAAAGATATATGTGATAAAATTATTGTAAAAAACCCTAAATTTAAACCTAACGGAATTCAAGTAGAAGCAAAAAGCAATGTTAAACTTATTCCAGTTATTATTTCAGGATTTACTAAACTAACACGAGAAATACCACTTGTAATTTTTACAACTGATCTTTTATTATTTCATACAGAAAAACTTGTTATTGTGGCAATTAAGACAGAAATTGGTGTCACTATTCCAATTATTATGAAAGTATTTATTAATCCATTTAAAAAAGAATTATCACTAAATAATTGTATGTAGCCATCTAAATTACCTTCAAATTCTGTAGTGATGTTACCTTTCGCGCTAGCTCCAGCAAAAGATCAAATTACAAGAGTGATTAATGGAATATATATTACTAATAATAAAATAGCAATATATGATTTTTTTAAATAATTACAAATATTATTTCTCATATTTTTTAACCTCCCTTATAGTATTTCTTTTTACTATCAATGTTAGTATTTTTGGAGCACAAACAATTAATCCATATATTGTGAACATAATAAGACTTACTATTACACTCAATACACAAACTCTAGCCAATGCAATAGCACTATTACTAGCTTGGATACCTTGATCCATTATAATATCTCCAATTAGCGATCCATTTGGACTGTTGTTTAAAAATTGTGGGACTGCAACAACTGACATAGAAGGTAGAAGAACTAACGATATACCAGATAATAAACCATATTTAGTAAATGGAATAACAACTTTAAAGAAAGTATAAATACTACTTCTTCCTAAATCTCTTGATGCATTAATAAGGCATTTTGGTAGTTGCTCCAAAGAGTTGTATAATGGAATCATCATATAAGGTATATATAAATAAACAATACCAATTATAGTGAAAATATCACCATATGTGCTATTAAGTGAATTATTTATTTTATCAAAAAATAATTTAAGCGCTATAAGTACAATCATTGATCCTAATCACATTGGCATACAAACTAAAAGAAATAATATCTTTTTAACTGTTTTGGATTTTGTTTGAGATAAGAAATAACAAAAAGGAAAAGATATAAATAAACAAATAATTGTTGATACTATAGATATTAATAAAGACTTTCCAATTTTAGCTCAAATAGTACTATTTAAAATATTTCAATTATCATTAACAGTATAACCATCAGCTGGTAAAAAAGTAATTATTAAGATAAATATCAAAGGAATAAAAACCATAATTAAAGATAATAATAAAAACGGAATTCATAATGATGTTTTTTTAAAATCTAATTTCATTCTAATTTTTGGTTTATTTATTTGCTCAAGTTGCATGTTAATGTTCATATTATTTTTAATCATTATTATGCTCCTTTAATTATATGGATATCTTCAATATCTCACATAAGACCTATTGTTGATCCTACAGATACTTTATTGATACCTTCAACATATATTTGTTTATCACCAAGTAAACACTTTATATCTCATAATAAGCCTCTATATTCAACTGAAGCAACTACTACATTTATAAAACCATTATTTTTTTCAACAATATCAAAATCTTCAGGTCTTATCATGACTGTGATTGCTGAATTATTTCTAAAACTATATTTAGTTTGAGCCATTTGATTTAAACCTAGAAATGAAACTGTTTTATTTGAATAAAAATTACCATCAAAAAAATTAGCTCTACCAATGAATTTAGCAACTCACTTATTTTTTGGATAATCATATATTTCATTAGGAGTACCAACTTGTTCAATAACACCATCACTCATAACAATAACTCTATCGCTTAAACTCAATGCTTCTTCTTGATCATGAGTAACTAAAATAAAAGTTATTTTTAATTCATTATGTAGTCTTTTTAATTCACGTTGCATTTCTGCTCTAACTTTAGCGTCTAAAGCACTTAAAGGTTCATCTAGTAAAATTATCTCTGGTTCAATTACAATCGCTCTAGCTAAAGCAACTCTTTGCTGCATTCCACCAGATAACTCATTAGGCATAGATGACTCTTTGCCTTTTAATCCAACTAATTCAATTACACGAACAGATCTTTCATTTATTTCTTCTTTAGTTAATTTTCTAGAGCCATTTTTTTTCAAAAACTTTTCTTTTTTATATTTAGGATAGTTTTGTCAATAAGAAATATCAAAATCTAAATCATTGTATTTGCTTTTTAAGTTATCGTATTTTTTATCTAATAAATATTTTGCACTATATACATTAGTAAGTTTAAATATTTTCTTCTCAATATCATTCATTTTATTGCTTGATACATCAAAACGATAAGAAATTTTTAGTTTTAGAAAGATTCAATTAACTTCATCTTTAAATTTATTAAATAAATTTTGTTTAGTTAAAAAATCCTGACCATATTTTTTATATAGTTCATTAGTATATTTATTAATAGTGATATTGAACTCATTAAATCGCATTTCTTTGATTTCAAATCAGTTTTTTTTCTTTTCATATTCAGTATCACATTTTTTAATTTGCTTTAATATATCATTTCGTTGTTTTTCTAGAGCCTTAATTTTATTTTCAGACTTTTTTAGTGAATCATTATAAATTAAAGTCGATTTTGAAATAGTATCTTTATTTAAATCTTTAAATTGAATTTTCATGGCCTTTAAACCATATTCAATGTTTTGTTTAACAGTCATATTTGGAAACAATGCATAATCTTGAAAAACAGTTGCTGTTGGTCTATCATTAACTGATGTATTTTTAATATCTAAACCGTTATGAAGTATTCTCCCTTGTGTTGGATATTCAAATCCAGCAAGCATTCTTAAAACTGTGGTCTTTCCACACCCAGAAGGTCCTAATAATGTAATAAATTCGCCCTTGTCAATTGACAGATTAAATTCTTTAACTGCAACAAATCCATTGTTATATATTTTTCTTAAATCTATAAAATTAATAAACTTTTTTTTCAATCTCGACTTCACCTCTTTAACATATTTAATTGTACATAAAAAATATTAAATATATTATATTAAAAATATTAAGAAAAAAATATAAATATTATATTAATATTAAAACATGGAACAAACAATTAAATATAATTATAAATTCAATGAATGCATGATATTTCTAATCTCATTAATTCAAAATATTGCATTAATAATTTCTATATACTTCGCTATAATAGTTTTTAAAGATAAAGATGCTTTAAATGCGCCATTAGATCGAGATGATCCTAATCTTACAGCAATTGATCAAAGTTATCGAGCTATAACCTTTGGTTCATTCTTAATTTACTTATATTCAGCTATATACATATATTTCAAATCTTACATTAGTCAATATAAAGTAGTTAAAATAATTAGTGTAATTACCTTCTCTTTAATTCCTCCATTAACATTTATAATAATTTCATATTTTTTTATTACCCAAAAGCTCTATAAAGAATATTTTTTATATATGAATAGGAGGAATGATAATATTTATCTTATTAATAATAAAGAATTTTGAAGATGTTTATTTAATCGCAAAAAAGTGAATAAGTCATTTTTCATTACATTATTTTCTTATTTTGTTTTTCTCCTTACTGTAGTTGGTATAATTTTAATGTTTTATAAACCAGTTACTTATGGAATATATGACCCAAACTCTGTTTATACTTTTTCAATATTCTCGTTCTTTACAAAGTTAACTAATATATTAGCTTTTATTTATATGTCTTTTTTTCTATTATTCAAAGATAGAATTATATTTAGAAAAAATGTTATTTTAATATTAACTACAAGTTATATATTTGTTGTTTCTACTATTTATTGATTAATTATATTACCTGGAATATTTTTATTAAATGATACCTCTTTTTCACAACCATACCAAATAGTAGAAAGTATTTGACATCATTTAATTGTTCCATTATTTTTTATAATTTTTGCTTTAGTTATTTTTAAATGTACAAAATTTACTCCTAGTTATTTTTCTTCAATTTTATGAAAAGGAATGATATATCCTACAGGATATTGTATTTATATTTTTATATTGCCATTTTTCACTAGATATTCAGTTTATTCTTTTTTAACAAATACTAATCCTAATATGATTATCTATGGGACAAACATGAGAGGAAATTATTTAGCATCACTCTCGTTTATTTTAATTTCTTTATATTTCATTTTAGTTTTTTTTATATTTTGATCATTATCTATAAAACTATCTAATAATAGAATTAGATATTTACTAGTTAATAAAAATAAATCTAGTATATTAAATAGAAAGTAATGTTGATTTTTGTTTTTATATTTAAAAATAAAAAACTTATTTTGCTAAAAGAAAAGATTTAAAATTTTTATAAATATTATATCTTTCAGTTAAAAATGGAACAAATGATGGTTTAAAAGTTTCATTAGAACTAATATCAATCCCACCCCAAAAAATACCAATTGGTAATGTTTGTGAAATATTATCATCATTATTATCTTGTTGAAAAACAGCAGAACCACTAGCTCCGCTTGATAATGGTCAATTAGTAATAGCTTGTTTAGTGTAATAATTTTTAGAATATATGTTATTTAAAATATTGTTTTCTGAAATATAAAGGTCCTCTCATACAGGATTTGAATTTATAAACTCATTAGTATTAGAAATTTTTTGAGGTATTAAATTAGATAAGCTTGCAGGATTTCCAGCAACATAAATATGTTTATTATTATCAGCTAAATATTGAGGTGTATTTTCACCACCACTTAATCAATCATTATACGAGTTTGAAACATTATCAAATAAATCAACTTTTAAATCTTTATAAGATTGTTCCATAAAATTTATTTTGATGATAGCAATATCTAAATTATAAAAAGCATCTTTTTTCAAACTAGAATTGGAAAATAAATCAATTTTATCATTATTGTTATTTGTCAGAGCAAAATCTGATATAACACTAACATCTCTGATAGGGAATCCTCTTCCTATTAGAGAAGAATCTTGATAATTATAATTATATGAAAATAATTTATTATACGTTCCATTGTTTGGTTTAGCATCAGAAAGAGCAAAGCCTTTAGTAATGGGTACATTATGTTTATATACTTTATCATTAGTTGGATCTAGTGGCTGATTATTTGTATTATATTTTATAGCATCTGATACTACATGAAAATTAGTAAATAAATATCAATCATAATTATTATTATTTTTTTCTAAATAAAATGGTCACGCTGTACCAGAAGAAATTTCTCCAACAGTACTTCCATTTTGGATTTCTTCATTAACTACAAATTGTGCTTTAAAAGAATTATTTTGAGAAAATTTTTTATATTTATCTCCATATGAATCTCAAGATATTGGTTCTGAAAAAGAAAATTGTGGATTAAAATAGTTATATAAATAATAACCTCCAACTGATAGAGAAAATAATAAACCTATCGCTAGGATCAAATTTAATAAAATATTTAATTTTTTTTTCCTCGAAATTTTTGTATTTCTCATTTTCATATATATAAATATTTTATAATATTATATTGATAATCATATTCTTATTATAAAATATTAATATGTACACATTATTTATTATCTATTGCTTCTTAATAATTTCAATTTTTTTAGTATCAATAATTAGTCCTGTAATCTATTATATGAAAAAGAAAAAATTGATGAATACAAACAAAATTAACTATATATGTTTTTTTATAGCAATTATTTTTGTTGTAGCTTGTTTATTAACTAATAATTTTCAAAAGTTTGAAAATACATTGGATATTTATTATGATAAAATAGTCATTATTTCTCTAATCACTATAAATTGTATTATTATTACATTTGCATTACTAATTTGGGTAATTGTTCCTTTTAGAATATTTTATAATATGAAGCATATCTTATCCTCTGAGAAAAATATTTATAAATTAAAAGTATATTTAAAGCTTTTATGTACATATGGAATAATTGCAATCTTAACTTGTTCTTTAATATACTTTTTTAATGTTCCCTCTATAAAATTTGATAGTAATATTTCTCTTTTGCAAAACTCTAGTTCTACAGTTGTTAGTATTTTTTGAACATTAAACTCTATAATGAAATTTATTTTTACTTCAAGTTATCTTAGTTGAATATATTTATCATTTTTCTTTTTAATTGTTTTATGTTCTTATTTATATTTAAGAAATGGTAGAACTTTAAAGTCTTTTGAATGAAAGTTTAAAAAAATACATAATTATTCCAAATCTATTAGTTTCCTTACACCATTATTAGCTTTCAGCGCCTTAGTTTCTGCTTTATTATTAGGATGAGAATCTATGATTTTAAGAATTCTTGTTTTATTTTTATTAATGATTTCTTTTTTCCTAATTGTTTATGCAATTAATTTAGTATATATGGTAATTATTAAAAAGCAAAAGTTTAAAAATGTAATAAATGAAATTAAATTTATTGATAAAACACATAATTACTTAGTTAATAATATAAGTGTTTCTAATTTAAAGAAATTTTTCACTATTATTATTTATCCAATGTTTTTAATGGGCTATTTAGCTTTATCATCTAAGAGTATGCTTAGTTGATCAAACCCGCTTGAACACATTAATCTTTGAGTTGGTTTATTCTTTGGTTCTATTTTAAATATATTTGTCTATTGTTTTAAATATACAAATAAATTAACAAGTAAATACTTTTTAGCTTTAAATACTCCTTATATAATAAGTGGAGCTAATAGTTCTTTAATTATTTATTTTAATCCTATCTTAAATAAGATTGGAACATATACAGGTTCAATAGTTGCAGCAAGTATGAATAAAAAACACTATACTAGTTAAGTTTAATTATACTAGTTAAGTTTAATTGCCATTTCAAGTGATAAAATCATCATATTTTTAAATGCAGTAACTCTTTCATCAGGAGTTAAATCAGCTTCTTTATTATCATTAATACAATCGCTAACTGAAACTAAACAAATTGCTTTCTTATTAAGTTTATTGGCATTAGCATATAATCCAAAGCCTTCCATCTCAGCTGCTAAAAGATTATCTTTTACTATTAAATCATTTACTCATGCTTTATATTTTTCAGAATCTGAATAAAATACATCTGCTGATAAAACTAAACCATCAATATAGTTTAATTCTTTTTCTTTAGCAACTTGATGAGCTAGTTTTACTAACTCATCAGAAGCGTGTAGTCTATTATTAGTTACTTTAACACCAATACAGTCAGCAAAAGTAGAAGTTGAAACACAAGTACTTCCAATTATTAATTGTCCTAATTTAATATCATTAGAATAAGAACCACAACTTCCTATTCTAATGATATTTTCTACATCATAGAATTTAAAAAGTTCATATGAATAAATACCAATAGATGGAATTCCCATACCATGACCCATAACTGTAACTTTTATTCCTTTATAAGTACCAGTAAAAGCAAGCATCCCTCTAACATCATTTACCAATTTAACATCTTGTAAATAATTATTTGCGATATATTTAGCTCTTAGTGGATCTCCGGGCATAATTACTGTCTTTGCAATTTCTTCTTTTTTAGCTTTGATATGTGGTGTCATATAACCTCTTTCAATTTATGTTTAAATTATATCAAATTAAATTAATTCAATAATTAAAAATATTATTAATGAAACTACAAAAATAGAGGTATGAGTTATGAAAGAAATAATACATCACTTTTTAGTGAGTGGTTTACGATCAGTTATATATTTATTAAATTCTTGGTAATTATCAATATCTTTTACATATGAATTAATGGCTGTGATATTAATTTTATCTCTTATAAATGTAATTCTAGTAATTCTTGCAAACTTCATACCAGCATAACCAATTGAAGCAAATAATCCAGTTCTACCAATTAATCATAAAAAATCAAGACACAAAGTAGCTCCAGCAATTGATACTAATACATTATGTCAAGTAAATGATAAAAACAAAGTCTGAGTAATAGATAAGAATACTATTACACACACAATATAAAATAATGTAATAAAAATAAAAGGTATGATTCCATTTGGGTAGCAAATTTTATCATCTTTTCTTTTAATTTTTTGAGGAACACTTCTGACCTTATTAATTGAATAACCAGTTTTAAATTCACTTGGGGTTATTTTACTCATAATTTAAATTGGCTTTCTATACAAAAAACTTCATGATCAGAATCACTTTCAACCTTTCTGAAAGAAGGGATATTTTTTATTGAATAATCTTTATCATAATCATTATCAATTTCAAATGAAGATAAATCAACGTGAATTTTAGATAATTCAGGTGAAGCTTTAATTAAAGATACTGTATATGGATGAATTGGGTTATTAAATATTTCATTTGTATTTCCCTTTTCAACAATTCTTCCTTTATGAAGAATAACCATTCTATTACACAAGAAATTAACCATTGATAAATCATGGGCAATAAACATAAATGTTATCCCTTTATTTTTAGATAAATCTTTCATGATATTTACCACTTGAGCTTGGATAGAAACATCCAATGCTGAAATAGGTTCATCAGCTATAATAAATTTAGGATTAGATATTAAACTTCTAGCAATTACTATTCTTTGACGTTGACCACCCGAAAATTCATGTGGGTAACGATATGCATGTTCATTTTTTAAACCTACCTGGTCTAAAGCTAAAAATACTTTTTCCATTATCATTACTTTTTTCAAGAAAAGATAATTAGATTTTAATAAAGTTGGGTTTTTAGATCTTAAGTTTTTATATAAAGTAATTTGTTCAAATAACGAATCATATTCAAATTGAAAAGAATTAAAACTATTAACTTTGTTTTTTACTTCTTCTTTTAATCTCTTATATTCAGTTTTAAAATCAACATCAGTTTGTTTTAAATTAGTTTTGTTTATTTTATTTAAAATAGTTTTTATTTCTTTTTTAAAATTATTTTTTAAATGTTTAAATTCTTTGAAGTGTTTTTTAATTAGATCATCTTGTTCATTAATTTTTGGCATACAGTTTTTAAAAAAGTATTCATTATCTAATCCCACAAACGAATTACATTCATTCGAAGCTGAAGATAAATTATTTTTAGCTAACAACATTGCTTCGTTATTTTGTTTTCGTTCATCACTTTTTTTATAATTCTTTAAAATTTCATCAAGTTGTTTTTTCTTATCAATAATTTGTTCATTTTTAGTTTCAATGCTATTTGAAATATTATCTTTATTAATTTGAGATAAAGTCATTAGTTCATCAATTTTTTGTGTAATAATTGATGAAGAAGAAAGTGTTTCTGTTTTAATTAGTTGATTTAATTCTTTATCAATTTCTGAATTAAGCTTATAAACATCTTTCATTCCATCAGAATAATCAATTGATTTTTTTTCTTTGTCTGCAGTTTTAATTATATTTTCAAAAGATGTACTTTCATCTTTTGCCAAAGTAATAATTTTTGAAAAAATTAAATCATATTTTTTCTTAACTTCAAAATCAACAAAAGAAATAAAATCATTTATCTGATTAAATTCTAAATAAAAATTTTCTTTTACTTTTCTAAGTATTTTTAAAGTTTCTGTCGTTATTGATTGATTAATTTTATTTAAAGAGTATGAAGATAAATCTTTAGATATTAGTTTTTTTTGTTTATGTAAAGAATCTTGTGTCTTGTAGTCATTTTTTAATGATCTAAATAAAGATTGGTTTTGTTGAACATATTTCTTTTTAGATTCAATTTCAATATTATATATTTCATCTTGTAAAAGCTTAATTTCTTTTTTTAATTCAATAGCAGATGTAGATTCTTTTAATACATTCATAGCTTTAGATAATTCTTTTTTAGAATCATATAAATTTGTTTCAGTGATATCTAATCCTTTATTTTCTAATTTATACTTATTTTGATAAATTAAATCTTTAGTCTCATCCAATAAATCAAAAATATTTTTTAATTCTTTCTTATAATTAGTTTCTATAAATATTAAAATAGATGAAACATCAGCTGATATTTCTTTTAAATTTTTATATTTTTTTATATCAATATTTTTTAATTGTAAAAATGCTTCATCAAAGATTTTAATAACATTAATATAAAATGGAATTAAATATTTATTATTTAATTGAAAATCTTGTCATTTAAAAGAGTTTCCAAAATATGGGTTTATTACAGAACAAATATCTAAAAGCTCACGAGCATCAGTATTTATTTTTTTATTAATTCTAATTGGCTCAGAAACAAGTGATAAAACATTTTTTCTCGGATTTAAAGAAGATAAAGGATCTTGAAATATCATTTGCATATTTTCAGATAATCATCTTTTCATTGTTTTATTGATTCTATTATTATTAATGATATTACCCAAAAATGTAATAATTCCACCATTAGTAGAGAGAAGCCTAATAATACATTTACCAGTTGTAGATTTACCAGAACCTGATTCTCCAATTACTCCAAAAAAATCACCTTTGTGGATATCAAAATCTATATTATCTAAAACCTTAACAATTGATCCGTGCTTAGAAAAGTATTTATTAATATTTCTAACAGATAAAATCATTTCTGAGTTATCATCAAGTTTTAAATCATCAGGATTTAAAATTAAATTCTTATTTTGCATTTTTAATCCTTTCTTCTAACATAATAGATTTTTTTGCAATTTTTATTTTTTCTCTAATTTCTAATGGTATTTCTATTTTTGGTGCATCTGGATGCAACATTCAAGTAGCTGCAAAATGTGTATTAGATATTCTAAATAATGGTGGTTGTTGTTCAAAGTCAATTTTTGTAGCATAAATATTTCTAGCAGCAAAAGCATCGCCCTTTGGTGGAGAAATCATACTTGGTGGTGTACCAAGTATTGATGATAATTCTTGATTAGACTTAGGATCAGGAATAGAACCTATTAAAGCTCATGTATAAGGGTGTTTTGGTGAAATAAAGATATCTGATACAGTACCTTTTTCAACAATTTTACCAGCATACATAATATAAATATAATCACATAAATTGGCAACTAAAGAAATATTGTGTGAAATAAAAATTATTGCAATATTATATTTATTTCTAAGTTCTTTAATTAAATCAATAACTTTTGCTTGAATAGTCACATCTAAAGCTGTAGTTGGTTCATCAGCAATTATTAAATCAGGTTCACCAACTATTGTCATTGCAATAACTATTCTTTGTCTCATACCACCCGAAAATTCATGTGGATATGAGTTAATACTTTTATCAACATTTTTAATACCAATAAATGTAAGAACTTCAAACATCTTATTATACATAGCTTCTTTAGTTACATTAGCTTTATATATTTTTTTAATTTCAGCAATTTTTTTATTTTTTTCATCTAAAGATTCAGTTATAAATTCACTTGAACTCATTTGTTTTTTAGTAATCTTTTTTTGATAATAAGCATTAATCTCAAAAATTGCATTCTGACACTTTCTTTTTTGAGTAATTTTAATAGCATCAATTATTTGTTTTGAAATCTTTTTAGTAGGGTCAAGTGAAGAAAGTGGATCTTGAGGAATATATCCAACTCTAGTACCTCTTAATAGTGGTCATGTTTTCTTTGATATTTCTAAAATATTAATTGAGTTTAAATTTAAGCAATCAGCTGTAGTTATTGAATCATCATTAAAACCTATCATAGATTTAACAGATACAGACTTACCAGAACCTGATTCTCCAACCAATCCAATAATCTCACCTTTTCTAAGATTTAAGTCAACTCCTCTTACAGCTTGAATCATACCTAATTTATTTTTAAACATTACATTCAAGTTTTTGATTTCTAAAATATCATTAGAACCTAATGAATTATCTTCATCTTTAATATAGTTTTGGTAATTAAGTGTTTTTGAAAATAACATATTATTTACCTGAAACCTTTGGGTCTAGAGCATCATTTAAACTATTTGAAATTATTTGAGATGAAAGTGTAATTAAAACAATAATAACAGTTGGACCAATTAGCAAGAATGGATATGGATTCATTCTCGATGTTTCAATCATTGTTCCTAATGATATATCATTAGCAGAACGAACACCTAAAAACACTAAAGATGCTTCGAAGAATATTATTTTAGGAATTAGGTTAACTAATACTACAAATAATCGTCCAGAAATATTTGGAAGCATATGGAAGAATAAAATATTAAACTCACTAGCACCTAGTGTTTTAGCAGCTTGTACAAATTCAGCATCTTTATATTTTATAATATAAGTTCTAGCAGTTACAGATGGTCACATTCAAGAAACTAATATTAATGCTAAACCAACTACCGGCAATGATAAATTTCCATTAGAGAAAACTAAACCAAAAATTAATATTCATAAGATTAGTGGAACTCCAGAAAGTATCTCAACAATTCTCATCATTACAACATCAGTCATTTTACCAGCTCTTGAACCAGATATAGAACCATAGATAGTTCCTAACACCACAGAACAGAATGAAACTATTACAGCTAATATTAATGATTGTAAAGTTGAGAATCATAATAAATTAGATCAGTTTCTACCAAGCCCATCTGTCCCTAAGAATGTTGTTATATTTTTTAAACCAGGAATTAAGTAGGGGTTAAAATTATGTAGTAAGTATTGCCCAGAAATTTGTTCAGCAGAAGAATAAATACCTTTTATACCAAGCGCTTCAATTGCAATGAAAGTATCATAATCAACTAATATATTAGTAATACCACTAACTCCTAACCAAGGTATCCTTGGTGGTAGATATGCCAAAATGGATGCTGGAACACTTGATGATATTGGATTATCAACAGTATTAATAGTACTTATAGAAACAATAATTGAAATTAGTACAATTGAACCAAGTAATATAGTAAAGAATGTTGCAGATTTAGATTTAAAAAAACGTTTAAATAAATCTGTAATATATGTTGTAGGTTTCCCAGAAATTTGCTCAAAACTCATATTGAAAATATCAACTTTTTCAAATCAATTTTTACTAATTTTTTGATACTTTGTGTCATATACTGGTTTTGACATAACAACTTCTTCACTAACTATATCACTATTTTTATATAAATTAATTGGAGCAAATGTTTTAATTTCTTCAATTTCTTTATTATCAATGTTATTAGGTTGTGGTTCAATACCATTCATCATTAATTTATATCTCATTTTATTTGCAATATGATTATTCGTAAGCCCATTAGAATTATTAAGTAAATAGTCTTTCATTTTTCTTTGGAATTTAGACTTAACGTTATTTGAAACACTAGATGTACTCTTATCAGCTAAAATTATTCTAGGATCTATTACAGTAAACATAAAGTCTACAAAAATTTGAATAATAAAATATATGGATGAGTAAAATATAGCAGTGAATAACACAACATAAATTTCTTTATCAGTAATAGCTGTTACTAAAACAGATAGTTGTTCCTGGAACATTAAAGAATTTTTCAATAATTATAGAACCTGACAAAATTGATACAAATGATGGTGCTAAAATAGAAATAATAGGAATCATAGCATTTCTCATTGCATATTTAAACACAACTTTTCTAAAGGTAAATCCTTTTGATAATGCAGTTTTTATATATTCTTGTTTGAAAACTTCAACAAGTTCATTTCTAGTATAATAAATAATTAATGATATTGAAGACAATGTCATTGCTAATATTGGAGTTATTATTGATAATATAACATTGGATATCGGCACACCAGATGCTGGATCGATAAATTGGGTTGGTAATCCCATTACTCCAGCTAGTTTAATTAAATATAAAGCGAAGACAAATGAGGGGATAGAGATAAATAATACAGCGATACCATTAATTAATATATCAGGTCATTTCCCTCGATAATATGCAGATACAATTCCTAATAAAACTCCAAATATTGAAGATAATACAAAAGCTGGTCCAGCAATCATTAATGTATATTGTATAGGAATTAACATTTTTTCAATAACAGATCCATTTGTTTTATAAACTAATCCGAATTCACCATTCTTAAATAAGTTGGATAAAAAATTTCAAAATTGAACAAAGACATTGTCTAATAAACCAGCATCTTTTACTTTTTGTAAGTAAGTAGCATCTGTATCATTATTTTCACGATTAATAGGATATCCTGGGACAGCTTGCATTAAGAAAAATACTAGCACAAGCAATATGAATAGCGCTAGAACTGCAAAAAGTAATCTTTTAATAAAATACTTTAACATTATTTTTCTCCTTTAATGGTATTTAATTGTAATTCAGTGTATGTTCAAATCATTAATCCAGATTTTCTCATCGAGTAGTTTTCTGGTGTCAAAGATTCTGAAAGTTGTTGGTCTGTCATATATGGTTTATATGAAATATATCATCAATATTTTCTCATATGAGGATTTTCACCAATATCATATACACCGTATGGTAAAAAAGAATATTGGATAGATTTACTTATTCCAGGAAAAACAACTGATTTCAAAGAAACTCAATTAATAGTATTAGTAATTGTTTCTCTTATGGTTGCTGAAACAGCATGTATGTTATTTTCAGCATCTTTAGCTTCAATTGGTGTATAAAAGTCTCTAACAATTAGATCTTTATAAGCTTTAGATATTTTTGATTTAAGTTTAGGTTCTTGTCCATGAAAATCATAATTGCCAAATTTATCAACTGAGTATGTTACCACTTTTCTAATAGTTCCATCTGGTGCTTTTTCGTCTTTTTGCATTAGTTTACCAGCAGAGTCTAATAATATATTATTATATGGGGCTTTAGAATATTTAGAATATATTTGTAAATTAAACCCAATAACATTTGATTTATTTATTTTTTGAATAATTGAATATCTAGCATCATTAGGGAACTCTTTAATAACACTTTGCATGTTAGCTGAAGATACTGTTGAAAAATCTAATTCATTATTTTTAAATTGTTCATATGTAATAATATCACTAAAGCTACCAGCATAGTTCATAGTTATAGAATTAATCTTCTTAATTGTATGTTTCTTATCATCAATAGTGTATGGTAGTTCTAAATTGAAAGACTTATATTCTAGTTTCTTTTTTTCTTCTTCACTAAAAGAATCAAAATAACCTTTGTTAAGTTCAAAATCAATTTTTTGAGTAGTGATATTTTTTATATAATAAGGTCCTGCATAAGCATAATCTGTTCAATTTTTCTTTCAATCACCACTACCATAAAATTGGTCAAAGTTTATTGAGCTAGAATCATAATTTAAAATAAATTCGCCATTAATTCATTCATCTTTTATATTTGTTTCTTTTGCACCGATAGCATTTATAAAT
This sequence comes from Proteocephalus fallax, assembly GCA_028672205.1. NCBI lineage: Eukaryota > Metazoa > Platyhelminthes > Cestoda > Proteocephalidea > Proteocephalidae > Proteocephalus > Proteocephalus fallax. The sequence continues at coordinate 170,216 of JAPUBX010002615.1, forward strand.
TTATCTTTATTAACAATTCTTTGAACTGATTCTTTAAATGCTGGAATAGCATTGAAATATTGTTTTTGTAGAACGTCTAAAACATCTCTAGTTGAAATTTCTGGATTATCAAAATACATAACAAATTCTTTTTCATCTGTAGGACTTTCATTTCTTAAAGAGTTTTTTTCATCATTTAATGTTTTATTTATATCTAATTTTATCATTTGTAAAAAATATGAATTTGAATTCAGTTTTATTTGATTAGATCTAATAAATGCAATGATACTTGCTCTAAAATCTTGTGGAGATAAAAATGTTTTTTTTCCTTCATGAATAATATTATTGCCTTTTGAATCAACTCAAGGAATTGGTCTTATTTTAAAAGTCATTTTATTATCAACAATATCTAAACTATCAATTGGATTTTTACTTCCAGTTGTTACTAATTCTACTATTTCAGAATTTACTTCTTTTGGATCTAAGTCTTCATCAATTAAGGTTCAAGATGTTAATCCTGTTCATGCAGATTGAAAAGTAGAACTTGATGAGGTATTTGAGAAAGCTGGATTGAATGGAGTCTTATTTGTTGAAAACGGATCAGTAGCTACTCATCATCTAAATTTATCTTTATTTTGGTTTGGAGCAGTATTAACATCTCAAAATCAATCACGATAGTTAATATCAGAATTCGGATTATTAGGGTTGTAATACCCTTGTCTAATTAGAGACAAAGATTTAGTAGTTGGTCCATCTTCAACAAAAGGAATAGAAGTTATTTGAGATGTCATTCACTTCATTAGTTCAATCCCTAACCCAGCTTCGCCAATAACTTTATCATCTAAATCATTTTTTGGGTCTACACCTGGAGTTATTTCTGGCAATTCAGAGTTTTGAGAAACTCATATTCCAATTGCATTTGCTAATGAAGTATAAAAACCAGTAACTGTAAATGATACAATTTCAGTCTTGGCAGAAGGGCTTTTGTTTGCGGCTTTATCTAAAGCTTCAATTGGTGATAAATATAAATTCTTTCTAATTAATTCTTGTTTTAAAGGAAGAACTCATTTATATTGTGAACTAGAACCAACACTTCCACTTAATATAGAATATAAACTTGGTCATAGGTTTGGAACAGAATACTCATCTGAAAAAACATAAGCTAATCAAGTTGCAACACTGTTAAAATCTGGAGATCAATAAAATGACATCATTTCAGTATTTTTTTGAAAGTAACCGTCTTGAACACTAGTTGGTGTTCTAGCAATATTATTAAAACCTAATCGTGGATCAATTCCTTTTAATGTTTTATCTAATAATACAAAGAAGTTTTTTTCACCTTCAGTTTGAAAACTATTTAAATTGGTAAAGTCAAAAGTTAATCCAGGGAATTTTTCATTATAAGTTTTATAGTAGTAATCAGAATATTGATCAAGAACGTTTCTTGTATCACTAATCATTTTGTTTATATATTCATTTTTAGTCTTATCAGCTTCTTTGTTATCAGTATTGAAGTTTAATAAATATACATCAAGTGGTTTAACCACTTTATGACGAAAGGCAATAAAAGAAGAAACAGAAATAAGTGATACAATACCAATTGTCATCAATGATTTTAAAGTTATTTTTCATTTTCTCTTCATATTTCCCCCCTTTATATAAGAAAACCTAACATTAAAGTTAGGTTAAATAACTACTATAAAAAAACCAAATAGTTTAGTTATAGTTAGTTATCATATTGCAATTATCAACTGTTAATATTTTCATAATATTATTATATCATAATTTATTTTATTAATAACTAATTTTATTTTATGAATAAAATATTATTCTATTATTAAATTAACTCTATAACGATATTTTAAAATTTCTAAAGTTATATCAAGTTCTTTTAGTTTTTTTGAAATAATATCTATAAAAACGCTTTCAATGTCATGGTTTAAGTCAATTACTGGGACATTCAATTCGTAACTATCATTTCAAAGGTGATGTTTCATATCACAAGTAATGTAAGCATCAATATTCTTATCAGATGAAACATCAGTAATCATTGAACCACCAGAACCACCACAAATTGCTACAGTTGATATCATAGAATTTTTATAAACATCAATATACTTTGAATAATCACTTTCAAGAAGCATTTTAGCCTTAGTTGCTAATTTAGAAAGTTTTAATGGTCTTAATAATGTCCCATAAACTACAAAATCATTATTTTTTAATCTTTTAATATTAACTAATTGTAATTTTTGAGCTAATGAAACATTCATCCCTATAACTGATTTATCAAATGGAGTATGAATTGAGATCACAGAAATTTTATGATTTGATAATCTTTTTATAATTTTATGATTTGGAGAAAAAGGATCACTTAATGATTTTGCCATTATAGGATGGTGAGAAATTATTAACTTAACTCCATTGTTTATAGCATAATCAATCATAGAATTATTAATTTCTAAACAAACAACAATTTTATTAATATCAAATTCACCAAATTTAACTAAACCTGACTCGTCATGGGTGTCTTGTCTTTGGAAATCATAACAGATATCTAAAAAATCATATATTCTATCTATTTTCATATTTATTAATTCTCTTCTCTAAACATTCTAATTCTTGTTTAATTATATTTGAAACTTTATCATTTGCTATTTTTTTACTTAAAAATAACTTTTGTTCTAATAACATTTCAATATAAACTTCATTGTTTAATATATTATTTATTTTACCAAAAAATAACTCTTCTTCACTATATTCTTCTAAATTGTTTGATTTTATTACTTTAAAAATAGGATAGAAAACTTTATTATCTTTCACATATAATTCATTTATAATTTGATATTTATTTAATAAAAAATATTTTCTTAATTTATAAATATTTTTAGTAGAGTGGATAATATACTTATCAATTACAATATCTGCTTTTTCTAAAATGTCTATTATATTGTTAGTGCCAATACCAGCGATGACACAACAATCAATTTTATTATCTTTTAAAAAGTCATGTTTTTTTAATATATTAAATAATCCGTCATTTAAAATATTTATTGAATTTTCAAATTGATTGTGTTTCTTCAAGTTGTTAATACCATTGTCTAAAGGTTTTTTATTAACTTCAACATTTATTAATTTTTTTATCTTTTTTTCTTGTAGTAAAAAAATACCTAAAAGAGAATGGTCTGAACCAACATCAATTAGTGTATTTGTATTATTTTCAATTAGAGAAGCAATAGAAAGAATTTTTTTATTCACCGTCATGTAAAAATGCTCTTAGTTTAGAACTTTTTGATGGGTGTTTTAATTTTCTAATAGCTTTAGCTTCTATTTGTCTAGCTCTTTCTCTCGTGAAATCATGGTGCTTTCCAACTTCTTCTAAAGTCATTGGTCTATTATAAGGTGGCAATCCATATCTACTTCTAATAATTTCTTCTTCTTTAGGAGTTAAAACTTTTTTAAATATTTCATCAATATGTTCAACTAATAATTCTTTATCAGTAAACTCTTCAGGTGTCATCATATCTTCATCTTGTACAAAATCTACGAATTGTGATTCTTCATCATGACCAACTGATTTATCTAAAGATACTGGATCAATATTTAATTTTTTAATATCTGATATTTTTTTAGGACTAAAACCTTCTAATGCTCCACCCATTTTTTCAGCAACTTCTTCAAGAGTTGGATCTCTTCCTAATTCTTGGATTAAAATTCTTTCTGTCTTAATTAATTTATTAATTGTTTCTACCATATGAACTGGAACTCTAATTGTTCTAGCTTGGTCAGCAATTGCTCTAGTAATTGCTTGTCTAATTCATCAAGTTGCATAAGTTGAGAACTTATTTCCTCTAGATCAATCATATTTATCAATTGCTTTAATTAAACCCATTGATCCTTCTTGAATTAAATCTTCAATATCTAAACCTCTGTTTAAATGTTTCTTTGCAATAGAAGTAACTAATCTAAGGTTTGAAGTTAAAAATTGGTTCTTAGCATTAGTTCTAATATCTTCATCTTTCGATTCTAAACATTTAGCTAATTCAATTTCTTCATGGTGTTTAAGCATTCTAGAAGAACCAAGATTACCTAAAAATGTTTTTACACCATCTTCTACTTTTTCATTAGTTGAAGAACTAGATGATGAATCAGATACATCTGCATCATCACTATTAATATTAAATTTATTTTGAGCTTCATTAGGAGAGATAGCATTTACTAATTCAATTTCATTTTCAATTATTTTATTAAAAATTTCATCTATATATTTTTCATCTAAATCTAAATGGCTAAAAGCTGATTCTACTTTTGAATATTCTAAAACATTACGAGGGCCTTTTCTTCTATTTTTACAAGTAGATATTAAACCTTCTAAAATTTCATTAGGTGTAGATAAATATTTTTGAGCATTTTTACTTGAAGAATCTAATATACCAATTTCCATAGCAGAGAATTGAACAGAATTTTCATCTTTAAATTCTTGATTGAAACTTAGATTAGATATAATTGGAGCATTTTTGATAACTTTTTTTTCTTTTTTATCAATTGGTTCTTTTTTAGCAGCTGGTTCTTTTTTAACTGGAGTTGGTTTTTTAACTTCTGCCTTTTTAGCTAGTTCTTTTTTAACTGGAGTTGGTTTTTTAACTTCCACCTTTTTAGCTAGTTCTTTTTTAACTGTAATTTTTTTGACTTCAACTTTTTTTGTAACTGCTTTTTTAACTGGAGTGGGTTTTTTAACTTCTACTTTTTTAGCTGGAGTAGATTTTTTACTAGGAGTTATTTTTTTAACTTCTACTTTTTTAGGTTTCGCTTCTGGTTTTTTAGCTGGAGTAGTTTTTTTAACTTCTGTTTTTTTTGTAGGATTATAATTTGAAGCAATTTCTTGTTCTAAAAATTTATCATCTAATCCTTTATTTTTATTTCTTTTTCAAAATTTTATTTTCGCCATAACTGTCTCCTTATATATTAGATATACTACTAATAATCATTTTAACATTTTGATTTGAATTTTTAGAATAATAAATATTATCTCTGTAATTATTAATAATTGATTCATCGATTTTATTAGAAGAATATAGAGTAGCAATTACATCATTCTCTTCTATATAGTCATTATTAATCTTATTTAAATAAATACCTGCATTAAAATCAATAATATCATTCTTATTGATTCTTCCACCACCCAATTTTAAATTAATCATTCCAAGTTCTTCAATAGATTTAAAATTCAAATATCCTGATTCAGTAGCTTTTATTTCATATTTATATTTTGAATCAAATGGTTCATTAACATTAATACAGTCAATATTAAAGTTTTGATTTTCACATCATTTTAGAAATGCATTATAAGCTTTCTTACTTTTAATAACTTCTTCTATCATCTTATAAGACTCTTGTTTACTTGAGGATTTATTAGTTTCTATTAAAATATCACTAGTTAAGTCATAAATTAATTCATTAAGGTTAGAAGTTTCATTTTTATTTAATAAAAAATCAATTGATTCTCTAATCTCTATAAAGTTCCCAATGGTTCTACCTAAAGAAACTTCCATACTAGTCATATGAATAAATAATTTACGTTTAAATAAAGTTGCTATTTCTAACATTATTTTTGAGATATCATTAGCTTCTTTTTCAGTTTTAAATAATGCACCACTACCAACTTTAAGATCTAAGAAAATATAATCAGAATTTATTACAAATTTTTTAGATAAAATACTAGCAACAATTAATCCTGTTGTATCAACAGTTCCAGTCACATCTCTTAAAGCATAAAATAATTTATCTGCTGGAACTAAAGTCTCAGTTTGTTGCATCATTACAGCATTGCAATCTTTAAAGATCTTATTAGCTTGATTCATATTTAAATCAGTTTTCATTTTAATAGCATCTAACTTATCAATAGTACCACCAGTATGCCCCAATCCTCTTCCAGAAATTTTTGCTATATCATATCCTAGTGCTATTAATATAGGGATTAAAATTATAGATACTTTATCTCCAACACCACCAGATGAGTGTTTATCAATAATTAAATTATCACCTTTAGTGAAGTTATATTGTTCTGATGTTTTAACAAAAGCATTAGTTAAATAATAAATTTCATCATTAGTCATTGAGTTTAATCTAAAAGCCATTAGTAATGCTGAAACTTGATAATCAGCAATTGTCTTATCAATTGTAAATCCATTTACTACAAACTCAATTTCTTGTTGGCTTAATTCTATTTTATTTTTCTTCTTATTTATTATTTCTAATATGTTCATGTTTATATCATATACATTATACTTGTAACTATAATAAATAAAATTTTTATTAGTTATTAATATTATGTTCACTATTTTCATAAATATGTATTTTAAAATGATTCAATAAAGATACTACTAGTTGATTTTAATATTATGGATAAAAAAGATATTTAACTGAGCCAAATCTCCTATAACTTTAAATTTAGTAAAGGAAAAAGATTCAATTCATATCTATCTACCATATTATTGGTCGAATAAAACTAGATATTTTTGGGTTTATAATAACTCATTTAAATTATTTTATTATGAACTATTCTACTCTCGGTTCATCGTGTTTCTCAGTTTTAGAAGAATCTTTATGTTCACATTTTTCTAACTTTGTTATAACCAGATAAGTTATTAAAAGTCCTAACATTAATAAACCAACTAACATAACTGATGTACCAATGCCTGTTATAACACCAGTACATTCAAAAGCAATTCCACCTGCTATTAATAACAAAGGTATAAAATATGATAAAATTTCTTTTAAAACTAATACAATTTTTTTAAATATTTTCATTTCTTCTTCTCTTTTCACTTTTAGAAACATATTTATCATCATATTTTTCTAATTTAGCCAATAATTTTTTGCGTTTATCTTCTTTAGAAACTTTAATATATAAACCCAAAATATAGTTGCAAGCATAAGTTAAGGACCAAAAAATGAGGATAAAAATACTACCAATTATAGTTAGGCAAAGATGTTTGATATCTCAATCATAACCACCAGTTTCTATAGTAACAACTATAGGAGTGCTTACCCCAACAATTAAAATAACTATAGAAATAATTGTTAGCACTCCAAATATTTTATAAAATATTCTCGCTCTCGCTTCTACTATAGATATAGGAGCATTTGGCAAGCTAATTTTTTTTACATTTTTCTTTCATTTAAAAATATTTTTAATCCCCATAATTATCTCCTTATATATTAGATACACTATTGATTATCATTTTAACATTTGTTTTAAATTTTTAGAATAATAAATATTATCTACATATTTCATAATAATTATCTATTTTCTTCTTCTGCGCGAACAACTCACCCTCATCTATTATTTTTTTTATTTTATCTTGGTCTTTTTGTTCTACAAATAAATAATAACTAGAAGAATGAATGCATTTTAAAGCATTCATCAAAGGTATAATATCTATCTCGGTATTATAAATAATTGATTTAAATTTTCTATTTTCTGTATTGATATATTTTATTTGATGAATATATTTTGATCCTTTATTTTCCATAACATCTGTTATAGGAATAGAAGTTATATCGTTTCCATTTTTATCAATCTTTTTTATAATATCTTTTCTCATTATTTCTTTTTTGAAAAAATTAGCAAGCCCAATATTAAAACTTAATTTTATAAAGTCTTCAAGCATAAATGGAATTAAATATAAATTAGCAATCATAATTTTTGGATGAATATAAAAATGTTTAAAAGTGTGGTGTTTGTATATAAAAAAACCTGTATCGGTAAAGTTTTTGGAAGAATAGAGGGAGTAAAATTTAATAAGTTATTGTATATTAGCATCAATTAATTCCAAAACATCTTCAAAAGCTTTTAAGAACATTAATAGGATTTCATTAGTGTTAGTTACTTCTCCAGTTTTAGAGTCCTTTATTTTACTATAATATAAAATTCTTTCTTTTTGCAAAATATGTTTATACTTATTGAATTTTTTTCACTCTTTTATTTCATAAGAAAAAAACTTATTTAAAAATTCATAAATATAATTAAGAAAATTGTAACATTCAATTTTCTGAACTATGAAATTAAAAATAAACTCTTCTATTAATGTCCTTAATATTGCTATATTTTTATTACCATTATATATCAATTCTCTAGAAAATAATTCTAAACAAATTGATTTTAAATAATTTAACAACTCACGTTCTGAATCATTAGTATTCAATCTTAAAGAACGGTGAGTGTTATATAAATTAATAGAATAAAAATAATCATAAAAAATTGAAAAACTAAATCATTTATAGCTAGATATTTTAGTTCTCATATATTTTATACCAGAAGTTACATATTGAGTTGATTTAATTTTTAATTCATAGTCTTTTCTATCAATAGTGAAAATATATTCTTCTATATTCAGCAATCTGTTCCAATATTGTTGTAATAAGTTCCCCTTTTCATATTCTAAATTGATATTATTATTTTCAAATATTTTTAATAATAATTTTTGGTCGCTTTTGTTATATTCTACCCAATTTGCACTAGATGGTATTTCATTTTTAATTTCTAATTCTTCATTTTCAAGATGAAGTTTATTCAGCATCTTTCTGTATCTAGTAATTAATTTATAATTATGTTTTTCAAATATAATTAGTACAATATTTAATTTATCGTAAATAATTGATCAAACTTTTTGTAGTTGAATAACTAAGTTATATAAATAATCAGTAGTATTATAATATTTATTAATATTAAAAGATATAGGCTCTTTTTGAATATGAGTTAATTTATTTAAAATTTTTCATAGCGGAATTAGTTCTCGAGAATGTTGACTAAATAATTTTCCGTATGTTTTATCACTAAAATTATTTATTTGTTCTTTATTTAAATTATTTTGTTCTTCATTTATCAATTGTATTCATAAAACTCCTTCCAATACTTTTCTTAACTCAGAGAATGCTGAATAATATGATCTAAAATTTAACAATATTAAAAAATTTTGTAGCGAAATTCTTATATCATCTAATAAATTTGTAAATTTATTATTTTCACAATTTTGAGAAATAAAAGAATAGGTCATCTCTATTTCACTAAAAAATACACATGTTTTCAAAAGCTCTTTTCCACCAACTTCATTTAGTTGACCAAATGGATATATTAAATTGATAGAAAATAATGGTTTTATTTTAAAATCACAATCATTAATTAACTCTTCAAATTTTTCATCTTCTAATGAAAATAAAATTCTTATATAATCAAAAGTACTTGATCCGTTTATTTTTTTTATTTTCTCTTCATTTAATTTCATAATCTTTATTATAATTTCTCAATTATCTTGATAATATCCTTCATGATATAAGACTTCGCATTATTACTAATTAAAATTAATAAATTTTCACTAATCATAATTTCTAAATATTTATTAGCTTTATAAATACTAATATTCATTTGTTCTGCAATCGTTTTTTTTGAAATTATTAAATTTTTATATAAAAAATTTTTTATAAACAAATTATCAATTTTATTATTTAAATTAATTTTTTTAAATATTTTATAAATTTCTTCAATAATTTGATTTGATAAACCAGATGCATTATCAATGCATTCTAAAATATAAATTATAAACTGATCTAAATTATTCTCATTTTCTCCAACTTTTTTTAATAGTTCATAATATTTTGTTTTTGTTTTTAATATTTCTAAACTTAAAGGTAAAAAAGGGAAATCAATTATTTTTGATTTAACAAGATATAATATATTAATTATTCTGCCAGTTCTTCCATTACCATCATTATAAGGATGAATGGCTTCAAATTGATAATGAATTATAGCCATTTTTATAAGGGAAAAATTATCATGAGTATTATTAATAAAATTTTCAAGTTCATCTAAATATTTCAAAATAGTTTCTTTATCTTGAGGAGGCGTATAAACAACGTTGTTTTTTCCATCAACAATCTTGATTCCATAACCATTTCTAATTTCATCATCATTCCCTCTAATTATTTGTTGGATTTTAGTGAAAAGATTTTTGTTTATATAATTATTCTTTTGAATAAATTCTATTCCATATTTAATTGCTGAATAATTTCCTTGTACTTCATTGCTTTTATCTATATAATTTTTATTATTAATAGTATTTGCATATACATCTAGTATAGTATTATATGTAGTGTGTATATTTTCAATTTCATTATTATTTTTATTTTCTAGTATTCAAACTATTTTTTCAAACATTTTCTTGAATTGACAATGCTTAAGTGTTCCATTTAAATTTGAAATTTTTAATAAAGATTCTGAATACTTCTCTACTAGTTTATAATTACTTAGGTAATTATATTCATTTAAATTCGTTTTGATCATATATTCTCCTTTTTATTTATTGTGCTATAAATATGAATAAATAGTTAACTAAAATATAATCGATTTTTTTTACCTATTTAAATATTATATAAAAAATATAACTTTTTTTTACAATATTTATCATAAAAATTAATAGCACTATAAATATTTTATCTTTTAGTGTATAAAATGCTATAATAATTCTGTAATCTTAATAAAAATAATTAATTTATTAAAATACAGTGGTTAGGAGATATATGTTTAATTCATTTGAAGTATTTTTAGGATACCCAATCAATAACGACTTGAAAAACTACAATAAGCAGGAAATTCATAGTATTTTTGAGTATAAATATATCAATCAAACTTATATTGGAGAATCTAAATATATAAAAAAACTTAACAATAATAGAGTAATGATTAGTGATAAAGTTATATCAAAGAGTTTATTTTTAAAAGAAAATGATGTTTTAATAAAAGTTACACCTCCACACCAAGCCATTATTATTGATAGTATAGATGAAGAAGTATTAGTGCCTTCATCATATATTGTAATAAGAAATATTGAAAATAAATCTATTATGAATAAAATAGAGGTATGAACATTAATTAATAGCACTTTTTTTAAAAAGTGGATTGGTAAAGTTTCTAAAATTACTAATGAAAGATATTCATTATTATCTATATCAGATATAAAAAATATTAAAAATAGTAAAATAGATATAGAAAATATTAAATCAATATCAGAAATAAATTATAAAAGTCAAAAATTAATTTATTATTACAAAATTTTAAGCGATCTTATAGATACTAGAAATAAATATTATGAAATGAGAGTTAAGTAATGACTGAAAATAAAAAACAAATACCTGAAGCTGCTATAGAGTCTAAATTTCTTTATAAATTAAAAGAGTTAGGATATTCTGATAGAACTGATATAAAAAATGTAAAAGATATTGAAAATAATATTAAAAAGCACCTTGAAAGATTAAATAATAAATTGATTAATGAAGAGGAATTTGAAACTTATGTTTTGAATAAAATAAAAAATATGGATGTTTATAATACTGCAAAACAATTAAGAGATGTATTCATTATAAAGAAACCTAATAGAGAAAATATAAGATTAAATTGCTTTAATTTAAATAATATAGAAGAAAATATATTTGAATTCTCTAATCAAATTAGATACGAGAATAAATATGTAAATATATCAGATGTAACAATCTTTATAAATGGTTTTCCTATATGTCAAATTGAATTAAAAAGATCTGGTTGTGATATATATGAAGCATTCAATCAAATATTGAGATATAAAAAAGAGAATAGTGATTTAAATATTAATAAATTTATTCAAATTTATGTAATATCTAATAAAGAAACAACTAAATATTTTTCAAATAATATAATTATTAAAAAAGAATTTGTTTTCCCTTGAAGTGATGGAAATAATTCACTTAAAAATAATTTATTTGATTTTTCAGAATCTTTTTTTGAAAAAATAACTTTATTTAAATTAATAACAAAATATATGGTTATTGAAGAAAGCAAAATTATTAAGATATTAAGACCATATCAATATTATGCAGTTGAAAATATAATAAATCATATAAATGCAACAAATGAATTAAATAATGAATTAGTTGATTTGGATGAAAGAAGTAAGAAATTAAATGGTTATATTTTCCACGCCACTGGTTCTGGTAAAACTCTTACTTCATTTAAATTATGCGAATTGTTAATGAAGGATTCAAAAGTTTCTAAAGTTATTTTCTTAGTAGATCGTTTAGATCTAAATGCCCAAACTATAAAAGAATTTAATAAATTTAGTGATGGTGATTTAGATGAGACAGAAAATACTAATAAACTTGAACAACAATTGAAGAACTCTAATGCCAAATTAATAGTAACAACTATTCATAAATTAAATAGATTACTAGAACAAAGTAATTTTATTAAAAATAATAAATCTTTACTAAATAGTAATGTTATATTTATTATAGATGAATGTCATAGAAGCCAATTTGGTGAAATGCATAAAAATATAAGAATAAATTTTTGTAAGTCTAGATTGATTGGTTTTACTGGTACTCCTATTATTCGTGGTAATGAAAATGACAAAATGCAATTAACTTCTGATATGTTTGGTCAAGAAATTCATAAATATATGATGATTAATGCAATTGAAGATTTAAATGTTCTTCCATTTAAAATAGAGTATGTTGGAGGTTTAAAAAATAAGCTCTCTTCTGAAAATGATATTGATGTTGAAGGCATTGATACTGATGAATTCTATAAATCAGATTTATATATTAGTAAGGTTTCAGACTTTATTTATAAAACAAATGATAATTTATCACGAAAGAAAAAAATGAAGTCAATGTTAGTGTGTTCTTCTATTGAAAATGCAATTAAATATTATTGATATTTTAGAAAGAATTTTCCTGATTTAAATATAGCTGCTTTATTTAGTTTTATTGATAATGATAAAAATATTGAATTAGATAAACATAGTAAACATGAATTAGAGAAAATAATTGAAGATTACAATAAAACATATAATAAAGAATATTCTACTAAAAACTTTAAAGACTACTCTTTATCAATTCAAAGTGATTTAATAAATAATCTTGGCGCAATAAATATGATCATTGTTGTAAAGATGCTAACTACAGGTTTTAATTGCCAACCTTTAAATACTATATATATTGATAGGAAACTTAAAACACATGAACTAATTCAAACTATTTCAAGAGTAAATAGAGTTTATATACCTTCTAAAACAAGAGCTAATGTCATTTCTTTTAGAACTTTTAAGAAGGATGTAGATTATGCAATTAGACTATACAATGATAAAGAATTAGTTGGTTTTATTGACAAGTGTTCTTTAGATAAAATACTTACAAAAGTAAATAAGTTAATAGATGAGCTTTTAGTTAAGTGGCCAACAGCCAATGATGCGCATAATATTGTGGGAGATGAAACCAAAAAGAACTTTATAAGTTATATGAAACAAATAAATAAGTTATTAAATATTGCTTCTTCCTTCATTGAATATGATCCCTCATTAATAAATATTACTGAAGACGGGATATCTGAGTATAGATCGGTGCAAAGAATATTTTCAAATAGAATTAAAGCACAAATTGATAAGTCATCAATATTGGAAGATATAGATTTTGAAATTGAAATAATAGCATATGATGATATTGATGTTGATCATATACTAAATTTAATTGAAACTATTCCTATAAATGCAGATGATTTTGAAAAAAGGATTGATTCTATTATTGCAAAAATACGTAATTCCTCTCTTAAGTCTAAATTAAAGCTTATAGAAGAGTTTATACAGCAATGAAAAGATAATAAGAATCATGATATTAATATTAATGATGCATTTGCAGAATTTAAAGTAATGAATGTTTCAGAAAAAATAAAAGAGTTTGCTGACCATTATGGAATTGAATCTGAAATTATAAAAAAGATTTATAAAAAATATCAGTTAGAAAAGAAAAATATTCAATCATACTCAGAAGAATTAAGGAATTCTGAATCACTTAAAATAATGAAGTATAGTGAAAGAAATGAATTATTACAAAAAATAAAAGAGTTTATAGTTGATTTAGGTGACGGTTTAGAAATATATCAATGAAGTAAAAATGAATATACAAATAATAGAAAAATAGGAGAATAATATGAGTAGTCAAGAACAAAAAAATGAATTATTTCAAAAGCTAAATGCTATTTGCGATGTATTAAGAAAAACGATGGATTCATCAGAGTATAGAAATTATATATTAGGATTTATTTTCTATAAATTTCTATCTGAAAAAATGGTAAAACAAGGAAATGATATTCTTAATGGAGAAGCTAAATATTTAGAGCTTAAGCAGGGTGACCAATTACTTAAAGATGTTGAGAATGATTTAGAAAATGAATTAGGATATTATATTCCACATGAGTATTTATTCCAAAATTGAGTTAAGAATATACAAAATAATCAAAATGTTATTGAGCTAATTGAAAAAAGTTTAAAATCAGTAGAAAATTCAGCAGTAGGAAGAGAAAGCGAAGATGATTTTAAAGACTTATTTAGTGATATAGATTTAACTTCATCGAAGTTAGGAAATACTGAATCACAAAAAGAAAAAGTTATAGCTCATGTTATTAATAACCTTAGTGATATTAAATTTGAGTTAGATGATGCAAAAATAGATATACTTGGAGATGCTTATGAATTTCTTATAGCAACATTTGCATCAGATGCTGGAAAAAAAGCTGGAGAATTTTATACTCCACAAGAAGTATCTAAAATATTAGCTAAAATAGTAACTTCTAAAACTAAAAAACTATCAAACGCTTATGACCCAACTTGTGGTTCTGGTTCTTTGCTATTACAAGTTAGTAATGAGGCTGATAGTATTGGTGTTTTATATGGGCAAGAAATTAAACAATCTACTTTTAACTTAGCTAGAATGAATATGTTTCTTAGAGGAAAAAAATATCACCAGTTTCAAATTGTAAATGAAGATACAATTATGAAACCTCAACATTTAGATATGAAATTTGATGTTATTGTAGCAAATCCCCCATTTTCATTGCCATGAGATGCACCAGATAGTATGCTTATGGATCAAAGATTTGTTGATTTTGGAGTTTTGGCTCCTAAAAGTAAAATGGATTTTGCATTTATACAACATATGTTATATCAATTAAATGATAAAGGTATGATGGCAACTGTTGTTCCACATGGTGTTCTTTTTAGAGGGGGCGCTGAAGGAAACATAAGAAAAATTATTATTGAAAAGAAAAATTGATTAGATGCTGTTATAGGATTACCATCTAACATATTCTTTGGGACATCTATTCCAGCTTGTATATTAGTGTTTAGAAAAGATAGAAATAAAAATGATGGTATATTATTTATTGAGGCATCAAGAGAGTTTGAAAAGAAAAAGAATCAAAATCAATTATCTGAAGATAATATTGAAAAAATTACAAATGCATATATTAATAGGACTGAAATAGAAAAATATTCTAAATTAGTTACTTTAAAAGAAATAGAAGAAAATGAATATAATTTAAATATAACTAGATATATAGATACATTTGAAGAAGAAGAAGAAATAGATATTAATGCTGTTAATCTGCAAATCAAAGAAACTAATAAAGAAATAGAAAAATTAGAAAAAGAAATAGAAGAAATGATTTCGGAATTAGTTGAGGTTAAATAGAATGATTGATATAAGAAAAGTAGTATGTATTATAGAAGAAAATCTAGGTGGTGATCTGGCGGGATATGCAGAAAGTGAGCATTCTAAATTTATAAAAGAAATTAAAAAAATTATAGTCGAAAATAATTTAAAATATAATGAGTATATTGAAAAAAATAAAGATTTAAATTCAATAATATATTTATTAGTTTGTAATAAAATATTTTCAAATTTATTTTTAAAAATAGTATCTTTAAATCCATTGTTTATTTATCAACTTATAAAAGAAGACTCCTTTAAAAATATAAAAGAAGAAAATTTTATGGAAAATAAAATACTTCCAAAAAAATTAAATGAAAATAATAATATTTTATCTCTTTCTTTAAAACATAGAATAATAGAACAAAATGAATATAAAAATTTATTAGATTTAATTAAAATAAGAAATAATTATTCAATTAGCCATATATTTAATTATGATTTAGATGAATCATTTTTAGGATGTTTTTTAATTATAGACAAAAAAATAAATGATTATTCTCCAAAATATATTCCATTAGCAGATAATATAAAGTCTATAATTGATTCTATAAATAATTATATTTATAATAATAATGATGATCATGAAATTATAATAAATGCATTATTAGATGCTAAAGAAGAATTTTTATTAGATTTTTTAATTCAAAATATTTTTAATTTTACTAATAAAGGTTGCTTTTATAATGAAAATAAATTATTTTTACTGTCTCTATATTTAAATAAAAAAAATAAAAAAGATCATAAACAAGAAATTTTTTTAAAATTATTTAATATAATAGAAAAGGAATATAATTCATCAACATTTTCATCACTTATGATGCTTTGTATAATAAATTTTTTTATAGAAAAAGACATGCTTTTAGATAATGATATATTAATTAAATATTTAAATATTTTCAAAGAAAAAAGTTATGATTTTTATGAATTTAAATATGCAAGAAAGATATTAGAATTAGAATATTTGTGAGAAAAATTAATTTCAGAAAATGAAAATGAATTTATAGAATTATTTTATAATTGATTACTTTATGGGAATTCAGCAGGAATAACTTTTAATATATATAAATTAGAAGAGTATATATTAAAATATTCAAAAATAACAATTAGTAATATGCAAAAATATTTTATAAAGAGTAATAATAATGGATCGACTAATTTAGAATTTAGGAAATCGAATATTCAAAGAAAAATAGATGAAGGATTTTTTAATGAACAAAATAATTAAGAATAAATGTGCATTATTGAACCCTAAGCTTAGATTTAAGGGATTCAGTGGGGAGCTAAGTCTTGTTAGCATCGAAAATATAGTTGAGTGAATAAGATCTGGTGGCACGCCTAAAAGTGATAATATTAATTACTATTCTGGTGATATACCATTTATTTCAATACCTGATATGAAATCAAAGTATTTAACTTCTTCGAAGAAATTTATAAATGAATTAGCTATAAAAAACTCTAGTGCTTATATAATTAAAAAGGATAGTTTACTTTTATCAGCATATGCTACTATAGGTGAAATTTGTATTAATAAAATTGATGTAGCATTGCCACAATCAATTTTTGGAATAATATTTAAGGAAAATTTAATATTGGAATATATGTACTATATATTTTTAAATTCAAAATCAAAATTTATAAAAATGCAACAAGTTGGTAGTCAACCTAATATTTCTCTAGATATTGTTAAAAAAATAGATATTAATATTACATATGATATAAATGAACAAACTAAAATAGCTAAGTTCTTCACTTCATTAGACAAACAAATAGAACTATTAGTTCATAAATTACAATTATTAGAAGTTAAAAAGAAATATTATTTGAATAATTTGTTTTGTTC
This sequence comes from Proteocephalus fallax, assembly GCA_028672205.1. Lineage (NCBI taxonomy): Eukaryota > Metazoa > Platyhelminthes > Cestoda > Proteocephalidea > Proteocephalidae > Proteocephalus > Proteocephalus fallax. The sequence goes on from JAPUBX010002615.1 coordinate 187,608, forward strand.
TAATGATTTTTTGATTCCTAAACTTAGGTTTAATGGGTTTAGTGGGGAGCTAAGTCTTGTTAGCGTTGAAAATATAGTTGAATGAATAAGATCTGGTGGCACGCCTAAAAGTGATAATGCTGATTATTATTCTGGCAATATACCTTTCATATCTATACCTGATATGAAATCAAAATATTTATTTTCTTCTAAAAAATTTATAAATGAATTAGCTATTAAAAACTCTAGTGCTTATATTATTAAAAAGAATAGTTTACTTTTATCAGCATATGCTACTATAGGTGAAATTTCTATTAATAAAATTGATGTTGCTTTACCTCAATCAATTTTTGGAATAATATTTAAGGAAAATTTAATATTGGAATATATGTACTATATATTTTTAAATTCAAAATCAAAATTTATAAAAATGCAACAAGTTGGTAGTCAACCTAATATTTCTTTAGATATTATTAAAAAAATACATATTAATATTACATATGATATAAACGAACAAACTAAAATAGCTAAGTTTTTCACCCTTTTAGATAAACAAATAGAAAATAATAAGAATAAGAAAGAAAAATTATTTAGAATAAAATCTTATTATTTAAATAATATGTTTATATAAAAACTCTTAATAAATAGTTAATATGCTCTAAAAGACCTAAATTTTACAAAAAAAATAACTTAAATTAATAAGTTATGGAAAAATATGTATTATTATCCGTCTACATAATTATTATATAATAAAAAAAATTATTTTTTTATTATTTTATTTTTTATTATTTTTATTTATAAGAATATTATGAAATTTATCTATTATATTAAAAATATTAATTAGCTTTTTCGAAGTAATTATATTTTTACTTTTAACTCTCTCAAAAAATTTAATTAAGTCTTTAATACGGCATGATATCACAGTATTATCAGAAAACCTATACATAATTAGCATCATACACATAAAATCATTGATAAATGGTATAAGAAGTGTTGTTCTTTCTGCAAGTGTAAATTGATTCTTTAAAAGAAAATCTTTAACTTTATTAGTGAAATAAAAATTTTCATTATTATTTTTTAGATTACAAAGAAGCAAAGAATTATGAGCTGCTGCATTTCTAATTGTTTTTAAAGAAAAATATAAACCTTTAAAATATGTAATTTCAACTTCTAAAAACTTGATAAATGGTTCTAAAGAGCCAAAAGAAAGTGTCTCTACAAATGCTCATAATTCTCATTTATCTTTATATTTATTATAGAGATCATATTTATAATCAGAATGATTAATTTTTCTATTACTTGAAAAATATGGCTCTCTTTCTTTGATAAATTGATTTATTTTATCATTTATATTTTCTATCTTATTATTATCATATAAATTTATTAGATTTACTTTAATGATATGCTCTATATCTATCATAATTGCTAATATTAATTTTCTAAGATGAAAATCTAAAGTAGAAATTTCTATTAATTCTGAAAAATCAATATTATATTTCCCATCTTTTTTATCATAATTATTTAGGTAACATTTCAATCTAAAAAGATAAGTTTTATCTCTTAGATATGTAATCGCTTCATCAATAGTTATTTTTTTGAATATAATTCCACTTTCTTTTAATTTATTAATTTGGTTTTCATAATTATCTTTGTTATCACTATTTTTTTTCATGTACTAATTATATAAAAATATTCTTTAAATAATAAGATTTCATTTTAAGTAATTTTTTTTCTTTATTTTTATAATTTTCTATTTGTTTATCTAGGAGTGTAAACAACTGAGCTATTTTATTTTGCTCTTCTAATGAACTGAATGAAATTTTCTCTTGAATTAAATGTTTCTTATATAAATGGGGGATTGTTTCTCCTGTAATTAATTTTGATTTTATTCTTTTACTAATAAATTTTAAATAATAAGCAATGAATATATTATTTATTTTAGTTTTAATAAATTCACACGTAGAGGCAATATAGCAATCAGATTCTGTATAAGTAAATGTCCCTGAATTAGCCCCATCTTTAATATAAATTATAGAGTCTTTGGGGCAGCGCTTATATTGTTCTAAATTATATAATTTAGCTTTTTCTAGAATGATCGATGGAGCATCATAAAAAATAGTAGACTCAAATATCATCTTATTTGTTTCAATTATTATTTGAGATATATTTTTCTCTTCCCACTCCCGACTAAACCCCTTAAACCTAAGTTTAGGAATCAAAAAATCATTAGAACAAAACAAATTATTCAAATAATATTTCTTTTTAACTTCTAATAATTGTAATTTATGAACTAATAGATCAATTTGTTTATCTAAGAGTGTAAAGAACTTAGCTATTTTGGTTTGTTCTTCTATAGACGGGAACCTAAATTTCATTTCTTGAACAATAGAAATATAATGTCTATTGTGCCCTAATGGTATGAATTTTTGTTTCAATCATAAAGAATAAATAAATTTTAGATTAAAATTATTTTTAGAAGTTAGTATTTTAATTGCAGATGACTTTACTTTAAAATTAAATGAAACATATTTAAAATCCATTGTAAAATCATCAAAAATGATACACTCACCTTTATTATAAAAATCTGCTTCATTCGTATACCCTAATATAAAACCTTTATTTGCTGTCAAAACAGGCACTAAGGAATTATCAATCAAATATTCTGTTGATTTTACTATAAACTTATCAGGTCTTTCATAATCTAGAATATTTGAAAGTTTTGACTCTTCCCACTCCCCACTAAAACCCTTAAACCTAAGCTTAGGGTTCAATAATGCACATTATAGTAGTTCAACTCACTATTTTAGTTTTTATTTATAGATAAGATATTTTAGATATTTGTTTCAGATAAATTAAAAATTATGTTAGAATTTTCATTGTCATAATATATATTTATATATATTAATTTTTAAATAATGGAGATTGAAATGAGTATCATAATAATATGTATTATTGGCTATTTAATATATTATTATTGTTTCAAAAAAGATGGATCAGAACAAAATAAATCAAATAATCCCAGTGAAGAAGTTTTAAAAAAACTTTTTGAAGAACATAAGAAGATATTAAATAATCCAACTTTAAATAGAAAGTTTAGTAAATTTTTTGATGAAATTAAAAATAAAAAAGTTCTGAAAAATTAATTTTATTAATGGAATGATCTGAAAAAAATCAAGTAACAATTCCTAACGTCTTAACATTTTATGAGATAGAATGTCTGACAAAAAAACAAAGTCTAGGAGTCGATTGAACTGCCTCTTTAATTTTCATTAATATTTGATTTGCTAAATATGATGATAATTTTTCTAATAAAACTGATAATGAATTAAAAGGTGATTTTGTATTCTTTGTATATGATCATGATGATGATCCAAATACACCAGATTTAAATATTTTGTATTATGTTTTAAATGATTATTATTGTTATTGTGGTTGTTTTAAATTGCAAGAAGAAATTAATACTTATACTTATATTCTTAAAAATCTAAAAATTCCCTCGAATATTTCTAATATTGATGATTTTTCTCAAATGTATACTATTATATTAAAACTAATTTCATCTTTTGTTAATAAAGAACAGAACATTAGTAATTTAGACCTCTTTGATGATTACTATAATATTTTAGGCATTAAAAAAGGTGCATCCGATGATGAAATTAAAAGAGCTTATTATGAAAAGGCTAAATTATTTCATCCAGATATTTATAAAGGAAAAGACGCTACGCAAAAAATGATGGATATAAATAAAGCATATGAAGTTCTTAAAAATGATTTTACAAGAAATGCTTATGATAATAGTGAATATGTATATGATTAAATAATAATATAAAACAAGGCTTTCAAATTTAATAAATCAATGGATTTTACTAAAATAAATTCTATTTGATAAATAATTTTACCTATTATTAATTTATCAGAAAAGTAAAAATTAATAGTTTATAATTATTTAATGAATGATTTATTAACAGTAATAATTAGTATATTAGCAACTATAATTGGTTTAATTTCATTATTTTTTTCTCTTTTACCAATTGTAAAGAATTGATTGAGAAAAAATACTATCAAAAATAATAAATTTTTTTATGAAAGATATAGGATTTTAAATCCTTCAATAGGATTTGATTATAAAAAAATAACTTCAGATTTGTATTCACAGTCAATTTTATTTCATGGATTCCCGTTTTTATTTATTAATTTTGATAGGAATAATAACAAATTTGATATATTTTCGGAAAATAATAGTCATATATTTAACTCATTATCAATTAGTGAGTTAAATCAATTGAGGTTATTTTGAAAAATATGTTCAAAAAAAATTCAAAAAATTACTAATCAAATAATTGAACAGTATGATTATTTATGTGAAACTAATAATACAGTTTATGATGTATTCCCTTTATTTTCTTACTATAATAATTCAGAATTAGTGGTTGAAAAAACATCAATATCAATAGCGCCTGATTTTGATAATCTTAAATTATTTGGTTATAAAAATGTTGGGGCTCAATATTATAATGAAAATAAAATAGATATAAAAAAACTTGAAAAAATTCAATATAATAATAAAATTAATTATTATATTCAATTAGATAAATTTAGTATAAACATAAAATTCAAAAATGAATTAAATAAATATAATAAATTCTGTTTTAGTATTATATTTGATAATAATAAATTAGAAAAAATAGATACTTGTTTTCATTATGATTCTTATTTTAAATTAGATAAAAATGAATGAAAATATATGGAGAAATGTTTATGTTGAATACAAAAAAAATTTAAGATAGAAAATTTAGGGGAAAAAATTATAGGTTTACATGGTCATATTTCTTCTCATATCGAACTAAAAGAAATAATTAAAATAATAGATGAAAAGTAATATAATATTTATAAATATTAGTTGTCTCTCTAATTATTAGATCATTTTATTTCTTTGATTTATGAATAATATTATTTAAATAGTTCTTTTTCTTTTGATCCATCTTTAACCAATCTAATAATACAATAATGATAATTATAGAAATTATCATTATTGTATTAAGAGAAATAATTTTATTTCTTATTTTTTATATCTTTCAAAATTATTTAATTTTTATTATTTGATCAATTATTATCTCTATTAGACATAATTTTCTTCTTTATTATTATTTTTAAATTTAAAGTCTTATTTTAATTCAACAGAAATAGCAAACATGATAGTTATTTTCTAATAAGATAGTTTCTAAATTACTATCGTCTTCACAAATATTACAACATATATGTGATTTATTAATAGCTGATTTAATATCTCATTCCTTAATTCTACTATCATAGTCAAAATCATTTAAATATTCATCAATAGTAACAATCTTATGTTTTTTAAATGCTTTTTTAAGTTTTTTAAATGCTTTTTTAACTGGAGTTGTTTTTTTAGTACCAACTAGTTTTATAACTTTTTTAATTGGTTCAACTGGTTTTTTAATACAAGTATGAGTATCAATTACTTTATTACCAAAAATAATCATTCCAATTGGACCTAAAATAAATAATGTTAGAATTCCTCACAATACTTTTGATTTATTTAAATGTGAATCTCCTCAATCAGTTGATATAATTATTATTCCAACTATAATAGCTATAAAAGGATAGATAGGAAGGATTATAGGAAAGATTAGAAAAACTATTATTCCTCATCCTGTAGTTACTAAATTTTCACCATAATTTAATAAAGTAGCATTTTTAATATTTTCTTTTTTTTATTATCAATATTTTCCATATTATTCTCCATTTTATTCTGTATAATATTAATTTATAATATCACAGAATAAATAAAAAAAACTCATCATTACGATAAACTTTTTTTATTTATTGGTGGGATGTCCTATCTTCGCTTATCCTATTTTAATTCTGTAATGATTTACTTCTATCTTTAGTATGGGAAACAGGTATTTCCATTATGATATCGTCATCACACTCAGATGGAACCTTGAAAAAATATTACAATAAATCTAATTAATGATTTAAAGACTAGAACCTATATAAGTTCTTGAATTATTAGTATCAGTAATCTAACTATGGATATATAATTTATAACTTAAAAATTAATTTTATAAATAAGCATAGTAAATAAAGTATTTCTAATTTAATTAAAATCAATATCACTAATATATTTACCATTTTTAAGAGTTATCAATTTAGCATTAAAGAAATTAGCTTGTTCTTTGATGAACAAAGAACATAACTTCGCTTCTTTTAAACTTAATATTTGACTAGACTTATTTCTTTTATCTCATTCAAATTTAAAATCTTTACCCGATCTATTTATAAAAAAAATATTTGCCCCTTTATAAATTAATCAATCTATTTCTTCATAAAGTTCAATAGGAAGAACTGAATATAAAACAAATTTATATTGAGTTTTAAATATTTTTCTATTTGTTATTGAAACTATTTTTTTACTTAAATTAGGGTCAACTATAAATGAATTATAATTATTAGAAACTAAGCTACTTGTTAATTGATAAAGAACTTCTGAATCTCAAGATATTTCTTTATTTTGTTTATTAAAATATGATTTTCCAGCAGTAGGTATACCAAAAATAAATATTTTCTTTTCTCTAGTTCTTTTCTTTGATTTGAATATAAGTTCTTTTTTAAATTTAACGATTAAAATAAATAGTATTATTGTCATAATTGAATCAACTACAATTCCTATACCAAACATAATGGCAATTCCTTCTATTGTTGGAATTCATGCACCTGTTTTAAGTGATATAAAGTAAGGAACATAGACACAAATATTTGCAAATATAGATTGATATAGCAATAAGTCAGTTCTTCCTCAACCTATCATAATTCCATCAATAACTGAATTATAAGCAAACACAATATAAAAAGGAAGTAATATTAAAACTAATTTAAATATGTACAAGTAATTATCTACATTTAAAACATTTTGAATGAATAAACCATAGCTTGGAATGGTTATTATTCAAACAAAGATGATTAAAGTTGTTATAAAAAGATAGACACCTAATATTTGTTTGATATTTTCTTTATTATTTTCTCCTTGTGTTTTAATAACATTACCAAGTGCTAAAACTGGAACTAATAACCACGATCAAATAAAGCCATTAGTAATTCAATAATTACCAGACCCACTAACATCGTTTAAAATTTTTAAAATCATATATGAAAAAAATAAGTTTCTTACTAATGATTCAAGACCTGAAAATAATCCTATTTTTCAATATTGAATCATCCATTTGAAATTAAGATTATTAATTTTAAAGATATTTACTTTATATTTAAATAACATAAAAATATTAACTGACAATAAAATAATACTTGATAGTATATTACTAATAGCTATTCCTATTATCGAAAGATTTAAGGAGATTGATAATTTAGATATAAAAAATGTATCAAATAAAATAATAAAAAACATTTGAATAATAAAAGAAGCTATTATCCGAGTATTTTTATTTAAAATCATTCAAATTACTAAGATATATTTAAAAAGTGAGTAAAAGAAAGATGAAATTAATTCTAAAAAAATATAATCTTGGCTTTTATCTCTCAATATTTTATCTTCTATCATAAAATTTAAAAGAGGTTTTAGAATAATAATCAATATTAATGTTGTAATCAAATAAATTATAAAGTTTAAATAAAAACCTGTTTTGATTCTATTTACTAGTATTTGAAAATTATCTTTTCTTTTGGAAATTAAAAAGAAAAGAGGAATAATAATAGCTTCATTTAAAACTTCATAAAAAATATTTAATCAAGATACTTGTGCTGCTATACTATATGAATAAGGATCATCAAATTCTCCTAAGAAAAACATTCTTATAGTTAAGTATATACTTGGTATCAATGTTATAAAAATTAAAGTTATGAATAATTTTCAATTAAAATTTTTTAAATTTTTTACAAACATTTTTCTCCTTTTTATATTTCTTAAAATATTATAAGTTTAATATACACATTATATTAAAAATTAAGTTTTAATCAAATCATATATTGTTCTATTTAAACCTTAGCACTATAAAAAGCTTATCTATATTCTTTAATACTTTTTTACAACATAGCTCAAAATAAACATGATTTTGTTTTAACGCATAAATAGATTTTATAAAATACTTATACTTATATTTAATTGAAACAAAACTAATTTGTATATTTGTATTTTTATATAGAATCTAAAGACTTTTTTATTATAAGTTAGTATTATTTAAATATAATATAAATGAAAAAATATCTATATTTATATTTATTAGTAGTATACTTAAAATACTGTGAAAAAAGAAATATTGATTAGAATTGATGAAAAAATATATGATGAATTTAATGATATCATTTATCAAAAAAATATAAATAGTGATCTGCTAATAGAACAATTATTAACTGAATTTATTCTACAACAGAAAGTAATAGCAAAAAAAGATATATGTAACAAAAAAAACAATAATGATGAACCTAAAGCTATTAGAAAAATTAGTAAATGAGCTAATAATCCTCATCAAATAAATCACAAAATAATAAAGGCCTATTTCAGAATCAAAGATTTAAGTGATAATGTAACAATAATTGAAATGAAAAATCTTTGTTCTAATAAAAATGATCCTTTATTCTATGTTTCAAATTTTGATTGTAATTACCACTCTATGAAAATTGATCAAGGTAATTCACATGGGAAAATATTTATTGATAATGGCATAGATGTTGGAATTTGAAGTCAGGTTAAAAATGAGTTAAAAAAATATGAAGATAAATTTAGGAAATCTTAATATGAAAAATATAAAAAATGATCAAATCACAATATATGAAGCATTGCAAAATATAAAAAAAGATAAATATGTAATACCTGCTTTTCAAAGGGAATTTGTTTGAAATATGGAACAAATTGAAAAATTATGAGATTCAATTTTACTAGATTACCCAATTTCTACTTTTCTTATTTGAAATGTAAATAAAAGTAATGTATCAAATAACGATACTTATTTTTGTCAATTTCTTTCTGTTGCAGAATTCAATAGTAAAAAGCAAGCTGATTTAGTGAATACATATAAGATAACAACAATTGATGTTGAAAAAAGTGATAGTGCAATATTAGATGGACAGCAACGTCTTACTTCTCTTTATATTTCCTTGTATGGTGATGCATTAGTTAGAACAAAAAACTCAAGAAAATCTTCAAATAATAAATCTACAGCAAGATTATTAATAGAGCTTGATAAAAATAAAATAGAAAATGAAATTGAATATAATGAGAAGAAGTTTGGAATAAATTATACTGAAAGATTTAATATTAATAGTCCAACACTTTTTGAATTAAAAAATATTATTAATGATAAATATGCAAATCTTTCAACTAGAGAATCATCAATAAATGAAATATTATCCAAAATTCCTGAAACTAGTAAAGAATATGCATGCCAAACGTTAAATAAATTATGTTCAAAAATTTTTGATGAAAAAATGATTAATTTTACAGAAATTTTTGGTATGAGTGAAAGTGATGCATTAGAAATGTTTGTGAGATTTAATAGTGGTGGTAAAGTACTGAAAAAATCAGAGATCACTATGTCAATTTTAGGAGCATATTGACCTGATTCAAAAAATAAATTTAATAGTCTACTTAAAGATGCTTATGAAAATTTTGATAATGAGTTCATCATTAGAACATCGTTGATGTTATTTGGCGATGTTGTAAAGTCAAATATTAATAAAGCTATTATTAATAATCTTAAAAATGAATGAGATAATTTTTCAGTAACTCTTAAAAATTTAGAACTAGTTCTAAAAGAAGTCAAAATAGATGTTAGAAATTATTCAGGAAGTTGAAATGTCCTTTTGCCAATTATATACTTTATACACTATAATCCTATGTATGGTAATTATAAAAATGATATAAAAGTTTATTTGGTTAGAGCAATTCTTTTTACTTATTTTAGTTCAGGAACAACTGGTAAATTACAACAAATGCGAACTCACATTAAAGATAATGATCATTTACTTACAATTGAAATGCTTAATAATATAAATGATCTTAGAGTAACTGATTCTAGAATTGAAGACTTAATAAATTTAGAATATAAGGGGCGTATAACAAAAGAAATATTATATTTTTTAAATAATGATTGAGTGTTACCAGGTTCTCATTATGAACAAGATCATCTACATCCTGAATCTAAATTTGGAAGTAAACCCCATGGAATAAGTGAAGAAGAGCATAAAAGATGATATTCATTAAGAAATAAATTAACTAACTTACAATTACTTCATGGTGTGGAAAATGGTTATAAAAAGGATATGTCATTGATTGACTACTATAATAATATGAATCATATACAAAAAATAGCTTTCCATGAACAAACTTTTATTACTACTAATCTTTCATTAGAGTTCAAAGATTTTTCTGGATTTTATGAAAACCGAAAAGAAATATTAATACAAAAAATTAAAGAATTGCTTAATTAATAATATCAAAAATTAGAATAAGATCTTTATATATATATTTATTATCGCTTCTTTAATCAAACCAAATTTATAATATAAATTTTATTAGAGTTTTTATTTTTATTAATATAAAAATTATGAACTAATAATTATCGTTAAAATCAATTATATTAAGTTATGAACTTAACGTTTATTCCATATACAATGCCACCGCTGCATTCCGATGTTGCAAAAACTATCATGCAAATAATTGAATCTACTTTTATCAAACATAACTTCTTTAATCATTTTAGGTTCTGCTTTTGGAATTTTTATTTTTATAAAATACTCATAGTTCTGTTTTTATATATAAACCCCAATACACATAAATAAAGCTTATCTTACAGATAAGCTTTATTTTTACGTGGCATTGTCCTATCTTCACTTATGCTATTTTGAGCTCTATCGGGAACAGGTATTTCCATTATGATATTGTCACCACACTTAGATGGTTCGTTAAAAAATATTACAACAAATCTAATTAGTCCTTTAAAGACTAGAACCTTATAAGTTCTTGAAGTATTAGTATCAGTAATCTAAATATATTAATATGTTTAGATATAATAGCAATAAGTCTTTAGCATTCTTAATAATCTGAAATATATTAATTTATAAAATTTTTTCTATATTATACTTTTAAAGTAGAATAAGTAATATCAGTCAACTAGAGAAATTTAAAATCTAAAGATTAATGTATTAAATAATTTTTAAAAAGAGCTATTAAATTCAATTTTTGATTATATAAAAATTAAATAATACAATTTTAACTATTTTATAGTATATTAAAATACCTTAATAAAACTTTGTATAAAATAATTTTTTATTAAATTGTTGGATATTCAAATCCAAAGATATAAAAAAAGTTTTCTCTTACTGTTTTATTATTACCTGGATGATCAGTTCGATTGAATCTATTCAATCATGACAAGTTGAATTTAAAAGTTCATCACTAATTGTGATATTTGGCAACAAGAGAGACTCATTCAATAAAAAAGCACCAATACCAATAGATGTATTATTAGTATTGAATTTAACTGATGTTAGTTTGTTAGTTTCAAAAGCATAATCACCAATACTTGTAATGCTATCAGGGATTATTAATTCTGTTAACTTGTTGTCAAAAAAAGCAGCATATTCTATTGAAGTAACAGAGTTTGGAATTATTAATGATATTAATCCTTTTTCTTGGAAAGCTCGTTCTCCTATTGAAGTTGTTCCTTTTAAATCAATTTGATCAAAAGTTGTTTTATTTCCTCAAATATTTGTAAATGTAAAATATTCTTTTGTTAAGCCTTCTGTTAATATAGTTTCTTTATTAGTCGTTGTATTAGATGGAATTGTGTTATTAATTTCATCTTTTAAAGTAATAATACCATTTTCAACTGAAGCACTTTTAATAAATTCAAAGGTTATTTTCACTAACTCCACCAAAAGCTCTACTTAATAAATCAACATTTCTATAACCTTGTATCTATTGCATTCATTTCTCAAATTGATAAATTGTTTGTATCTTTTATACTTATTTTTGTAATAGTTATTATGTTTTTGCTTGTCTTTGAATTTGCAATATAATAAATGCCAGCGCCGATTGTAAATATAATTAGTGTAGTAAACAACCAATAAAAACTCTATAACTGTTGTTTTTTTGATTTTTCGATTAGGATTTTTATTGTTTACTTTTTTTCCTCAAGTATGTATATACTATAACCGATAATTTAATTTTATTTATATTAAATTATGTAATCAACTCCAAAAATTAACATAAAGTTTTCTCTAACAGTTTTTTTAGAAGCATCTCATTCACATTTAGTATTTAAAAGTTTATCGCTAATTGTGATATCTTTTGATGAAGTGAATTTATTGTTTAAAAAGGATGCTTCTTCTATTGAAATCACTGAGTCGGGGATTGTGACTGAAGTTAGTTGGTTTCCAAGGAATGCAGATTCACCAATAGATGTGACACTATTAGGAATTGTTATTTCTGTTAATTTATTGTTAGTGAAAACATCCATATCAATAGATGTTACACTATTAGGGATTATAACTGATGTTAGTTGGTTTTCAAAGAAAGCACCTGTGCCAATAGTTTGAATACTATTAGGGATTATTATTTCTGTTAGTATGTTGTTTTGGAAAGCATATGGACCAATAGTTTTAACACCATTAGGTATTATAACTGATTTTAGTTCGAAATTATTTTGGAAAGACATATCAGCTATTTCTTTAACACTATTAGGAATTATCACTGATGTTAGTTTTTTGTCAAAGAAAGCATCAACTCCTATTACAGTTGTCCCTTTTAAATCAATTTCATCAAAAGTTGTTTTACCTGCTCAAATATTTCCAGATTTAAAATATTCTGTTGTTAAGTCTTGTGTTAATATTGTATTTATATTAGTTGATTTAACTGATGAAATAGTTTTATTATCTTTATTTGTTAATGTGATAATTCCATTAATAATAGAAACATTTTTAATTGATGAAAAATTATTTTCATCAATGTTATCAAAAGCTCTACTTAATAAAGTAAGATTTCCATTGCCTTTTTCTATTCCATTGATTTCTCAAATGCTTAAATTATTAGTTGCATTAGGTGTAATATCAGTGAAATTATTTGTATAAGGAACACCAAAGATTAATTCAAAGTTTTCTCTAACTGTTTTATTGTTTCAATCACATTTAGATTTTAATAAAGTATCACTAATTTTAATAGTGTCTGATGAAGTGAATGGATTTCCAAGAAAAGCTTTATTACCAATAGAAGTAACACTATCAGGGATTTCTATTGAAGTTAATCTATGTTCATAGAAGGCTGATTCACCAATTCTTGTTACACTATCAGGTATTATTAATGAAGTTAGTCCTTTTTGCTCAAAAGCCTTTGGCCCTATTTCAGTTGTGCCGACTAAATCAGCTTCATTGAACTCTTTTTTATTTTCTCAAATATTTCCAACTTCAAAATATATATCAGTTAAAGATTTAGCTAATATTGTATTTTCATTAGTTGATTTAACTGATGAAATAGGTTTAGTACCAGTTGCATCAGTTAATGTGATAATTCCATCTTTAATTGAAGCACTTTTAATTGAAGCAGTACTGTTTTTATCAATATTATCAAATGCTAGAGATAATAAATCAACATTTCTATTACCAGCAACTATTGCATTCATTTCTCAAATACTTAATTCATTAGTATCTTTAGATGTAATATCTTTAAAAGTATTTGTATAATCAACTCCAAAGATATCTGCAAAGTTTTGTTTAACAGTTTTTTTATTTCAACTACAAGTAGAATTTAATAAAGTAAGACTAATTTCAATATTGTTTGATGAAGTGAATTTATTATCTGTGAAAGCAAATTGTTTTATTTCAATGTTATTTTCAGGGATAATATTTATAGATATTAGTTTGTTTCCATTGAAAGCAAATTCATCTATGAAAGCGACCTTTTTAGGGATTGTTATTTGTGTTAGGTTGTTTTCTCGGAAAGCTGCTTCTTGTATTTGTTCTAAGTTACTATTTTGTTCAAATGTTAAAGAAGCTAGTAGTACATTTTTATAGAAAGCGCTTGATTCAATAATTGTTACACTATTTGGTATTTCAACTGATGTTAGTTTATTAGTTGAGAAAGCAGAGTAACCAATTCTTGTTACACTATCAGGTATTATTAATGAAGTTAGTCCTCTTTGCTTAAAAGCGCTTGGTCCTATCTCAGTTGTTCCTTTTAAATCATTTTCAACAAAAGTAGTTTTATCTGCTCAAATATTTCCAGTTGTAAAATATTTTTCAGTAAAGTCTTGTGTTAATATTGTATTTTCAATAGTTGATTTAATTGATGAAATAGGTTTAGTACCAGTTGCACCAGTTAATGTAATGATTCCATTTTCAACTGAAGCACTTATGATTGATCCAACATTATTTTCATCAATTCCATCAAAAGCTTTAGATAATAAAGTAATATCTCAATTACCAGCAACTATTGCATTCATTTCTCAAATACTTAATTTATTAGTATCTTTAGATGTAATATCTTTAAAAGTATTTGTATAATCAACTCCAAAGATATCTACAAAGTTTTGTTTAACTGATTTTTTAGAAGTATCTCATTCACAAGTAGAATTTAATAAAGTAAGACTAATTTCAATATTGTTTGATGAAGTGAATGGTATAGTTTGAATAAAAGCAGATTTTCCTATTGAAATCACTGAGTTAGGAATAATTACTGATGTTAATTTGTTTCCTTTAAAAGCATCATTTCCTATTGTTTTAACACTATTAGGAATTATAACTGATGTTAATTCTTTTCCAAGAAAAGCTTCTTCACCAATTCCACTATAACCATTTAACATTTCTTCAGTTATATCAGTTTTATTTTTACCAGTTTCATCTTTTCAATTTGGATCATTTAAGAATTTTTCTTCCACTATTTCTTTTGTTAAAATACCTAATGATGGTGGTTTGGCATTACTATTTGAATTAATAAGTGCTAATGGAACAACAGGCAATGCTACTGCTCCAGCTAATCATATTAGTGATAATGCTACTAATCCAATTTTTTTTGATTTTGTTTTCATAATTAAACCTCTTTTATTCTTCTACATTGTATATTTATATCACATTATTTTACTAATTTTACTTTTTTTAGTTATAAAATTAATTTAAAAATTTATATAATATAATAACTTAAGAAAAGTTAATAATTGAGTTTAATCAACTTATTAAAATATGTAAAAAAATAATTTAAATAATACAAATATAATCAAATTAAAAAGTAGGATTAATTATCAATAAAATTTCATTTTAAAGTAATTTTAATTTAATAATACCGCTATAGAATGTAGCAACAAAAGGTTTAAATTATTAGAATACTATATGTTAGAAATATATAGAGAAAAAACTATGATTAATAATGTAATAATAGTCAGATTATTATTAATTAACTCATATCTTGATCTATTAAAACCTCTAATATATATAAAAAAAGCTTATCTTACGATAAACTTTATTTATTTATTTTTGCGTGGCAATGTCCTATCTTCACTTATGCTATTTTCGGCTCTATAATGCTTGACTTCTGTGTTCGGTATGGGAACAGGTATTTCCATTATGATATCGTCACCACACTTAGATGGATCCTTGAAAATAAATATTACAACAAATCTAATTAGTCCTTTAAAGACTAGAACCTATATAAGTCCTCGAATTATTAGTATCAGTAAGCTAAACATATCGCTATGCTTGCACACCTGACCTATCAACGTCGTAGTCTACAACGATTCTTACCCAAAAGGAGGGAAGATTAATCTTGAAGTTGGCTTCACACTTAGATGCTTTCAGCGTTTATCCATTCGATACGTTGCTACCCTGCTGTGCCGCTGGCGCGACAACAGGACCACAAGAGGTATCTCCACTCCGGTCCTCTCGTACTAGGAGCAGCTCTTCTCAATCTTCCTACGGGCATGACAGATAGGGACCAACCTGTCTCACGACGGTTTGAACCCAACTCACGTATCTCTTTAATCGGCGAACAGCCGAACCCTTGGAACCTGCTTCAGCTCCAGGATGAGATGAGTCGACATCGAGGTGCCAAACAGTGCCGTCGATATGAACTCTTGGGCACTATCAGCCTGTTATCCCCAGAGTAGCTTTTATCCGTTGAGCGATGGTCTTTCCATTCAGAACCACCGGATCACTATGACCTAGTTTCCTACCTGTTCGACTTGTAAGTCTCACAGTCAAGCACCCTTATACCATTACACTCTATACACAATTTCCAACTGTGCTGAGGGTACCGTTGCGCGCCTCCGTTACTTTTTGGGAGGCGACCGCCCCAGTCAAACTGCCCACCTAACACTGTCCACTAACCAGATAATGGTTAAATGTTAGAGAAATTATATAACAAGGGTAGTATTCCATTGTTGACTCCATAGTTCCTAGCGAAACTACTTCAAAGTCTCCTACCTATACTCTACAAGTTATAGAAGTTCTCAATATTAAGCTACAGTAAAGCTTCATGGGGTCTTTCCGTCCAATCACGCCAAGAGGGCGTCTTCACCCTCACCAGGATTTCACCGAGTCTATGTTCGAGACAGTCAAGAGATGGTTACACCATTCAAGCGGGACGGAATTTACCCGACAAGGAATTTCGCTACCTTAGGACCGTTATAGTTACGGCCGCCATTCACTGGGGCTTCAGTCAAGAGCTTCGCATTGCTGCTAACCCCCTTCTTTAACCTTACAGCATTGGGCAGGTGTCACCCCATATACATCATCTTGCGATTTAGCATAGAGCTGTGTTTTTGTTAAACAGTCCCCACTCGCTATTCACTGCGGCTCAATTTTTACGTTGAGCACCCCTTATCGCTAACTTACGGGGTCAATTTGCAGAGTTCCTTAAACATAGTTAACTCGCTAGCCTTGGTACATTTATACCTGACCACGTGTGTTCGTTCTCGGTACGGACTACTTAATGATTAACGCTAGAAGCTTTTCTTGGAAGCATGATATTTAGGTCTTCACTACTACCCGTAGGGTTCGCTGGTCATCATATCTTGTTCTTAAAGTGGGCGGATTTGCCAACCCACAAAACTTAATATTTGAACCGGAATCCGATAACCGGCACCTATTAACCTTCTCCGTCACTCCATCACTCATTACGTAGGTACAGGAATATTAACCTGTTTTCCATCGATTACGCCTTTCGGCCTCACCTTAGGATCCGACTTAGCCTGGGCGGACGAACCTTGCCCAGGAAACCTTAGTCAATCGGCTTGAAAGATTCTCACTTTCATTCGTTACTCACGCCAGCATTCTCACTTGTAATCAGTCCAGTAGTCCTCACGATCTACCTTCACCCTAATTACAACGCTCGCCTACCATGCATTGCTGCATCCGTAATTTCGGTTATGTGCTTAGCCCCGTTACATCTTCCGCGCAGAGACTCTCGACAAGTGAGCTGTTACGCACTCTTTAAACGATGGCTGCTTCTGAGCCAACATCCTTGCTGTCAATGAATCTCAACATCGTTTTCCACTTAGCACATATTAGGGACCTTAATTAACGGTCTGGGCTGTTTCCCTCGCGACAATGGAGCTTATCCCCCACTGTCTGACTGCTGGAATAAATTTTATGGCATTCAGAGTTTGATATTATTTGGTACAACTAGGTGTCGCCCGCATAATTTCAGTGCTTTACCTCCATAAAATCGTTATCCAACGCTATTCCTAAAAATATTTCGGCGAGAACGAGCTATCACGGAGTTCGATTGGAATTTCACCTCTAACCACAGGTCATCCCCTGTCGTTTCAACGAAAGTGGGTTCGGTCCTCCGGTAAATGTTACTTTACTTTCAACCTGCCCATGGTTAGCTCACCCCGTTTCGCGTCTATTGCTACATACTAAACGCCCTATTAAGACTCGATTTCTCTACGGCTCCGCATCTACTGCTTAACCTTGCATGCAACAATAACTCGCTGGCTCATACTTCAAAAGGCACGCTATCACACATTAATGTGCTCTAACACCTTGTAGGCTTATGGTTTCAGGTTCTATTTCACTCCCATCTCTGGGTTCTTTTCACCGTTCCCTCACGGTACTATGCGCTATCGGTGACTAGTTAGTATTTAGGCTTACCCAATGGTCTGGGTGGATTCCGACAGGATTTCTCGTGTCCCGCCGTACTCAGGATCCTACTATGTATAAATTAAGTTTCGCATACGGGATTATCACCCTCTATGATGCAGCTTCCCAACTGCTTTTGCTACCTAATCTAATTCAATATCGTAGTCCTACAACCCCGGACCGAAGTCCGGTTTGGCCTGTTCCCCTTTCGTTCGCCACTACTTAGGGAATCACTTCGTTTTCTTTTCCTCTGGCTACTGAGATGTTTCACTTCACCAGGTATCGCTTCTTTAACCTATGTATTCAGTTAAAGATAATATATATCTCTATATAATAGGTTTCCCCATTCGGAAATCGTCGGATAATAGCTCCTTATCAGCTACCCGACGCTTATCGCAGATTTGCACGTCCTTCATCGCCTACTAGTCCCAAGGCATTCACCATAAGCCCTTAGTAACTTATTATAAATCCTATTTATGTTTATTATTTTTTCTATTTTAATCTCTTAAAATGAAATCCTTTTTGTAATTGTCTTTCAATGATATATTTCTATATCAAAGAGACTAGAAAGATTGTTGATAATATTTAAATTTCAAAGATCTATCTCATCCAATTCTTTTGCAAGAACTGAATGGAGAGAATAAATCTCTCAAAACTAAATACAACCCGACCTAAAATATGTTCGTGATAAATCATAATCTTTAGGATTTTTTTAAATGTACACTTAAGTACGATAGTAAATAATTACTCCGTAGAAAGGAGGTGATCCATCCCCACGTTCTCGTAGGGATACCTTGTTACGACTTAACTCTAGTTACCAATCCTACCCTAGACGTATGCCTCCGAAGTTAGCGATACGGTTTCAGATATTATCAGTTTCCATAGTTTGACGGGCGGTGTGTACAAGACCTGGGAACGTATTCACCGCGACATGTCTGATTCGCGATTACTAGTGATTCCAACTTCAAGAGGGCGAGTTGCAGCCCTCTATCCGAACTGAGATCGGCTTTATGTGATTTGCTTCACCTTACGATGTTGCGTCACTTTGTACCGACCATTGTAGCACGTTTGCGGCCCTAGACATAAGGGGCATGATGATTTGACGTCATCCCCACCTTCCTCTACCTTGCGGTAGCAGTCTCATTAGATAAAACAACTAATGATAGGGGTTGCGCTCGTTGCGGGACTTAACCCAACATCTCACGACACGAGCTGACGACAACCATGCACCACCTGTCATCCGGTTAACCTCCGCTATATTTCTATAGCATTGCCAGAGATGTCAAGCCTAGGTAAGGTTTTACGTGTATTGTCAAATTAAGCAACATGCTCCACCACTTGTGCAGGTCCCCGTCAATTCCGTTTGAGTTTCATTCTTGCGAATGTACTACTCAGGCAGATTATTTAATGCGTTAGCTACGACACCAACACTTTCGTGCTGACATCTAATAATCATCGTTTACAGTGTGGACTACTAGGGTATCTAATCCTATTTGCTCCCCACACTTTCAAGCCTAAGCGTCAATAATAGTCCAAGTTATCGCCTTCGCCTCTAGTGTTCTTCCATATATCTACGCATTCCACCGCTCCACATGGAGTTCCATAACTCTCTGCTATATTCTAGATTATCAGTTTCCAATGCAAACAATAGTTGAGCTATTGCATTTAACACCAGACTTGATAATCAGCCCGCGCTTGTTTTACGCCCAGTAAATCCGGATAACGCTTGCATCCTATGTATTACCGCGGCTGCTGGCACATAGTTAGCCGATACTTATTCAAATGGTACCGTCAGACTAAACCCATTTCTTGATCTAGTTTTTCTTCCCAAATAAAAGGACTTTACAATCTATAAGACCTTCATCGTCCACGCGGCATTGCTCCATCAGGCTTTCGCCCATTGTGAAAGATTCCCTACTGCTGCCTCCCGTAGGAGTATGGGCCGTGTCTCAGTCCCATTGTGGCTGTTCTACCTCTCAGTACAGCTACGCGTCATTGACTTGGTGAGCCATTACCCCACCAACTATCTGATACGCCGCACCCTCATCCAAAAGCGTTGCAAACGCAACTTTAAATATTTTCTGATGCCATAATAATATTCACATTCGGTATTAGTCAGTTTTTCAACTGGTTATCCCCAACTTTAGGGTAGATTGGATACGTGTTACTCACCCGTTCGCCACTAGGTATTGCTACCTCGTTCGACTTGCATGTATTAGGCATGCCGCCAGCGTTAATCCTGAGCCAGGATCAAACTCTCGTTTAATGACGGGTTGTATTTAGTTTTCAAAGAACATTCATATCAATTTTTCTTTAACAATATATATAAAATATAAAGCAAATAAATTTGATACTTTATTATTATACATAATTTATTAAATATTTAAATATAATTTGATATTTTTTTTATTTTGTTTTGCTTAATTTAAAAATAAAGTGTAAAAAAGAGTAAAAATGCCCTAAATTTCACTAGAAATTGCCATTTTGCCAACCGAAGAATTTATTTTTAATTTATAAAAAATATTTAAATTTATTTTTTTATTATCACTTTTTAACATTACTTCAAAATATTGTGAAGATTTACCTATATAAATACCATTTTCTTGCTTTTCAAAAAGAACTTCCACTGTTTGATCTTTAAAACATTTTATATATTTAGTAAATAACTCATTTGATAAATTTATTATTTCATTAGTTCTTTGTTTTTTAATATCACCTTTAATATCTGCTAAATTTGATGAGGCTGTATTTTTTCTTTTTGAATATGTAAATACATGTAAGAAAGAAAAGTTTAATTTCTTAATATTTTCAATTGATAATAAGTGATCTTCTTTTGTTTCTGTTGGATATCCACAAATATAATCTGTACTAATACTAACCATTGGATCTTTATCTCTTATTTTTTTAACTAAATTTTCAAATTCAGAAATTGTATATTTACGATTCATATCTTTTAAGACACGATCACTACCAGATTGTAAGCAAATATGTCAATGAGAACAGAATCTTTCTTTATTAGAAGTTACTAGTTCAATTATTTGATCATTTATTTGAAATGGTTCTAAAGAAGAGATTCTAACTCTAAACTTTTGTTTTAATTTACTTATATTTAATAATAAATCATAAAAAGAATTGTTGTTATTATCTAAATAACCAGCTGTATTAACTCCTGATAGTACAATTTCTTTAAATCCTTCTTTTACAAATTGTTTAATTTCTTCAATAATACTAAGCATATCTTTAGAACGTTGTTTTCCTCTAGAAAATGGAATAATACAATAAGAACACATAAAATTACAACCATCTTGTATTTTTAAAAATGCTCTTGTCATATTTTCAAATGAAGAATCAGCTAATTGTTCAAAGTTTTTTTCAATAACTAAATTATCAACTTTAATAATTTGTTTTTTTTCTTTTACATGTTGTTCAATTAAAGAAATAATATCGTTTTTATATTTATTACCAATAATTATATCAATTGATAATTTTTCTTTAATTTCATTATGTGAAACTTGTGAGTAACAACCTGCAACAATTATTAAAGAATTTGGACCAAAAGTTCTAGCTCTTGAAATAATATTTCTAGATTTAGAATCTGCAGTATTTGTTACTGAACAAGTATTGATTATATAAATATCTGCTTTTTGAGTAAAAGCAACTTGAGTTAATCCATTTGAGGTTAGTTCATTAATGATTGATTGTGATTCATAAGTGTTAACTTTGCATCCTAAAGTATAAATAGCAAAGGTTGTATAGTATTTTGTCACGTTTAACATTAAAACGTTCCAGAGGTCGCTAACTTGTCATCAGCATCATTATCAATGTTTTTAGTTTTAGTTGAATCTTTAGGTTTTTTATTGCTATATTTTTTTTCTATTTTTTTATTTTTATAAACTGTTTCATCTTGAAGCATTTTTAAATCAGGTTCAAATCCTTCTAATAATGCTTTTCGACGATCTTCATTAAAAGAAACTCTAAAGAAAATATAACTTGTCATTCCAGTAACGCATAATCCTATTAAAATTGATAATGAAAGTGATATTGAGATTAGAATAATTCTTAATAGGCCATTTTCAAGATTACTATTAGTAGTAATTGATAAAGCCGTTATTGAAAATATTGTTGGAATAACCATATTAAAAATTGTAATGTAACCAGTATTTTTTATTAGAAATAATAATTTTGGGTTAATTTGATGAATCATATGAACAATTGATTTATTTAAAAAGTACTGATATATAAATAAAATGATTGAAGATAAAACAATAGTAACAGATATTGAAGTAATACCAAATTTAAAAAGATCATTAGATTGTTTTAAAAATAAAATGAAAGCTATTGCAATCCCTAATGTGATAATTCAATTAGATATTAAAAGAACATAAGTAAGTGAACGCTTCATTTTTAAATCTCCATTTTATTTTTCATTTCATTAATAATACTCAACATATATATTAAAGCGGTTTCACTTCTTAAAATAGATTGAGTTAATGATATTATACAATTATTATTTTGTTTGATTAAATTTAAATCTTCATCACTAAACCCACCCTCAGGGCCAACTAATACTCCAATTTTATTATTAGTTTTCTTAAAATTATTAATAATAAAATTTTTATTCTCAATAAAGTGAGCAATAAAATTGATATCATTTTCTTTTAGTGAATTAGTTAATTCTTCTTTATTTAATATTTTAAAATTCATTAATGAACTGCGGTTAGATTGTTCAGCACTACTTTTAATAATAGTGTTTATTCTTTGTAAATTATATTTTTCAGAATTTTGTGAATAATTAAAATAATAAACATAAAAATTAGTTGCATTTAATTCAGTTGCTTTTTTAATAGCTAGTTCTAAATTTTTAGTTTTAATTGCGCCAAAATAAATATTTATAATAAAGTCACTGTTAACATCATCAAAAATCTCAT
This sequence comes from Proteocephalus fallax, assembly GCA_028672205.1. Lineage (NCBI taxonomy): Eukaryota > Metazoa > Platyhelminthes > Cestoda > Proteocephalidea > Proteocephalidae > Proteocephalus > Proteocephalus fallax. The sequence continues at coordinate 210,617 of JAPUBX010002615.1, forward strand.
TAGTAACTTTAAGTTGTAATGGTTTAATTGTAAAAATTTTTGCTAAATATTTTTTAGTATCACAAATTATTACAACGTTATCACCGATAACCATTTTTAATACTTTTAATATATGTTTGCTTTTTTTATTGTCTAATTCAATTATGTCTTTAAATTGATCTTTATCTATAAAAATTTTTTGCATTATAAAATTTTCTCTAAAATAGCATTTATATATTTATATGAATCATCAATATTATAATTTTTAGCTGTTATTAAAGATTGGTCAATAACTATATTTTTTGGAGTTTCTAAAACAATAAATTCAGCATAAGCACAAATCATAATAGAACGATCAACATATGATAATCTATTTCAAGTTCAAGTATTTGTTATATTATCAACAATCTTTGCTTTAATATCATCAAAATTTTCAGCAATATATTCAATTACTTTTAAATATGAAGCTTCAAAATCATAAGAATGTTCAATGTGATTGTTTTTAATTTCATCACAGTTATACTCGTGAATTAAACAAGTATAAATATATTTAAATAAATCTACTCTTTTTTCTCACTGAGTCATTAAATTATTTAGCTCTACTTATATATTTTCCAGCAGTAGTTTCAATTAAAACTTTTTCTCCAGTTTTTATAAATTGAGGAACTTGTATTTCTCAGTTGGTTTCTAATCAAGCTTTTTTTGTAACATTAGTAACAGTATTTCCTTGAACAGCTTCTTCAGCTTCTTTAACTGTCATAATTACTTGGTCTGGTAAAGAAACGCCCAATATTTCATCTTCATTTCTTAAAATAGAAACTTCAGAACCTTCAACTAAAAAGTTTTTTTCTCAATCTAATATTTTAGAAGAAATCTCAATTTGTTCTCAAGTTTCATTATCCATAAAAATATAATTACTCCCATCAACATAAGAAAATTTCATTTTAGTGTTGCCTAAAATTACTTGTTCTAATTTCTCGCCAGTTAAAACTTCAACAGTTATTGAACCAGTTCTTAAGTTTTTAACTTTACATTTAACAATTCCTTCTCTCATAGCAGTTTTATTAAATGAATTTTCAATTACTTGATATAAATTATTTTTGTATAAAAATGCATTACCTGATCTTAAATCTTTAGCATCAATCATTAGTGACATATTGTTCTCCATTTTCTTATTAAATAATAACATATAAAATATATGTATTATTAGATTTAATTATTAAAATAAAAAATAACAATATTATTTGTTATTTTTTAAACTATTTAAATTTATTCAACAACGAATGGTAGTAGAGCTACAATTCTAGCTCTTTTAATAGCATTAGCTATTCTTCTTTGGTGCATAGTACAAGCTCCAGATGATCTTTTAGGAATAATTTTATTACTTTGACTTAAAAATCTTTCTAATAATTCTACTTCTTTATAATCTACTGAAATAATACCTTTAGCACACAAGTTGCAATATTTTTTTCTTGGTTTTTTATTTTGATATCCCATATAATTTCTCCTTATTCTAATTCGCTTTCTCAATCATCTAAATCACTATTTGAGTTGTCAGAAACTTCTTTTTTAATTTCTTCAGTTTCTAACATACTATCTATATTTACTTTATCAGATTCAGAAGCTATTTTATTACTTGTTTTTTTAGAACCATAGTTGGTAATGTTATCAATAACAACTTCTGTTATATAAACTTTTTTACCTTCATTATTAACATAACTTCTATTAGTTAATCTTCCATCAACAACTATAAAGTCACCTTTGTGTAATTTTTCTGAAATATAAATCGCAGTTTGGTTTCATGCAGTACAATTTATGAAATATGAAGTGCTTCTATTTCTTCCATCATTAACAGCAATTGACAACTTTGCGAACATTGTTTCTTCGTTTTTAAACTTAGAATCAAATTTTCTAGATTCAGGTTCGCTTGAAATATAACCCAATAAAATTACTTTATTCATGATTATTTATCGCTTGTTGTTTTTTTAACGTTTGTTCTAGTTGTTGGTTTATAAGTCTTGTCATCCCTAGAAACACTATTTCTAGGTCTATAAGTTCTTTCTTCATTACTTGTTGTTCCGTCATTCATTTTAGACATTTCAGCCATTTTAGCTTCTTTGTATTTTTCATAAGCAGCTTTTTTATCAGTATAAATCTTAGCAGTTTTAGCAGCAGTATCAACTTTCTTAGGGTTGTTAAGTGCTTTATAACCATAATCTTTTTCTAAATTTATTATTAAGTGTCTTAAAATACTTTTATTAAGTAAACACAATCTTCTAAATTCATTAATTAGTGGAACAGAGTCTGTTTCAAAATTATATTGAAAATAGTGACCGTGCGTTTCCTTATTGATTATGTAAGCTAGTTTTTTGTTACCGTATGTTGTAGTTTCTATTTTAACATCTTTTAAAGTTTTTAAAATATCACTAGCAACAGTCGTAGCTTGCTTTTCTTCTAATGAACCAGAAACAATTAACATTATTTCATATTTAGCCATTATTATTCTCCTCTTATGGTTAAAGTCCTGTTACCTCGGACAAGAGTGTAATAATATATATTATTAACTAACTTATTATATATTAATATAACAATTTTATAAACTAAATTTTTCAAATATATTAAAAAATTAATTTTTATCTTTTTTATCTTTTTTATCTTTTTTTGGTTTTTTAGGTTTATCAGTAGCGATTCATTCATCATTTTTAGAAATAAAATATTCATTTTTTTCATTATAGTAGTATCAATTACCATTCTGCTCAAAAGGTTCATTCATAGGGAAGTCATTATTTGAAAATTGTTTTTTTAAATTAGACTTAAGTTCTTCTTTTTTAGATTCTACATTAGACTTAAGTTCTTCTTTTTTAGATTTAACTAAAAGTAGGAATTCTCTTTTACGTTGGCCAGGAAGAACTGGTTTTTTAGGTTCTTTTACTTTAATTTCTTTTGCTTTAACTTCTTTATATTCTTTTAAAGGTTTCATTGGTTTTTCTTGTTTTAGTAACGGAATTAATCTAATTTTATTATTTTTAATTCTATCATATTCTTTAATAACTAATGGAATTGAAGAATCTTCAGTAATTATTAAACCTCGATCATATGATTGATTAATATAATATTTTTTATATCTAAGAAGTAAAGCAATAAGGAACATTAATATTATTAATACAAAAAATATAATAATAATAATTGTAAAAATTGAAAAAGTAGAAGTTTCTGCTTGGTTTGTATATTTATTTCTAAAGTTATATATTGACGAAACGAAAGTTTGAGATTCATTAGAATTAAAGTTACCATATACATCATAGTAGTTTATCATTTTATACTCAAAAGTTACTACCCCTGATAATAATTCTTTTTCAGTAGAAATGATTTTAATGCTGTTTTCAACTAATTCAGCAATTTTCCCTGCTTGTTCTTTCACATTAAATTGAATATAATTTTGAATATTATCTAAATTTACAGTAGAAGCATCAATTTTAGATAAATCAGTTTCTCCATTATTCTTTGCAATTATTGTTGTTGGAATTACAGTGTTTGTAAAATTTAATTTTAAAAATTTTATTAAAGGCTGATTTGGTAGAATTGGATCAACACCAGATGTAGTTGATGTGATTGATTGTGGGTTTCCTTTAAAATCAAAATAGTTGTTAAAAGATAATTTAAGATTTAATTCCCCATTAATGTTATTTGGTATTTTTTCAATAATATTATAATCATTAGGCGAGTTTTTATCAAATGGGTTAGTAACTTTTATATATTTTTTTATTAGTTCATTAGGGAGTGATGCAACACTTGTTGGTAATTTATCTCATTCATCAAGTGAAATATTTGTGGCTGCTGAAACTGTTGTAGGATCATTTTTCTTCATTTTATTAAAAATTAAATAAAATCTTTCACTATCTAAAACACTAGGGTCTTGTTCAACCATTAAACCGTTATTATCAAAATAAGAAGATGGGATCGCTGAAAATTCTAAAGTACCAGAAAAATTAGAAGGACTGAAAATTAAGTTTTCAAATTTTGCTTCTTTAGGAAACCTACTTATATCCACATATTTTTTTCAATTGTCTTCATTAATATCACTTGGGAGTGTATTAGATAATTCATCATAATCAATAATACTAAAAACACTTGGAACTCTTTTGATTAAATTCACTATATCAAAATTAAATAATAATGGTTGTTGGTTTTCTAAAGTTGAATCTATATATAGTCCTTTATCATTATAATATTTGCTCAAAGAAATAGAAAAAGAAAAAGTTCCTAAGATATTTTGAGATTTTCTATTTATTATAGTTAAACTATCAGCAACCATATTTTCTTGATTTAAAAATTCATCAACTATTATATTATTAATTTCAGGAGTATCTTGCATTAAATCTGAAGGTAAAAAATTAGTATTATAGTTATCTTTAATAGAAATTTTTGTTGGCTTTTGTTGTTTAAAACCAGCTAATTTTATATCAAAATTAAATGTTAAATTAGGTTTTTGTTCTTGATAAATTGATAAACTATTGTATCTTTTGTCAGGAGTTACTGAAAAAGCTATAGTTCCTTCATTATTATTTATTGCATTCGGATTTTTTGCATAAGTAAATTTAGTATTTTGCGGGAAGGATATAAATTCTAAAAAATTAGAAATAAATAAAGGAGAATCTTTATTTTCAAATTCAATTTCACTTGGAAGTACATTTAAATTAGCATCACTTTTTTGTACTATTTTTGATTCATCTACAGATAAAAATCCTCCAATATTAATAATTGTTTCTACACTAGAAAATTCATTGATAATTATACCTTCATCTAAATATTGCTTCATTAATACTCTTAATGTTAGTTCGCCTTTTTTATTGTCAAAAGTTTTGCTTGTAATTAGAATACTAGTAGGAGACGGTAAAATAACTGGGTTTTCAATAGTAATATATTTTGCAATTATATCTGAATATTCCATTTCAGAAGCTGACTGAGCTAATATTGTTGGATCAACATTAGTAAGGTTTGGTTTTAATATAGTGGTTAATGGTTCATTTAGTTCAACTATTTCAAATTCATTCAATTCATATGGTTTATTAATATCATTAATTAAAATTCCTAATTCATTATAATAATTAGTAATTTTAGCATTGAATTTAACTTTTCTTAATACATTATTTGGATTTGTAATTTTTACCTTAATATTTTCTAATAAATTAAAAGACGGTGGTGGATTAACGATTTTTTTAGACAATAATTCTTTTATATTATCTTCAGTTACATTAGTAGCTATTTTATCTAAAGACGCTCCACTAATTATAGTATCTTTTGTTGGGAACGAAGTTGCTAATTGTTGTTTAAAGTTTGTTATTTTTAAAGAATTAGTTTTATATGGTTGTTCAAATAATTTAAATATTCCAGGAAGTGTTGGATCTTCATCAATATACTTTTGCAAACTAGCTGAAACATTTAATTGTGAAATAGTATTATTAGGCTGAATGTCATATGAAATTTTACCAGGTTTTTCATATGTGTTAGGTAGATTTTCTAGTTCTACATAATTATTTATTGTTCTTTCATTAATTGCTGACGCTAGAATATCGCTATCACCATCTTTTATTTTAGAAAGAACAGTAGATTTAGTATATTTTTGGAAACCAGCAAATTTAAATTCTTGGAAAGGTGAACGCTCTGATATTGTAACACCATTTAGCATATAAGGATTCACAGCTGCTTGAAAACTAATTTCACCTAGTGAATCATTATATTCTAATTTAATTACAGATTTTTCTATCAAATCAGGATCTGCTGTTCCTGGATTAATAATATTTATAAAAAAATCAAATAAAGATTTTTGATTAAAACTTACATTATTATTATTTAATCAGTGAACAATAGAACCAGCTCAGAGATTTGATACATTTGGTGTTTTCTTTTGTAATTCAGTGGTAATTGGGCCAGCATTTGTACTAGACTTTAAAATATTTTGATTATTAGAAGCAACAATCGCGCTTGTAGTTATATTTGGTGTATTATGGTTATTTAAAGAAATTATAAAAAAAGATGAAATAGATGAAAAAACAACTATAGAACTTATAGTGTTTTTGAATAGAGTGTTAAAGAGACTTTTTTGTTTCATATATATAATTATATTATATATATGAAAAAAAAGTATCTTAAATTATATATTAGATTAATTAATTTGTAGCAGTTAAGACGCTTACTCTTTTTTTATCAGCTCCGAATTTAGTATATTTTACAATACCAGCTGTTAAAGCGAATAAAGTATGGTCTTTACCAATACCAACATTAGTTCCAGGATGAATTCTAGTTCCTCTTTGACGATAGATAATTTGTCCAGCTTTTGTTGGTTGGCCATCGCCTAATTTTGCACCCAAAAATTTAGGATTTGAATCTCTACCATTTTTAGTAGAACCAACTCCTTTTTTTGATGCAAATAATTGTAAATTAATTTTAATTCATATTTTATTTTTCATAGTCTTCCTTTTCATTATTTCTTATTGATATATATTTTTTAGTTGTTTCACTGCAAAATGATTTTAATTGAATTTTTAATAAACCAAGTTTCAATAAATTATCATTTAACTCATTAGTTAGTTTTAGTTTAATTAAACCATCAGATATTTCATATTGAATGTCAGATTGATTAAATCAATTCATAGCACCCATTAAAATAGCACTAACTCCTGCACAATAAATATCTTTTCCTTTTTCTTGATATTCTGAATGCCCGATTGATGTAATACCTTTTTTATAAAGAGTTATTACAATCATAATTTAAGCAGTTATTGATTCAATTATCAATTGAGTATAAGGTTGTCTATGACCTTGTCTCTTCATGTGATGCTTTTTAGATTGAAATTTTATTATTTTAATCTTTTTATTTTTGCCATGTTTAACGATCTTTGTTTTTACAACAGCACCCTTAACAAAAGGGCTACCGATCTTAGAATCTACCATTAAAATTTCTTTAAATTCAATAATATCATCAACATTTGACTCGATTTTTTCTACAAAGATTAAATCGCCTTTTTGTACTTTATACTGTTTTCCACCAGTTTGAAAAATAGCAAACATTTTTCCTCCATATAACTAATACTCGCCTATTAAGGTCAATATTTACAATATTGTTAAAACCTTAGTAAGAGCGGTTAAAGCAGTAAAAATACTGCATAATCATTATAGCATATAAACTATAATTCGTGAGTTTTTCTATAATAAATTCGTCAAACAACTAAAGCAGCAATCAGTAATAAACCAGTTACTCCAAAAGTAATAGATAAAATCATTGTTGTTTGAGAATTTGTACTTACTTCTTTTATTATTTTAAAGCCTGATAATTTAACAGTAATAACGCCATCGTCAATATTACCTTCTAAATCAACATAATCTGAAACTTTTAGACTAACTGTCACTGTTCCATTTCTATCGTCCCTATCAAAGATATTGGTAATATTTTCACTTACAATATTGACTGTGGAATTTAAATAATTTTTGATATTATTTTTATTTAATTCAGAAGGAAAAATATTAATTGCTTGTTCATTAGCAGAAATAACTGATGGTATTCTACTTTTGAAACCACTAATAACTACTTCAAATTCTTTTTTTGTATTAATTAATTGAAAGTTTGACTCTTCTGAATAATAAAAACTATTTACACTTAGAGATAGCAATATTTTACCCTTAGTATTATAGTTAGTTGTTTGAAGTTCACTAAAATATGTATTATTTGGAAATAAAGAAATATCAACAAACTCTGTAAAAATTTCATTTGGATTTGTGAAATCAGAAGGGTAAAAGTCACTTTTATTAATAGTTGTAGATTCTTTAGTTTTTAAAAATGAAGAACTAGTAATTTTTTCAAAACCTGAAATAGTAGCTGAAAAATAATTTTGACTATCAATCAATGATCCATCAATTGAGTAATATTGTGATGCTTTTACTGTTATAGAAACAGTTCCCATTTTATTATTATAAGTTGTTAGTAAATCACTAAAAATTGTTTTTGGTGGAAATTTAGTGATATCAAAATAATTATTGAAATTTGAATCATTAATAATAACAGATGATGCTGGAGTATCTTTTTTAATAGAATTTAATTCAACTAAATCTGATTCAGAAATTTTTATAAAACCTTCCAAAGTAATAGATTTAAATATATTTTGTTCAACTGAACCTATTTGGTTGTATGCTATAGAGGCTGTTGTTGTAATTTCTACAGTACCACTAGCATTTATGTTTCTTAAAATAAAGTTTCTAAAAATAACACCTGTCGGGAATGAATCTAAATTTACATATTCTTTAAAAAAATTATTTTGTGCTTCACTACCATCTTGGTGAGAAAGTAATGTATCTCTAAATTGCTTAGGAGTTAAATTATAATTCGCATTGAAATTTTGTTCTAGTTGAGAGGTTTGAATTTTTTTAAATCCAGATATAATTTTAGTTTCTTGAAAATTTTCTGTTAAATTCCCATTTTCATTGTAATAAGTATCAGAAACTATATCAAATCTTAATGTTCCATCAATATTATTAGATAAAATATTTTGAATTAAAATATTTTTATTATCATTAGGAAAGCCAGTATAAGAAATTAAATTACGCCCTAATATGTCCTCTGGAGTTTTTATGCTTGAAGCTAAAATATTTGAGTTATCAATTGAAGGTGTAGAAATACTTGATATTTTTGTTTGTTTTTTAAATCCACTTAAAAGTATTTTAAAAGGTAATGAAGTATTAACTAGAGTCCCAGTAAAATCATAATAATTTTTAATGCTTATCACAATTTCAACAGTACCATCCTTGTCAATTGGTCTAAATAAAACATTTTGTACAATATATGAAGAAGGAAATGAATCAAAAGAAACAAATTGCGTGTAATTATCTGAGTTAACTTCAGTTGGTAAAATGTTTGGATCTTTTTTAATTTGTTCTATTGTACTTATAGTTGTCTTCTTGAATCCACTAATCTCGATAGTTCTAGAAAAAGGAACATACCCTGAGGTTGAAGGCAAAGTTGGATTTCCATTAGAATCATAATAGCTAGAAAGAGAAATATCTAATCTTAATTTTCCTAAAGAATTAAAATAAACAAAATTTGAAGCACTTCAATAATTATCAATAGTTGGAGTTTGATAAGTATTTGAAAATGTTATTAGTGGGAATACTTTTTGGAAACTATCAATTGAAGATGCTATTTTTTGTGAAATATCAACATTACTTTGTGCAACAGAAGTTGGTTGTTGTTGTTTACAACCTTGAATAGTTATTTTAAAAGATTTTCTATTATTCTTTAATTCTCCTAATTCATTAAATCAACTTGATGCATCAGCAATAACATCAACAGTACCATTTTTATTGATTGGGTTAATTATACGATATTCAAATTCAGTATCTGTTGGGAATTTAGCAGTATTTATAAATTCTCTTGCATTAGAAGTTGTAAAGTTTGAAGGAAGAATATTATTTGGTTGAGATGTCTGAAGAAGTTCAGAACCTGTAACTTTTTTAAAGTTATCAAATTCTAAAGAAATTATTAATGGTTTGTAGTTTTGTTCATTAACAGTCTGTAAAACCCCTGTAGAATCATAATAATTATTAACATTAACACTAAAACTTAAACTACCAGTAAGATTATTAGCAGCAAAATTCGAAATGCTTCAGTTTGTTTTATACAAATCTGTATTTACTGTATTTTCTAGAGAAAATAAATCTGTGTTACCTGCTGGGATCCCATTAGAAGCAATTACAGAAGCTAGTAAATTACTATTATCTTTTGTCGACTTTATAACAACTGTTGATTTTTGCTGTTTAAATCCATCTAAAAAAATATCAAATATTTTATCAGATATTTGTAATACACCATCTCTATCAAACCATCTACTAGTTTTTACTTGAACATTAACACTTCCTGTAACATTGGTTGCATCAATGAATTTATAATCATAAAAAGAAGTCATTTCAGGAAAGTCATTAAAATTTAAAAGTTCAGAAATGTTGGTAGCATTCAAAGTTGTAACTAATATTGCTGATAAATCTAAATTATTTTTCATAGTTATTGTTGATTCTTTAATAATTTTAAAATTTTTAATCATGTAATCAGTTGGGGGAAAGTCAGTAGAAAAATTTCCATCTAAATCAAATCAATTATCTAAAACTAAAGTAAATTTCAGTTCACCAGTTAAATTATCTGGAATTAAGTTGATAGCTTTAGGTTTAGAATCAACTGGTAGATTGGTAAATTTAATATATGTATTAATAATATCATTATGTGAAACAGTACTAGCTAAAACATTGTTTTCCGCTATAACATTATCAACTATAGTTATAGTAGTAGGGGCATTTTTAAATAGTGATGTTAGATTTATTGAAAAAATTTGATTAAAAACAAGAGTTTTTATAGGATCATCACTATAAGATTTTGAAACTAATATATTAGTAATACTTAAAGTCCCATCCGAATTTTTAGGTTTAAAAATCATCCCAGTATAAGTTGCATCTTCAGGAAAAGTTGAGTTATCAACATAATTTCAAATATTACTTAGGTTAATATCTGAAGGCAAAATATCTTTTTGTGATTTTTGAGTAAGAACAGATGGATTCTTTATTATTTTAAAATTTATAATCGACATATTTAATGTTTTTGTTTTTTCTATAAGTAAATCATTCTCATAATATTTATTTAAAATAATATTGAAATATAATTTACCATTTGAATTATCATAACTTTTATTACTATAAGAAACTTCTGTATCAGGTGGAAGGTCAGCAATTGAATAATAAAGTTTTAAATCATCATCAGTAACACTGCTTGCTGGTAAATTATAATTAATATTATTTAAAGGTTGAGCATCGGTATTTTTAAAGCTAACTAAACCATTTAATGAAATAGTGAATTGTTTTTCGATTGGGGAAAAAATAAAATCATTAGTGTCATAAATATATAAATTAGTAACAGTAACTAAAACATCTAATTTATCAGTAGGTAAACTATTATCAATAATAGGTTCAACAACATATGTTGTGTTGACTTCTGCATTAGTTAGTGTAATTGCCGTTCTTAATAATTCATTATTATTAATTAAAGCATCTTTGTTAACTGGGAAAAAAGGGAAACCTTCTGAAATGGTTGGTAAAGTTTCAGCTTCAATTTTTTTAAATCCTGATATTGTGGCAGAGAATGGTTTTGGATCATCTACTTTCACACCATCAATAAGTGTTGGAGAAATAGTAAAATCGAAACTTGCAGTTCCTAACTTATTCTCAAATTTAGAACTAATAACATTTATTTTAGGTTTATTTGGTGAAAGAGGTTCGTATAGTCCTGTTGACGGGTTTTTAATAACTTCTCAAAAATATGGCTGCACAAAATTAGATAAATCATTTAGCAATGGATACTGATTCATAAATTCTTGAGGAGTAGTACTTGAATTACCAACTTTATTTAATGAAAATGTTGTATCAACATCTTTAATATCTGCAACTGGAGCTGGGGCTGTTTTGGTTTTAGAATTTTCATTAAGAGAATATGATGTATCTTTTAAAGAATTTACAGTAGATAAAAAATTAGTATTAGAAAAAATTATTAATGATGAAATAATTGGAATCATCGAATATATTAATTTTTTATTTTTAAACTTTTTATTCATACTTAATATTATATAATATTAAGAGTTTTTTTCAATAGTTTTAAACTTATTTAATTTAATTAATTCTATTTCATTTTTATATGGTGAAATAACTTTATTTCCCTCTTTTATTCATGGAGTTTCTAAAATTTTTGGAATGTTTGTTAATCTTGGTGAATATATTACATTTAAAAGGTTTTGAAAACCAATTTTTCCCTTGCCTAAGTTTTCATGTCTATCTTTATGAGAACCTATTTCATTTTTAGAATCATTTATATGTATACATTTAATTTTACTAATTCCGATTTTATTATCAAACTCATTTAAATAATCCTCAAAATTAGTCAAGTCTATTCCACTATCTGATAAATGGCACGTATCTAAACAAACTCCTATTTTTTCACTATTAACCTTAGTTATTATTTGTTCAATTTCATTTAAATTAGAACCAATTTCTGAACCTTTGCCAGCCATTGTCTCTAATAAAATAGAAACATTATTGTTTGCATTTTTTAACGCTATTTTTATTCCATTTACAATAAAATTTATAGCTTCTTCGTTTGGTAAATCAAGTTTACATCCTGGATGTAATACTAATTTATTAAATTTCATATCAGCTACTCTTATTAGTTCTAAAGTTAAAAAATCAACACCTAATTTTCTTATTTCTTCTTTATTGGAACATAAATTTATTATATATGGAGCATGTACAATAACATTATCAGGATCAATATTATTATTACTCATTTTTTCAAATGCTTCATCAATTTTAAACAAATTGATATTTTGTCTTATAGTGTTTTGCGGCGCACCAGTATATATCATAAAAGTATTTGCCCCATTTATGATAGATTCTTCAACAGCACCTAATAAATATTTTGGTGCTGACATTGACATATGAGAACCTATAATTAGTTTATAATTCATTTTTCTTACCTATAGCATACTTTCAATCTTCAATATTTTCTTTTATTTTAATAACTAGTTTAGTCATTGGGGTTGGCGCAACATCTATTTTATTATTATTTAAATCATAAATAGATTCTATGTTGATTTTATAACAATTTTTTGGTGTTATTAAAATTATTTCCATTGATGAATCAAAATAGTTTTTAGTTACAATTTCATATGTATTATTATCTAATTTATTTTTAAAAATAAATAAATAATTTTGGTTAACATTTTTAGCTATGTCGTGATATAACATTTTAGAAGAATTTTGTTTAATTAAAAAAGCATCATCAAATTCACGGTTAGCAATTTTTAATAAATTATTAAAGAATAAATTATTTTCTGGTTTCTTATTATTATAATATTCATCCATATACATTCTATAATTTTTAACAACTGTAGTAATGTAATTCAAACTTTTCATTCTACCCTCTATTTTGAATGAAGCTATATTTAAATTTAATAATTTATCCAAATGATTTATATATGTCATATCTTTAGCGCTCATTGTAAATGGGTGGCAATTTTTTTCATTTTCTGTTTTATAAATTCATCTACAAGATTGAGCACAACCACCAACATTTGAGTCTCTACCTGAAAAAGAATTACTCATCATACATCTTCCAGAATAAGAAATACATACTGCACCATGTATAAAAATTTCAATTTCAATTTTATCTTTAAGGTTTGTAGTAATATCTCTGATTTCGTTAAATGTTAATTCTCTTGCTAGAACAACTCTAGTAGCATTAAATTTTTTTCAAAATAGTGCTGCTTTGGAATTAGTGATAGATTGTTGAGTTGAAATGTGCACTTCACAATGCGGGAAGTAATCATTAATTGTTTTTATAATAAATGGATCAGCACAAATGAATGCATCAATATTTAATTTAGATATTTTAGTCATAAAATTATGAAAATCTTTTGCTAAAAAATTATGACAAATAACATTACTTACCAAGTAAACTTTTTTATTTTTTTTATGTGCATATTCGACTAATTCTTCAATATCATTAATTTCAAAATTAGAAGCTCTTGCTCTAAGAGAAAAAGATTTTGCTCCTAGAAATATTGCATCTGCACCATAGTTAAGCGCATAATAAGCTCTCTCTTTATCTCCCGCTGGTGCTAATAATTCAATTTTCTTATTCATTATTTTTTACCTTATGCAACATTTCTTTAGAGCCACCTAAAAAACCGTGAGAAATAGGAAAAGGTGATTTAGATGATATTTCTAGTTTTAAATCAGATGTTAATTTTATATAATCTTCAATATTATTTCTAAAGCATTTTAATGCATTTATATATAAGTCAGTTATGTAATAAACATAGTCTTTGTTTAAATTTAATGTATCTATCCTTAATCAATCTAATCTTTGTAATTTTTCAAATAAATCAATAGAGTACATTTCATACCCACTTAGCATGTGTGTTCCGTGTTCATCTTCAAATAAAATATTTGGAATCTTTCTTAACTCTTCTTTTATGATAATATTTTTACTACTAAAAGAGAAATTATAATGATCTTCAAAATTAGAAATTAAATTTCATCTAGAGTGCATAAAAAATAAAAGACCATGTCCTTGGCACTCTATTTCTAGATTAGGTTTTTTATTATCAAAAATTTCTTCAATTTCAAACATCATTAATTCTCTAGCTAGAGTTACACATGAAAAATTTACTTGTTTATAAAAGTCAAATTGGTAATGAGAGGTAACTATGGTTTCAGGGTTATATCTTAATTTTAAATTTAATTTTAATTCTTCATTTATTTGTGCAACACATAAATCTTGAAAAATAATTTCATCAATATTCATTTTTGAAATAGAAATTAATTCTTTCTCTACATCTTTTAATTGATCCTCAAAGAAAATAGCATTAAATTTTAAAAAAATTTTTGTCTTTTTTTTATTTTCAATAATACTTATCACTTGTTCTTTAGAAAATGAAAATGCATTTCTTAAAGAAAACTGATTATTGCCTATAATAATTGCATCAACATTTTTTTCAATACAATAATTGGCGTGTTCATAGTCAAACACATCTATAACTATTTTCATTTTCTAGTCCCTATTGCAAATCCATCATCAATATCAAATATTTCAAAATCAAATAAATTATTTTTAGATAAATATTTTTTCAAATCATCTAATGATTCTAAAATTTTTAATTGATTTGGTGTTTTTTCTTTTAAATCTCTAATATGTTTCAAAAAAATATTATCAATAAAAAAAATAGTTTTTTCATGAGAAAATTTATATAAATATTCTAAAAGCTTAGTTTGTTCCCTTTTTGGACCATCTAAAAATATTAAGTCATACTTTCTGTTTGTATCAAAATTAAAACAATCAACATTCATAATGTTGATTGAAGAATAGTCACCAATCATTTGCTTAGCAAGTTCATATCTTTCAACGCTTAATTCTAGTGTGTCAATTTCTATTTTATCGTTGCTCATAAACATACAAAAAGAACTATAGCCTATCCCTGTGCCTATTTCTAGAATATTTTTAATATTATTAGAATTAATTATTTCTAATAACCTAATTAATGTATTTTTTCTGATTGCTGGAATTAATAAGTCTTTATTTAATTCCTCTATTTTTTTCTTTGTTTCTAAATATTTTTCCATAATTAAAAAATGAAAAAGTTAAACTAATATTTATTTCTTTTCTTAAGTGCTTCTTTTTCTTTTTCCATTCTACGTAATCCTGGTCTTAAATAAAAAATATGTTTTCTAAAATCTCTTCTAGTTTCGTTTGATATTCTTTTAAAACGTTTAATTGCTTGTTCTAAATCAGTTTCTACTGCTACTGTTCTTGACATATAATCACCACCTTTTTAAAATATAATAATATTTATTATAATACAAATACTTTAATAAGAATATTTAATTTTAAATTATTTAATTTTCCCCAATAATAGTATGTATATTTTAAAAACTATTATATAATTTGTTAATGAAATCTAACCCAATAATAATTACTCTTATATTTTTTGCATTATTAACTTTTATTTCTATGCTAGTATTTCATAAGTTTACTTATAAAATCACAGGAAATTATTACTTTTTAGCTGCTTTATCATTAATTTTTATAATTTATTTCTTAATATTTAGATGAGTACCAGATTTTATAGATTTTATAAATATTGAAGATATAGCACAACTCAAAAAAAATGACCCTTATATGTATTCATTAAGATGGTCAAAAGTTCTTTTATTAGATATGTGTCCATTGACAATGTTTTTAACCCCGATTGCATTAATTTTTGATAAAAGTAAAAATATTGCGAAGATAATATCCCCTGTTGCACTAATTGGGGCATTTATAACTTTATTTGGAGGGATGTGAAGCCAAGATATTAATTCTAATAGTTTAAATGATGTAGTTAAATATATTTTTATAGGTGCAGATAGTCAAAATAGAATTTATTTTCTAATGCATTATTTTATTTTAATTTTGGCAACATTGTCTTTATTGAATTGTAAGCAATTTACTAAGTGATCATTTATTTCTACAATTATTTGGTTGTTTTTATTTTTAGTTTATGAGTTAATAATAATAAATACTTTAAAAATAACAAATAATGCAACAGGTTTAGTCGTTGGCGATTGATATAGTAATAGCACCTTTGCTCAATATTGAATTGTTTATAATATGCTTCCTATAGCATTCCCTGGAATTGTTGTATTTTGATATTTTATAGCATTGTGTGGCAACTTTTTTATTTGTATTTTAAAAAATTACTTAACTAGTGATATTTTTAAAATGCAGAAATATAATAAAAATAATAGTAAATTTATGAATATAAAAATTATAAAATTAATAGATATTTCAACAGATAATTTATTTTCTAATTTGAAAATTTTTTCTAAAAATGATATCTCTTAATTCAAATAAGTATTTAGTTGCAAATAAATATTAAAATTTTAAATAATTTTAATATAATATATTAGTAAAAAGAGAGAGGTGTATTCCAAAATGGAAAATTCAAAGACAAATATAAAAACTGAATCAGTTGAACAAACTGAAAACGCAGCAAAAACACCATCAAATATTGATAAAGTCCATGCGAATTCAGTTGAAAAACAAACTACTACTGGAGAATTAATTAGTGCAAACAAATTAATCCAAGTAGGAGCTCATATAGGGTTAGTAACTTCTAAGTGAAATCCTAAAATGAAACCTTATATTTATAAGGTAACTAAAAAAGATAGAAATGAATATCATGTTATTGATTTATTAAAATCATTATCATTTTTAAAGAGATCGTATGATTTTCTTCAAGATATTTCAAGAGAAGGCGAAAAAGTTCTAATTGTTGGTACAAGAGGCCAAATGATTAGAGATTTAATTGCTGATGAAGCAAAAAGATCACAATCTTTTTATGTTTCTCAAAGATGATTAGGTGGAACTTTAACTAATTTTAAAGTTATTAAAAAATCTATTAAAAAAATGAATGATAATCTTCAATCTATTGAAGATGGTACTATTAATTCTTATACTAAAAAAGAACAACTAATGATTCAAAAAGAAACTGAAAAATTAGTTAAGTTTTATGGCGGGATAAGAACTATGAGACAACTTCCTACTGCAATAATTATTTTAGATCCAGTAAATGATATGAATGCTGTTTTAGAAGCTAGAAAACTAAATATTCCTATTGTTGCTTTAGCAAATACAAATGCTGATCCTTTATTAATAGATTTTATTATTCCAATTAATAATAACTCTATTAAATCTATTGGTTTAATATTAAATATATTAGTTGATGCTATTGTGTCTGTTAGAAATGAACCAACCAAGGTTGTTGGTGTCCCTGAAGAACAAATTGTTCTTTTAGAAAAACCATTTAGAAAACCAAGACAAAATTTACACCACCGTAGATATTCTAAATATTAAGAATATATTAATAATTAATAAACAATAAAAAAAACCATATAATATGGTTTTTTTTATTGTTATTTCTTCTAGTTTAAATTGTTATTATTTATCTATCTTTTTCATTTGATGAATCTATATGTTAGAAAACTTATTCCAAGAGTTATTAACATACTTAAATATACTATTGCAGCAACTGTTAGAATGTATATTGTATCTTCGCTTAATAAAGAAGGTTTGTATCCACCAAACCCTGTAATAGTTAAATTAATAGGTTTAGGCGAATTCAATACAACACCATTTTCTAAAGTAATGTAATTAATAATATCAAATGAAACTACTAAAGAATTTGTTTTATCATTTGCTGTAGAAGCGTAGAATAAAAAATTAGAAATTATAGGAGATACTAAATCTTGATTATTTATTGTCCCATTAAATATATTTGAAACAACTAGATCTTTCAATAGATCTTCTGCATTGTTTATATCTAAACTTTGATAGTAAGAAGGTAAATGTGTTATAGAAGATGCAATATTAGCAGTTAGGGTTGAATTATCACCAATAACTTCAGAACCAATCATAGTAGGGTTCACTTTTTGATATCCAGAAAAAGTAATTTCTTTAATCATTGGAGGAGCATGACTACTTGATGAATCAACTAATGTCCCATTAGAATCATAATATTTTTTTAGAATTAGTTTTATTTTAATAGTACCTAAACTATTATCAACATTAATAAGTTCATAATCAAAAATTAAATCAGTAGGAGCGTTAATAAAAATCTTTCTTTTATAAGAGTTAACTAATTCAAAAATATATTTAGGGTTTTGCTCAATAAGGAAAGAAGCTAATTCATTTATATTTAAATGAACATAATCAAAAATATGAGTTGATGTTATTTGTTGTCAGAAACCAATTATTTTAACACTTAAAGTTTTGGCTTTAGTCATATCTTCAACTAGGTCTCCTTTTGCGTCATAGTAGTATCCTAATTTAAATCCAATTGTTAATGTTCCTTCAGAATCATTAGGATTAAGAGTTTGAATAGTAATAAATTTTTCAAAATCTAATCTAGATATTGGAGGAAGATTTAAAAATATTTCATCTTTAAAGTTAGTTATTAATTGCTCAGATTGTTCAATAGTAACTGAACTAGCAATAGTAGTAAATAAATTATAAATAATTTCTAGATTATTTTTTGTTTCAGATATTTTTTTAAATCCTGAAAAAACTACTTTTTGTGATTTTCATAATTGTTTATTATCTGTATTAACTATGTTCCCATTAGAATCATAATAATTATTAATAATAATATTAGCAGTAAAAGTACCCTGTAAATTATCATAAGTTACTTCGCCTTTTATATCTAAATCCTTTTCAATATTGAAAGCAGTTGGAATATAATTAATAATTCTATAGTAGTTGTCTTTAACGATTTTTAAAATGTTAGTACCAGAAACACCACCATTGACTATATCGCCTGCAATATAATCATTAGCAATTTTAGGAACTTCATTAATTTTAATATTAAAAACTTTTAATGCGCTCTCAATTTCAGTTTCGTTTGTTATTTTAAAACCCTTAACTAAAAATTCAAATGGAATTGGGTTTTTACTAATTGAACCATTTGCATCATTCATATAAATATTATTAAGATAAATTTTTATTTTAGAAGTTCCTTTAATATTATTATTTTCTAAAATTTCAACATCAGATATATTTGAAGGTGAAAAATTAGATGGTAAATTATTGAAAAATTTGTTTTGGTGGTGAGTAATTATTTTCTTTCAGTTATCAACATAATTTACATCAGTGTTAAAAGAAGTTGCTAAGTATTTAGTAAATTCTGGGATTAATAACTCTTTTGAGTTAGCTAAAGTTGGATTAATTGTTTTAAAACCCTTAATAGTTACTGTAGTTTTTAGATTTTGATTTTGATCAATTATTATGTTTCCATTAGTTGTATTATAATAATTAGAAATACTAATTGAAGCTACAATGGTACCTGTTATATTATTTGCACTTTCAATTTTAACTTCATTAATATTTTCAATATTGAAATCATCCGTTAAGTTTTTAAAGAATTCATATTTATTCTTAAATATAATATTTTTAAGTTCAGTAGTTGAAATAGACTCTGAAACATCTACTTTAGAATTAATAGATACTCTAGAATTAATTGTAGTTGGAGAAACTTGTCTAAATCCAGTTATTTTAATTCTTTTATTTAAATTAGCTGAATTACCTTCTAAATCAATTTCTCCATTTTCTCCATAGCCACCCTTCACTTTAACATCTAAACTAATTTCACCATTAATATTATTTGTCTCAATATTTGTAATTAATATATTTTCTAAATAATTGAAATTAGGAGGGAAATTAAAAACTTGACTATAAACTAAAGTTTTTAAATAATTAGCATATTTTTCATCAGTTAAATTAGAAGCTAATAAAATAATATTTCCAATATTTCAACCTTCATTTGAAATAGTAGTAGAAGAAGATGATTTATAATTAGAAATCTTAGCAACATAATCTTTTCCATCATTAAAATTTGTAACTTGCAATTCACCATTTTTATCATAGTATTTATTAAGTGTAAATGAAACACTTAAAACTCCCTCTAGATTAAAAGGCGTCATATTATTTATTTGTATATCAGTTTGATTGTCAAAATTAACTGGTTTAAATAAAATATTATTTGAAATCATATTTTTTATATTACTTACATTTTTCATAGCATCTTCAGGAATAATATTAATATCACCAATTTTTCATTGGTCTAAAATAGTTGTAGGTTGTGTGTTTAAAAAACCATTAATTTTTACAGTACTAAACTTTTTTTCTCTTACTATATAATTACTATTTTGATCATATCAAAAAGGTAAAAATGGAGAAACTTCAATAGAACCTAAAAGGTTATCAAAAATTATGCTATTTGGATCAATTTTAATATTTTCAGGAGTTAGATTACCAGGGACATTATAAGCAGCATTAAATAGTATGCCTTTAATTATTTCATATCCTGCATCGTTGTTAAAGTCTGTTGGTAATTTATCAAAAAAAGACGTAGTGAAAGACTTTGCAAAAGAAGTTTCTCCTTTTACAATTGCAAAACCTTTTATTATTATCCTAGTTGGTTGTCATCCTGTTGTTCGTAAATAACCACTAGAATCATAATATCTATTTAATTTAACATCTACTACAACAGCACCTAATTTATTATTCGCTTCTAATTTAGTTAATGTAATATCTTGTTTTTTGGTTGGATCATTAAAATCATAATTAAAATCAGTAACTGGATTGATTATTTTATTAGAAATTAATCTTTTAACATCACTTTCATTTTTTATAAATTCAGAAGCAACAATAGATTGATCTCCAATATTTCAACCATCAAAAAGAATTGAAGTAGGGCTAGTTTTTTTAAATCCATAAATATTTATTTTTTCAATTATAAAAGGCTCTCTAGAAATATCTAGTGCATCATTAAAATAATAATTTAATGTTGGATTTGTAATTTGAATTACACCATCTAAATTTAATCTAATTGTATTTTCTGACAGGAAGGAAATATTATTTTGATTAAATTTTGGAGGTAAAAAAGAAAAATTATCAATTAGTATTTTTTTTATTAATGAATTATTAACATCTTGAGGAGAAATTTCAGGCATATTAATATTTATATTTAAAGGGATATTTGTTTTAGAGTGAACTTGATAGTAACCTGTAATGGTAAAGTCTTGAAATAGTAAATTACTATCTGTTTTTAAAAAACCGTCTTTATCATAATATTTTTTTAATCTAAAATTAAGAGTAATAGTTCCGTCTTTATTGCTATAGCCAGCAATGTTGCTTATTATAATGTCATTAGCTGTAAATGATGGAGGTGGGTTTTTTATTTTAAGCAATATTGTTTCTTGTAGTGATCTTTTATTTTCTAAAACTTCTTGAGCCACTAGTGAGGCATTACCAAGAATTCATCTATTAGGATCAACAGAAGTTGGGGCAATATTTTTGAAGTCAGTTAAAGTGATAGTAGGGAATTCTTTACTAGTATTAATAAAGTGACCATTTTCATTTAATCAAATATCCATAATTGGGTTTAAAGTAATTTCACCTCTCAATGGATTTATAATAGGTTCATTGAAAGTGATATTTTTATAAGTAGCATCTATTGGAATATTATCTGCAATTGAAATAAGAAGTTTTTTAATCGTATCATATGAAACATTTTGAGGCGATATAGAAGTGTCAGCTACTGAATATGATGTTGGAAAAGAAGTTTCTCCAAATATTTGTTTGAAACCAGAAATAGTTAAATTTTCATATTTAATTGGTGTATTAGAAAATTCAGAATTATTATTATAATATTTTGTTAGTGTCATATCAAATGATATAGTACCATTGATATTATTAGCAGTTAATTTATCAAGAATGATAGAGTCTAATGTGAAGTCTTTGTTTTGATCTAAGTGGTTATTTGGGAGATTAACTATATTAGAAGAAATTAAAAATAGTAATTTTTCTCTATTCTCATCTTCTATTAGTGTAGAAGCATAAGTATAAGTATCACCGATATCTCAATCCTTCAATAAAAATGTAGGTGGTGTGGCTTTAAAATTTTTAATTATAATTGTGCCCATGTTTATTAATTGAGTACTTATATTTCCATTATCATCATATGTTAAATTGAATGATGGTGAAGCAATAATTGTACCATTTAAATTATCATATATAATTGGTGTGTCAAAAACTATATTATCATTTGTGAAATTATTAACTAAATTGATTGAAGTTGATCTTATGATATCTTTAACATCAACTTCAGTTAATTCAAATGGTTGAATATTTTCAGCAAAAGTTTGATATTGAGGTCTAATAATAGTTTTACCATTTGTACACAAAAGATTTTTAATAACAATTTTAGCAGGCGGTGATAGTTTAGTTTCTAAAACTCCATCCTGATTATGTCATTTATTTAAATATATATTTTTAAAAGTTATAGTACCGTTTATATTATCAATACTCACATCGTTTTTATTATAAATAATATTAGTTTGTGGATCAAATCCTAATGGAATATTTATTATTCTTTCGTAAAGAAATTCATTTAGAGCTGTCTTATCATTAAATAATTCACCAGCTGTTACAAAAGAATCATGTGAATAATCTGAACTTTGGTCAAAGGATGTAGCTGATGATTGATATAAACCATTAATAGTAAATTTAGGAAATGATAATTTTTTATTTTGAATATCAATATTAGAATTAAAATATAAATCTATAGTTGGAACGAAAGATATTGTTCCTTGAAGATAGTCATATTCCAAATCATTTTTTTCTAATATAATATTGTTTTTAGTAAAATTTTCTGGTTTGAATAAAATAGCATCCATCATAACTGTTTTTATTTGATCAATTGTTATTTTTTCTGGTCTAGTCGTTCTGGCTGAATAATAAAGCGGATTTTCAAGAGAGAAAATACTATTGTAGGAATTAAGATCAACCTCACTTATAAATAACTGTGTTTTTTCAGTAGTTGAACCAAGGCCCGCAAGATTTATATTAGGAATTGTATTTGTAAATTCTTTTCCTAGTATTGAGTATGTATATGAAAAACTAAATGAAGCTATTCCTTTTTTGTTGTCTGGTTTAAAATCTTCAATAATCGAAGAACTTCAGTTAATAGAATTACTTAAACTTCTTTTTTCAAAAGCTCATAATCCATCTATATCACCTTCACCACCAGCAAGCACTCTGTATTGTTTTAATTTTGTTTGATCAATATTAGTTGGTAATAAATTATTACTTGAATAAGCTCACCCTAATTGAAAGGTTCTATAATTAAATGCTATTAATGAATTTAAATTAAATTCTAAAAATCGAGAATTAACATATTGGAAAAATACTTGTTTGGTTGAAGAAATAAATTTTGGATCAACATCAGTTTTTGAATTATAAGCAAAACTAGATGAAAAGTCATTACTATTTGAAGGTCAAATTTTAGAACTATTTAAACTAATGTTAGATTTTATTGAAGTCCCCTCAAAAGAAATTAGATTACCATTAATAGTTCTATCTTTCAAGAATGTAAATAATAATTTATCATCTTGTACATCAAAAGCTTTAGCAAGTTTGTTTGATGATGATAATAATTGCATTTTCGCATGAGTGATGCTATTAGAATTTTCACTAATCTCAACAATATAATAATAAGTATCCATAAGAATTGGAGTAAGTTGTTCAACAAAAGTGTTAGGATCAATTTTATTGTAAATACCATATCAATATTTTTTACCATTTTTGTTATTAAAAATTTTCCCAGGAGTAGAAAACACTTTTGAATAGTAAGGTACTTTTTCATTTGTACTAAAATTAAATTTAAAAACCAAAGTTGAATTATCTTGTTTAGTTGAAAATCTTGAATCAAATTGAACAATATAAAAATCATTTGTTTTAGAACCTGAAAGAGGTTGAAAAAATAAACCATACATATTCCCAGTTTCTTCATCAACAGAAACTGTAATTAAAATATCTCTTGGATTAATGTTGTTTGGAGCAGTTCCTAATTTTCATTTAAAATTGTTATTATTATTTAGGATTGTAAAATAATTAAATTTATTGAAATTAATAGCCTTATATTGTGAGTTGGCAGTACTAGATGGGGAAGTAAAATAAATAAAAATTACTGAACTAATAGGGTTATAAACCATTGAAAAGGTATTTGTATTGCTTCAAACATTATTACTAAATACTATAAATGGTTCTGTATTAGGACCTGGCGTTCTTGCAATAGGTTCTCCAGTAGATGCATCGTAAGCTATTAAAAAGTAAGAATATCTTGTACCAATAAAATATTCAACCATAACAGCGATTGTATTTAATTCTGGAATGTATACAGCAGTTTCAAATGTTGCACTGAATTTTCCTGGGAAATTTATAAAATCAGGAAATTCAGAAATTTGAGCTTCTCATAAAATCATTCCATCATTAGAAGTAAAAATTAATGTTTTATCATTATTATTAGTTGAAAGAATACCAAATGGAGTTTTTATATTATTTGCATTAGGTTTATTAATACCTAAAGTAAAATTATTTTCAATATAAGAATCAGAAGAATCAGGAACAATAATTTTTGAGTTTTGATTTTGATCTTCAATTTTAGTTTGTTTGGAATTAATTATTTTTGATATAGATTCATTTGCAGCAGGTATTGTTAATGGCAGCAACAAAAATAGGGAACTTATTACACCTCCTCCAAATGCTCATATGATAATATTTTTTATATTTTTTTTCTTTATAAAAAACTCCTATATATTAATAAATTATAACATAATTTATTATATTATTTATTTATAAACTTTTTAAAAATCGTTCAATTCAAACATATATAAAAAATTTCCTTGAAAAATTCAAGGAATGTTTTATTATATGGAGCAGGTGATGGGAATCGAACCCACGTAAATAGCTTGGAAGGCTATAATTCTACCATTGAACTACACCTGCAAAATGGTGCTGGAAGAGGGACTTGAACCCTCACGTTCATAACGAACACAGGATTTTAAATCCTGTGCGTCTACCATTCCGCCACTCCAGCAAAAAGGGCATAAAGCCCCGCACAAATTAAATGGTGCCCCATGAAGGAATTGAACCTTCGACCCCTTCATTAAAAGTGAAATGCTCTACCTCTGAGCTAATGGGGCAAAAAAAGGAATTTTTATGGCTGGCCTGGTAGGAATCGAACCTACGCGTGGAAGAATCAAAATCTTCTGCCTTACCGCTTGGCTACAGGCCAATATGGTGGACAGGGACGGATTCGAACCATCGAAACTTACGTGGCTGAGTTACAGTCAGCTGCGTTTGGCCACTTCGCTACCTGTCCATAATTGCGAAGCACACTATATAATTATACATTAAATTAATAAAGTATAAAAAATATTTATAAAATAAAAATTAATAATATATATAAATATATAAAAATTAAATTTTAATAGGAGAAATTTTTAATATTTCCACCTTGTAGTGAATATCAATTCCTTTAATTTCAACAACATCACCAACTTTTTTATCCATTAAAGCTCTTGCAAGTGGAGAATCATTTGAAATCATTTGTAAATCAGGATCAGCTTCAATTTGGCCAACAATCTTATATGCAGTAACTGAATTGTCTTCTAGGTCTTTAATTTGAACATAACTTTGAATTACTACTTTATTTGTAACTTTAGAAACTTCACTAGTGATTTCTGCGTTTTCTAAAATAAGTTGTATAGAACTAATTCTTTTTTCAATTTCAGTTTGTTTATCTTTTGCAGCATCATAATCAGCATTTTCAGATAAGTCACCTTGTTCTCTAGCATCTTGAAGTTGTTTTATTACTTTTTTTCTTTCAACTTCTATTAAGTTGTGTAACTCTACTTTAAGTTCATCTCTTTTTGTTTTCGTAATTAATATTTTTTGTTGATTCATTTCTAATCCTATCTTTAATATATATTATATAAAATTTATAATTTTATTAGTTTAAAATTTTATTTTTCTAATAAATTTATTTATTTTTTTAATATTATTTCCGTCTCTTAATATTTTTCAATTATCAATATCTATAATAGTTGATGGAATATTAGAGCCTTTATATTTGTCACTTATATAATTAATTTTCTGATTAAATATTTTAAAAGCATCTAAATAATTATTTATGTGTGGTTGATTAGATAAATTAGCACTAGAACAAAATAAAATTCCATTTTTATTTATAATTTTTATTAAATTTTTGTTCTTAGGCATTCTATATGATATTCCATCTTTAATAATAGTTGTTGACCCTGGTCAAAATTTATTTAAAAATAACTCCTGGTTATAGTTAAGATTTTTAATAAATTTTTTATTTGATACAAAAGTAATTATTTCTTTAGATTTTGATCTTTTTTTTAATTCATATATGTTATTTTTGTTCGAAGATAAAAGGCCACATATAGTATCAGTTGGTGTAAAAAAAATTCTTCCTTTTTGAAGTTCAATTATTATTTTATCTATTTCTTTAAATTTAAAAGTATTAATTTTATTCAAAATATATAGCTACCCCTCTATTATCACCATGTTGATCTATTATATTTTCTATTCTAACATTAATAAAATATTTGTTAATAAGTTTAATAACTTCATCAAGTTGGTTCTTCCCAAATTCTAATATAAGGCAAGATTTTTTATTCATTTTATTTCTAACATTCAAAAATATCTGTTCATAAAAAAATAAACCGTTTTGTTTAGCAAAAATTGACTTATGTGGTTCAAATTTTTTAACTGAATAATCAATTAGCTCATCAGTTTTAGAAATATAAGGAGGATTACATATTATTAAATCATATTTTTTATTTACTTTAGTTAATAAATTAGATTTAATTACTGTGGCATTTAAATTAAATTTGAATAAATTTGATTTAATATTTTTAATAGCATTTTTATTGATATCAGAGAGTGATAAATTAATTTTATTATTAAGTAATTTTAGTGAAATACCAATGACTCCAGAACCTGCACATAAATCTAAGATATTTTGATATTTTTTTTCAATTATTATATCATTTGCCTTTAAAACTATTGACTCCGTTTCATATTTTGGAATATGTATTTTTCTAGAAATGTTAAAATCATAATTTAAGAAAGTTGCAGATTTAAAAATATATTGTAATGGGTATTGTTTATATATATATTTATTTAAAATTTTTAAATACTTATTTCTTTGTTTCTTTGTCAATATATTATTTTTATTAGAAATAAAATCATTTAAATTTTTTATATTACCAAATACAAAAAATAAAATTTTAAAAGCAGTATTTTTATCTAAATTATTATTCTTAAGTTCTACTTGAGAATTTATAATTAATTCATTAATAGTCATTATATTTTAAAATTAGACATCAATTTAGTTTGTTCATCAGCTATTAGAGAGTCAATTATCTCATTTAATTCACCTTGCATGATTGAAGTTAATTTATTCAATGTTAATGAAATTCTATGGTCAGTAACTCTATTTTGAGGGTAGTTATAAGTTCTAATTTTTTCAGATCTTTCGCCACTACCAACTTGGGATTTTCTAGCAGCTGCTTCTGATTCATGTTTCTTTTCAACTTCTGCTGCTCATATTTTAGCTCTTAACATTTTCATGGCAGTATCTCTATTACTATGTTGAGATTTACCTTCTTGACAAGCCGCTACTATTCCTGTTGGTAAGTGAGTTAAACGAACTGCTGATTCAGTACGATTAACATGTTGCCCACCAGCACCACCCGCTCTATATGTGTCTTCTCTAATATCAGATTTAGTTATTTTAATATCAATTTCATCTTGCTCAGGAAGTACTGCGACTGTGATAGTCGATGTATGAACACGCCCTTTTGATTCAGTTGCTGGAACTCTTTGCACTCGATGGACTCCTGACTCAAATTTCATTTTAGAATACACTTCTTCTCCAGAGATTGAAAATGAAATATAGTCATAACCATGAGCCTGTGTTTGTAAGTCTAAAATATTAACTTTTCAATTATTATTTTCAGAAAATCTATTATATGAATCAAATAAATCACTAACAAATATTGATGCTTCATCACCACCAGCTGCAGGTCTCATTTCCACTATTACGTTTCTATCATTATTTTTATCTACAGGTAATAATAAAATACTTAATTCATTTTCCAATATTGGTATATCAACTTTACATTGAGTAATAATACTTTTAGAAAACTCTATCATTTCTAAGTCAATTTCATTACTTAATATTTTTTCAGATTCAGATCAATCTGAAATTATTTTTTTATATGTTGAGTACTTTTCAAGAATTTTGTAGGAATATTTAATTTGTTTATTGATTTCTTTAATTGTGCTAAAATTTAATGTTTCATCTTCTAATTGAATTTTTAGTTCGTCACTTCTTAGTCTAACTTTTTCTAACGCTTCATATAAATTTTTATTGTATTCCATTTTTGCTCCGATATATTATAAAATAATTAAAAACTAAATCATTTAAGATTTAGTTTTTAAGATATATATATTATTTATAAACTGTCTAATCCAGTAGATTTTTTTTCTTTTTTAGTTTTTTCTTCTTTTACAACTTTTGAAGAAGTTCTCACTTTACCAGCTTCAAATTTAGCAGATAATTTTTCTGATCTACCACGTAACTGTTTAACGTTAGATTTACCAATATAAAAAGGGTGACACTTAGAACAAATATCGATTGAGTATGAATCAGCCTTCATAGTAGTATCAATTAAAAATTTATTTCCACATGTTCCACAAGCGAATGAGCATTTAGTTAGTGTAGGGTGAATATCTTTCATATTATCTCCAAATATTATTGTATATTAACCAATATATTATATATTAGTATACTAATTATATATTAGTATAATTAAATTTTAAAAATATTTTTTTTGTTTTTTGAAAATATTTTTCTTTCTTGTCCATTAATAATATTTTTAATATTCATTCTATGCTGAAAAAAGATTATGATAGTTGAAAATAAAAGAATGAAAAAGGTGAATAATGTTGGAAAAATATCATAAGTTACTGGCGGACTTATTAGATTAATATCTGGATGAATTAAATATAAAAAATTTATGGCCGGGGTTCAAATTAAAAATAGTGAAAATGTAGATGTTATTAATACTGAAAGTGAAACTATTTTTTTTATTTTTATAATCAAAATAAAAACAATAAAACATATAATAGCCATTCAAGGAGAAATAATTCATAAAAAACTTCCAAAAGTAGCAGCTCCTTTTCCACCTTTAAATTTAAAAAATAAGGGATAACAATGACCAATAATTGAAAATAGAGGGCATAAATAAATAATTGATAATATATTAAATTCTGAAAAAGAATATTCAACAGCCTTATCCATTCAGTAGTTTTTTACAACTAATCAAATTATTATAGTTGGTAATATAGATTTTAAAACATCTAGAATTAGTATAGCTAGTGCTGATATCTTCCCATAGATTCTTAATGAGTTAGTAGCTCCAGCATTCATAGATTCATGATTTCTTGGATCTTTTTTATAAAATATCTTTCCAATAATTATAGATCATGATAAAGATCCAAAAAGGTATCCTGTAATTATAGTTATAAATATAAAAGGCAGGATAAAATTCATATACTATATTAATTTTCTTCTATTAGTTTTAAATAAAATTATTAAAATAGAAACTCCAATAATCGACATAACACCAGCAACTACTCCAACACTTATTAAAGTTTGTTCATCTGAAGCAAGTTGTGTAAATCTATTATCAAAACCTTTAATAACACACAATGAAGAAAGTTTATCTTGGAATACAATATTTTCATCTAAATCATAATAATTACTAATGTGAATAAATATCGTAATTGAACCACGTTTATCATCTTTTTGTAAAATAGAAAATTCTAAATCTGAATCAGTAAAAGTCGGTGGTAAATTTTTAAAAAATAATTCTTTATTTGATAAAATTAATTTTTTAATCATATCATTATCAACTGAAGAAGGAATAATTGAAGAAAGATTATTAAATTTAATTTCATCATTTATAAGTGTGGTTTTAGTATTTTTAAAACCAGATAAAGTTACTACTTCAGTTAAATAATTATTTGGGTTATTAGTTCTTATAACATTACCAATATTATTATTATAATATTTCAAAGAAACTTTTAAGTATAGTTCGCCTGTTATGTTATTTGAATCTAATATTTCAAAAGAAAAGTCATTCATGTTTAAACCAACTGGAGCATTACTAATAAGATAAGGTAGTTTTGAGAATAGTAATTGATTTAAACTAGATAAAGTTATTTTTGAAGCAAGGTTATTTGATTGGCCATCTAAAAAAACATTTTTAGAAATAATAGTTTTTAAAACTTTATTAAATCCTTTGAAAGTAATAATATTAGAAAGTGGCGTTTGATCTAATTTTGTTATTTTGTTTCCATTTTCATCAAAATATTCATATATTGTAATCTCTGCTTTGATTTCACCTTTTTTATTATTAACTTCAAGTATTTTTGTTTCTAAATTATTATCCAAAGAATTAATGGTTGGTAATGTCGAAAATATAGATGCTTTATTTTTCTTAATTATCTCCACTAATTGTGTCTCATTAACATTAGAAGGAATAATATCACTAAAATCAGTTAATGTGAACTCAGACAATATCACAGTTTTAATTTCTTTTTTAAATCCTGAAATAATTATAGTTTCATTTAGTGGTTCATAATCATTTTGGATAGAGGTATCTATGAAATTACCATCAACATTGTAATATTTATTTAAACTAATATTCAACTCAATAGTACCTTCTTGGTTGTTATAATTTTTAACAGATTCAGAATCAATATTGAAATCATTAGTAGATAAATTATTAGGTAAGTTATTAGTCAATCATTCAATATTATTTCAAATAAGATCTTTTAGTATAGCTATGTTAGTAGCAATTGATTGAGCAGTATTTTCTCCCTGATCAGTTAAGTTATATGAAGTTTTAATACTTGTTGGTTGTACAGTTTGAAATCCCCTTAATGTTAAATAGAATGTTTTTGGAGCATTTTGTATATTTCCAGATTCATCAAAATAATTAGTTAATATTATTTTTATTTCAATATTCCCCAATAAATTATTTTTATCAATAACTTCAATTGAAAAATCATTTAATTGACTAAAATTAATCGGTAAGTTTTGACTTATTAAAGAAATATTGCTTCTAAGATAATTAATTATTTCATCTTCTGAAAAATTAGAGGGAAGAATACCAGAAACATGATTAATCAACACATCTGAAACAACTGTTGTCTCATTGTTGCTTTGCATATTAGTTATTCTTATACTTTCTGTAGGAAAGTTTGTATTTGTAGATTGGAAATTACCTGCTTTATCATAATAATTAGATAATTTAAAATCTAAATATAATACACCAATTAAATTATTATAAGAAATATTACTAATTGTAATATTAGCATATTTATCTTTCTCAAAAGTTGGTGGATAAGAAGAAAGGTTTTTAAAAATTATATCTTTTATTTCATTTGGTTTATTAGCTAATTCAGATGGTAATATATTAATATTTGAATTAGAAAAAAATATATCACTTGAAGAAATAGTAGTAGGGAGAGTTGTAGATAAATTAACTATTTTAATTTCATTAAATTCAACAGGTATAGAAACTAGATTAGAATCTGAATTATAACTTTTTTCTAAAATTGGTATTATAGTAATTGTACCATTTAAATTATTTTTTATAGGTGGCGTTTTAAATGCTATGTCTTTTATAGTAAATCCATCTGGTTTAGAATAAATATTATCAAATATAATTTTCCGTATTTCATCATCACTTAGATCAGTAGGAAGAGTAGGTGTATCACTTTTATAATTTATATTAGATAGTATTGATGTAACACCTAAAACATATTCCATATCTAAAACATTAATAGTTATAGGTTTAAAACCAAAGTATTTAATAATTGCATTTTCATCAAAATAATAATTTAAAGAAATATTAAATTGAAGTGAACCAACATAATTATTTGGCTGTACAAAATGTACATCAATATTAGACTCATTAAATCCAGGTGGTTTATTTGTAATTAAAGACATTGTGAATTTTTTAATCAAATCTAAATTATCAGCAACTGAGTTTGGATATAATCCTTCTAAAATAGTTCCAGTAGCACTTAATGTTGTATTGGGTATCAAAGTTTGATTTGCTGTTTTATAAGAAAAAATTGTTATAGGATTGAATTCTTTAGTAATATTCATTAAATTACCATAAACATCATATCATCAGTCAAGTGTTGGAACAACAGTAATTGTACCAACTCTATTATCTCGATTAATAGAGTTATTTTTTATTTTTACGTTTTCTAATTTAAGTTCAGATGGTGCATTAGTTATATTTGAAAAAATGATTTCTCTAATGTTTTCCTCAGTTACATCACTTGGGTAAAGAGTTTGATCATTATTTTTAATTCGAACTGGCAAATTTGTAAAACCAAGAGTTTGTTTATAACCTTTGATAGTCCTATTCCCAAAGTCAAAGTTACCTGTCTTGATAGTTCCTATCTGATTAAATACTTTTTTAAGTGAAATTGAAAAAGAAATGCTGCCATCAATATTGTTAGGGATTATATGTGATAATTCCATATCTGTGATCATATTAAAATTAGGAACTTTGTTAATAATTTTATTTGTATCAAAAATAAGTTTTTTAATTTTATTGATATCTTTAACTGCATTAGAAGGTAAAATATTTGGATCCCCTTCATTTCACTCCCCACTAACTAAAGAAGTTTCACCAGGAGATGATAAAAATCCTGAAAATGTAACAGTTGTCAATGTTTTACTTTTAAGTTGTATATCTCCTTTTTCATCATATCAAGAATTGATAATAGGGGTAACAGTTACTTCTCCAGAACCTCCTAAATTATCAAAAACAATATCATTCAATAATGTAACATTATTAATGTTAAAATAAGGTGTCTTATTTTTTATGTTTCTTACTATCAATTCTTTTACCTGAGTATTAGTAACTGAGAACGGATAAATATTAGATACATTATCACCAAAAATATCTGATACATCATCACCTAGCTTAATTGAGGATTCAATTGAAGTAGCTCCATTAATTCTATGAAAACCTTGAAAAGTAATTGTTTGTTTAATGAAATTATTTGTAGTTAATACTCCAAATTCATTAAAATAGTTTTTTAATACAACATCAAGTGTTATTGTCCCAGCTAAATCATTAGATATAATATTGCTTAAAATAATATCATTATTTGAAAGATCAGATGGAGCATTTAATCAAATTCCTTTTACTAAAGTAACAAGGTTTTCATAATATTCAGAATACTCACTTGGCACAATATTTTGAATGTCAACATTTAATTTACTATTATCAATAGTAGTTGGTAATGCAACTTTCATTTGACTTATAGAAATATTTGGGAAAGTTTTATTAGTAGTTTGAATAACATTATTATTGTCATATCATAAATTTAATGTTACATCAAATGTAGTACGCCCTATAGTATTGAAAAAATTCATGTTTTCTATTTTAATATTTTGAGTTGAAAAAGTATTTGGTTTAGAATTAATATTTTCCATAACTATTTCTTTTATTTGGTTTAAAGTTAAGAATTGAGGGATCACATCGCTTGGGCCTATTATTTCATTCAAAACTGTTGTAGGTAAATTCATTATTTTAAAATCTTTAATAGTAAATTCTTCTGGTGGGAATCCTGTAGTTTGAGGATTGCCATCAATATCATAGTAATTATTTAAGGAAAGTTCACCAGAAATAGTACCTTCCCCATTATTAAAAGATAAATTTGACAATATAATATTATTTATATTAAAAGTTGGTGTAGGATTGATAACAGAATTTAAAACCACCTTTTTTATATTATTTTTATTTGTAAAAAAGTCTTGAGCATAACTATCTGCCATTTCTGGTAAATAAAGTTGATTGTGATCAATAGAAGTTTTTAATGCAGAACCAAAACCAAATATTACTAATTTTTCAAAAGTTTTTTCACTTGTTTTTATAACACCTTGTTTATCCACTCATCTATTTAGAGTTGGGGTAACAGTTATTCTTCCGTCAGAATTAGTTCATATTGGATTCTTTAAAAATTTAATATTTTTAGTAGTTGTGTAAGGAGCTAAACCTTGGTATATTTTTAAAATAATTTCTTTAATTTGTTCTTCTGTAATAGAAGAAGCTAGTATAGATGGACTTTTAACATTAAATCTTGGTAAAGAAATAGTTGGAATTGTGTTAGTAAAACCTGTAATTATTATATCAACTGGATCAAAACCTGTTTGTCTAACAAAACCATTAGCATCAAAATAATTATTAAAAACAACAGTAGCTGTAACAGTCCCAGCAAGATTATCTGCCACTACATTTGTTAATATTATATCTGTAGATTCATTAAACAACGGTGGTATCATCGCTGATGGCATTAAGTTTTTTATATAATTTTTTGCTAATAATAAATTATCAATAAAATCTGATGCATATAAATTATTGTTTGGATTAGGAATTTCTCCTAAATCAGGTACCAAAACAGTTGGTTGTGCTTGTTTGAAACCTTTAACTGTTATACTAGGGAAAGTTTTGGCAGATGTATTAATAATACCAAGTTCATCATAATAAGAATTTACTCTAGGACTAAATCTTACAAATCCACCAATATTGTTATATAAAATCCTAGATTTATCAATTAGAATATTTTCTTTTTTAAAACCTGGAGGTAATATAAAATAACCTTTTTCTGGGGCAACTCCGGGAGTAAAAATATCGCCTTTAATATTTTCAAATATAATTTCTTGCAATTCAGGAATAGAAACATCAGAAGCTAATTTTTCAGATTCTACTGGAACGATAGACGGAAAAGAAGTATAATTTGTGCTTACAAAATTTTTTATTGTTAAATTCACAGGTTCCATATCTTTAGTTTTGATATCACCATATCTATCATAATATAAATCCAAATATGCTTTAATTTTTATTTCACCAAATAAATTACTTCTTTCAACATTTACAAATATAATATTTCTTTTATTAAAATTATCAGGTAGTGATCCTAATATCATATTTTCAAAAATAATATTTCTAATTTCTTCTTCAGTTACATATTGTGGCTGAAAAAATAAATTATTAATATTAAAAGAGGTTAAAAAAGTAGTTGGAATTATTTTTTTAAATCCCTCTATTTTAATATCCTGTGTTGGTGGCTTATACAATTCAAAAGTAACAAACCCAGCAGTTGATTTTCTTCTAACATAAGGACCAGGGGTGACTTTAATAGATATAGTTCCTGTTAAATTATCAGCAATTGCATTCACCTTAAAACCAAAATGAGTAGCTGGTACAGCGTTAGAAGAAGAAACATCTAAAATACTTCCATCCCCTTTTTCTATTGATTGAAGAACATCTGAAGCTATTTTATTTTGAGTGTCCGTAATTTGTGGGGCTTTAATATTCATAATAGTATTTCCTAGTGGGAAATATCAATTATATTGATTACTTGTCAAGTTTGGAGCACTCATGATACCACTTAGACCAACCATTGCCTTAATAAGACCTTGTCCTTGTACACCATCAATATCAGTGTGCATTGGACCGTCAAAACCACCTCCATCTTTTTTTTCAGAAAAAATTTGCCCATTAGCACGAATTTGTGGGTAAAAATTATGAGTTCTATTATATAATAATTCTTCTCAACCAGCAATTTTAATCATAGAAACTGTAACTGAATTTAAATTGCTATTTATTGCATTAAAAACTACTTTATTAAAACCAAAAGCATCAGATTTAGTGATAAAACTACCTTGAAAATAAACTTTACCTAGTCAAGACATAGATGGATTATCTAGAGATTGAAGCAACCGCGACTCACTGCTAACTTCTTTAAGTGAAACATAATTATGAATAGTATAAGGTTCATTTTGATATGTTCCACCAGGTGGTCCATATCTTCCAGTGTTACTTCAACCAGTTAGACCTGAATCTTTACTCAAATTGACAGCTGATAATTTTTTTTGTTGTTGGTTATACGCTAAATATTCTGCATAACCATTTATATACATGGATGTAAAACCAACAGATGTAACATTAACAAATGAGGGACTAACAGGAGAATTTTTAAAATTTATATTTTTATAATCTAAAAATGAATTATGAGATTTTGATAATTTGTTTTTTGAAAATTCTGATGAAAAAATGTTAATTGCAGATGTCAAAGTTGGGTAAGTGGAAACTAATATAGTTATTCCACCAACTACTGAACCTGATAAGTATTTTCAAAATTTTATTTTATTCATAATATATTTATATATTATATCAAAAAATAATTAATTATTTTTTTTTGATTTTTCTAGTTGGTCAATTTTAGTAAAATCAACTATATTAACCAATGTTTCATGTAAAAGATTTAAGTTTAAACATTGTAAATGGTTATTTTTAATTCTACAATTGACTATTTCGTTAAAATACATAGCATATGCATCACTATTTCTTTGATTATTTATAACATCGATACCATCCACTAATCTTAAACCCATCATTAAAACTTGAAGATAATAATCTTTAGTGCTTAATATCTCTTCTTTTCTCGTGAATTTTTCTAAATCTCCCTCATATTTGTATAAAGTTTTATTTTCAAATCCTGATCCAGATAATCCTATTGCTTTTCAATCGTTTGTTAATCAATATGCTTTATTGTGAATCGATTGACTGTCAAAATCTTTGCATCAATTAGCCACTTCGTATCTAGACAATCCAATTTCTTTTAATTTCTCATCTATATATTCCAATTGATCCGCTTCTTCTTCTTCATCAATAATATAATTTTCAAAATTTAATATAGAATTTTCTTTCACTTCTAAAGAGTAAAATGATACATGGTGGATTTGATATTCATCAATAAAATTTATTGAATCTTCTATATCTTTTTTAGTTAACTCTGGGAGTGCATAAATAAAATCACAAGAAATATTTAATATTTCATAAGAGTATAGTAATTCAATTCCATTAATAACATCTTGAATATTATGCTTTCTATTTAATTTTTCTAAAATTGTATTATTAGTTGTTTGAACACCAATTGAAACCCTATTGATATTGTTTCTAGATAAAATTTCTACTTGTGATTTTGTTATAAATTCAGGATTTAACTCTATACAAAATTCATATATATTACTTGTATCAATATATTTTGATAAACACGACAACAGTGTATTTAAAACTTCATCTGAAAGCATATTTGGTGTGCCTCCACCAACATATATTGTAGTATATTGACCAAGTGTAGATTCTTTAGTTATTTGATTAGTTATCTTTTCAATATAATTATTAATACATGAGTCATTTTTATTAACTTTAAAACGTACAAAGTCACAGTATGAACAAATATTTTTACAGAAAGGGATATGGATGTATAGATGTTTAGTCATGCTATTTACCCAAAAATTCTTTCAAAGTTTTTAATAAATTATCATAATTAAAATGACTAACATTAATATCAGTTGATTTATATCTTTTATTTCACGTTATTTGTCTTTTAGCAAATCTTCTTGTTATCATCTTTATTTCTTGATCATTAATTTTTTCATTATATTTTATTGAATTAAATATTTGCTTGTATCCAATTGCTTTAAAAGCTTGAAGATTAATAACATCATCATCTTTTTTCATTAAATCAAAAACTTCTTTTTCTCAATTATTTAAAATCATCTTATCAACTCTTTTATTTATTCTATCATATAGTTCTTCTCTTTCTAAGAATGTATTTATAATATAACATTCATAGAAAAAACCGTTATTCTCATTTTGTTCTTTTTTAGTTTTATTTGTATCAAAAAATAATTGTGCAGCCCTTATTATTCTACGCTCATTATTTATATTTATTTTAAGTGCTTCTTCTGGATCATTTTCAAATAAGTAATTATATATTTCCTGATAAGTTTGGTTTTTAAAATAATTAATATTTTTCCTATCATCTGACTTATCTAAATTATAATTTTTAATGAGTGACTCTATATATAAATTACTTCCTCCACAAATAATAATATTTTTATCATTAATTTTATTTATTTTTTCTCTAGCTAATTTTTGAAAAATTTTAATATTAAATTCATCATAAATAGAATGAGAATTTATAAAGTGTTGTTTCACTTTAATATTATCGTCTGTGTTTTTTTTATTAATACCAATATTTAGTTCTTTATACACCTGGAAGCAATCTGCACTAATAATTTCTGCATTTAAATCAAGAGCTAATTTTATCGCTAATTTTGATTTTTTACTTGCTGTGGGTCCAACTATAACTATTACTTTACGCATTTTGTACCAATATACATTTGAAATAGTATTATTGCTGCAGCATTTGATGCATTTAATGAATCAATATTTTCCATATCTATAAATATTTTTTCGTTAGAAATATTTAATGCTTCATCAGAAATCCCTTTAGACTCATTTCCAATAATTATTGCATAGTTTCTATTATTAATAAAGTTATATGAACTTAATTTTTTAGATTCTTTATTAACATGAGTGGCAATTACTTCAATATTTAAATTCTTAAGATTAGAAATAGTTTGATTTAAATTATCAACCATATTAATATTTGCTAATTTAAATGACCCAACTGTCCCTCTAAGAACCTTTTCATTATAAGGATTAACAGAATCTTTAGTAATAATTATATTTTTAATATTAAAACATATAGCACTTCTAATAATTGAAGCAAGATTATTAGGATCAGATATTTTTTCTAATAATAGATAATTATTTCCTTTAGATATGAATACTTCATTATACCTATGAGATACAACACCCAAAATTTGACTTTCTGTTTTTACGAACGAAAGTTTTTTTATAATATTCATGGTAACAATTAGAATATTATTTGTTTTAATTTCAATATTATTTTGATTTAAATTAAATCATTCTTGTGTACATATTAAATAATCAAATTCCATAAATTCACCATATTCATTTAATGATTTAAAAAAATTTAATATTATAACAGAACCATCATTAAGTCTAGAAGATTTATAAAGATCTTTTATAATTTCATTATTTAGAGAAGAAATATTTTTTATCATAATATTAATCACCAAGAACTTTTATAAAAACATCTTGAGGAACATTAACGCTACCGATAGCTTTTAATTTCTTCTTCCCTTCTTTTTGTTGCTCTAATAATTTCTTTTTCCTTGTAATATCTCCACCATAACATTTAGCTAAGACATTTTTCCTCATAGCTTTTATAGTTTCTCTTGAAATTACTTTACCACCTATAACTGCTTGAATAGGTATTTCAAATTGATGTTTTGGAATTAATTCTTTTAATTTTTCACAAATTACTTTTCCTTTTTTATATGAAAAATCAACATGTGTTATAAAGCTAAGAGCATCAACCTTATCACCGTTTAATAGAATATCAACTTTAACTAATTTATCTTTATTATACCCAATAATTTCATAATCCATAGTTGCATAGCCTTTTGAGACTGATTTTATCTTATCAAAGAAATTATACATAATTTCAGACAAAGGCATTTTATAAGTTATTCTTCTTCTTATTCCATCCAAATATTCTAAATCTTGATACACTCCTCTGTGTTCTTGACATAATTCCATTATTGAACCAACATATTCATCTGGAGTAGTTAAGACAAGTTTCACAATTGGTTCTTCAATATAATCTATATGTGTTCTATCTGGTAAATTAGAGGGGTTATCAATATATACAATTTCATTATTTGTTTTAATAATTTTATATATAACAGATGGTGTTGAAACAATTACATCAATATTGAATTCTCTAACTATTCTTTCTTTAATTACTTCCATATGAAGTAATCCTAAAAAACCACACCGAATTCCAAAACCTAAAGCTTGAGAAGTCTCATATTCATATATTAAAGACGAATCACTTAATGATATTTTTTCCATAGCTTCTTTCATATCTTCATACTTTGCTGTATCAATTGGGTACAACCCACAATATACCATTGGCATTATTTTTTTATATCCAATTAGGGGTTCAATAGCAGACACATCAAAATGAGTTATAGTATCTCCTACATTTATATCTTTAATATTCTTAATACCAGCAGCAACTCAGCCAACTTCTCCACTAACTAACTCTTTTTTATTTACTAGTTTAGGGGTTTTAACTCCAACTTCAGTCACAATAAAATTTTTATCATTGCTCATGAATTTAATTTTATCTCCAATTTTTATTGTTCCATTAAAAACTCTAATAAAACAAACAACGCCTTTGTAAGGGTCATAAAATGAATCAAAAATTAATGATTTCAATGGTTTAGAGTCATCAGGGTCTGTTGGTGGTGGGACATTTAAAACAATCGCTTCTAAAACATCTTGAATGTTTATACCATTTTTTGCTGAAATACATGGTGCATTTTGACAATCTAAACCTATGATATCTTCTACGTCTTTTTTGACTCTTTCAACATCAGCTGATGGTAAATCAATTTTATTTATTACTGGTATTATTTCTAAATTATTTTCCAAAGCCAAATAAACATTACTTAATGTTTGTGCTTCAATACCTTGTGCTGCATCAATTATCAATATAGCCCCTTCACATGCAGCTAAACTTCTTGAAACTTCATAAGAAAAATCAACATGGCCTGGTGTATCTATTAAGTGAAAGTAATATTCTTGATTATCTAAAGCTAAGTATTTAATTTGAATAGCATTCAATTTAATTGTAATACCACGTTCTCTTTCAATATCCATAGTATCTAATATTTGATTTTGCATTTCTCTTTTAGATAAAGTATTGGTTAATTCAATAATCCTATCACTTAAGGTTGATTTACCATGATCTATATGTGCAATTATGCTGAAATTTCTAATATTTTTTTTGTTCATTTTGTTTGTAATAATGAAATTATTATATCATTATAAAATGATATAACTTTGATTATTAAAAATAAAATTACTTTTATTCAATCTTATCATTTTCTTCAAAAATATAAGAGC
Source organism: Proteocephalus fallax (assembly GCA_028672205.1). NCBI lineage: Eukaryota > Metazoa > Platyhelminthes > Cestoda > Proteocephalidea > Proteocephalidae > Proteocephalus > Proteocephalus fallax. Next base: position 251,603 of record JAPUBX010002615.1, read on the forward strand.
CATTAACCATGTCTTTAACTAGTATTATTTTTTTTGAAGGCATTTGTATCTTTGTTAGTAAAACATTAAAATCTAGCGTACTTATTTCAATTCCAGATGATGTAATAGATATAATAGTCCCAGGAATTTTATCTGATTTATTATTTGATATTTTTAATTCAAATATTTTAATAAGATTATTTTTATAAATAATTTTAGCAATAGGTTTATTATTTAAGCCTTTAACAAAATTATTAATATTTTTACATGTGTCATTAAAATTTATAAAAGTTTCTTCTTTCGAAATATTATAACCAAAGGTAACTAATTTTTCATCTTGAATTATTGATTTTATATCCATATTTAAAAAAGAAAAAAAATCTTTTTTAATAATATCTTTCAATAATTCACTTAACTTATAATATAGTGTTTCGTAAGTATCATCTTCAGATATATTTATACTATATTGTTTAATTATATTCCCAGCATCCATTTTTTTAGCCATAAACATAGTAGTGATTCCAGTTTGTTTGTAGCCATTTATAATAGCCCAATGGATTGGAGCACCACCTCTAAGTTTAGGAAGTAATGAAGCATGAAGGTTTATACACTTGTATTTTGGAATAGATAAAATATCCTCACATATAAATTGACCATACGCGCAAGTTAAAATTAGATCAGGTTTTAATTCATTGATTCTTTTTATTTCTTTATTAATATTTTCTGGTTGAAAGTATTGAATATTTTTTAGAATACAATATTCTTTAACTGGCGAAAAAATAATATCTTTTTTTCTATTGACTTCTTTATCAGGTTGACAAAACACAGCTATTAATTCTATATCTAATTTATATAGTTCTTCAAGAACACATTTTGCAATATATGGAGTACCCAAAAAAATAATTCTATATTTAGGCATTTATTAACTATTCTTCCTATTTTTAAATTTATTCAATAATGATGTTTCAGTTTTTGAGTTATTTTTTTTACTTTTATTAGATTTATTTTGTTTACTCTTTTTAGCAATTTTACTATCATTTATTTTTCTTTGTTTTTCAATTACTTGGTCTTCTTTTTCTTTTAGAGGAGCAATTCATTTCATTTCATTTTCAAAATTAGCAAGACCATTAACAAAAACTTTTCTATCCGTTTTCTTTTTATCAATTTTAATATATTTAACTTCAACTTGTAATATTCTAGGTTCATCAATAATTTTATTTCTAGAATTTCATGTTTGAAAATATAGAAATCAAATTTCTGGTTGTTTATTTTTAATTGCATTTTTTTTAGCTTTTTTAATTTCTTTATATTTTGCAGGATCTGATTTTTTTAATAATTTAATTTCTTTTTCTTTTAATTTAAATTCTTTTTTTTCTTTTTTAGTCATCACAGATGTATCATTTTCATCTTTTTTCTTAGCGGGAAATAATTGAACTATTTCTTTTCCTACTTCGTTATTTTCTTTTAAAAACTTTTTGACAATATTTCAAACTTCATCTTTTCTAGTTTTACGATTACCAATTGAGCCATTTCCTTCAGCAGCTTTTTTCTTTTTATTTTTCATATACATAAAAATTCCAACAGGAATGATCATTAATAAGATTAAGGGGAGAAACTGTTGCATATAAAATACTCCTAATATATTAAAATAATTATAACCAAAATTAATTAAATATACTATAATTATTAAGATTGTTCTATTTAAGAGGTAATATTAATGGCAAACATTAAATCAAATGCAAAAAGTCATAGAAAAAATGAAAAAGTTAGAAAGCTTAGTCATTCTAAAAATTCAGAAGTTAGAACTTCAATTAAAAAGACTAGAATAACTAAAAGTCAAGATGACTTAAGTAATTTATATTCTATAGTTGATAAATCTGCAAAAACTAAAAGAATACATAAAAATAAAGTAAATCGTATCAAATCTAGAACAGCAATAGCTATCTCTAAAAAATAGATCTTACTTATTTAGAATAAATTTTTTATAAAAAATAATAGCTGATATTAAACTTACTATTAATACTGATAATATTACAATTACAGGTATATATCAAGTAGATATCTCTTTGGTCTCAATAATATTAAAATGTGAGTTTTTGTCTCCTATAATCATATCGAAAGAAATTTTATTTTGATTAATATTTCCATATATATCAAATGACTTTAAAAGTGATATATCTACATTAATTATTCCATTTTGATCAATTGGCTTTAAACTATCAACAACAAGATATCTTCCTTTATCTACTAAATTGTAGAAATAAATATTACTATTATCTTTTAAAAAAATATCTACTTTTTCCTTTGTTATAATCATTTGATCAATAACTTGAGAACTGCTAATCGCAGAATAATCGCCACTATATAAACTACTAATAGAAATATTATTTCTAATCATTCTAGTTTCTTTAGTTACACTAGCTTTAGTGTCATTTTTATTTTGTATAAAATTATTATAATTAGTTATATTACTAGAATTTTTTATCAAAAATGGTATAAAAAAAATAATAGTAGTTAGCAATAATTTAGGTGCTATTAATATTATTTTATTCATATTGAATTTTTTAGTGAATTTTATTATTGATGCAAGATAAATTTAAAATCTTATTAAATAATCAAATTACTGGGTAAACAATTAATGATATAGCTCAAGCAATTGTAACTAATCCAAAATATATTCAAATTGGAAGAAAGAACATTTGGTATTGTGTTATACATAAAGAAACAATATATTTATTGCTCAAAGATAATCTAATAAAATTAATATGATTTCTTCCTCAATTTCTAACTCTTCATAAAAAGTCTCTATTGAATTTCTGTCTCTTTGAAGATGACACTATTTTATTCATACTTATTGGATGTTGGTAAATCATTTTTCCCTCTTTTTTATTATCTTATTTTATTATATCATAGATTTATTTTTTTAGTTTATCTAAAAAAGAATTAACTAAATCTTCTAGTGTTTTTATTTTTATTAAAGACTCATCATCTAAACAAACATTTAATTCTTCTTCTATTTTTATTATTAGATTCATCGCAGCTAATGAATCAACTTTAGCTTCCTTTAGTGTTATATTGAGATTTCTTACATCAATATTAATATTATTTTCTTTTGATACTTTTTTAATTATTTCTAATATTTTATTTTGCATATTAATCCTTTTTTATTTTTATTATATATTACCTAAATTTATTTTACCTTTATAATAGTAAAAAGAATCATTTTTTGACTTTTTTGTCCATCTTATATCCAAAAATAAATCACTGTTATTTGGCGCATTATATCTAACTTGTAAATAATAATTATTAATTAATGTGAATTTTTTATTTAATGAAATTGTTTCTTTTATTAAATTTATTAAATTAGATTCAATTTTATTTTTATCAAAAATAACATTCTCTATTTTTGTTTCTTCATTTCAATTTGTTAATTTTTTTAAAATCCCCTCTTTATCAAACTGATCATTAATATCAATAAAAATTTTGTTACTAATATCATTAATATTTTTAATATTAAAAAATTCAGAAATTGTAGTCTTTTTAATATCATCAACTTGCTTTTTCTGAGAATAGTTAAAATAGAGAGGTAGAAAAATAGATGCTCCTAAAACTAATACCATCATAGTAGAAAATAGAGTTATTATATTTTTTTTATTAATCAGAATACACCTCATTAAATTCTAATAAAAATCCATCAAATTTTTTTATGTTGATTAAATTTTTAGAATCTTCATAATAATTCTTATCAAATGAAAAATCTCTATTTATAATAAATTTTTTAAATTTATTCATATAGTCAATATTAAATGCAATATTAATATTGCCATAAGAAATTTTAGGTATAAAAAAACCATTTAGATTATTTTGGCTAATAGAAAAAGTATTATTATTTATATCAAAATCAAAACTCTTATTTATATTAATTGAAAATAAATTAATCATATAAGATAAATTTTTTAGTGTTTCAGTATATTTATATATTTTGTTAGAACCACTAATTTTATATTCTAAATTAATTAGAATTTTATTTATATTAAAAATATTATTACTGAATTTAATAATATGCATCAAATTATTTATAGGTGTATCTAGCCTAGACATATTAGGTACTTGAATATTTAAAATTGAGTCTTTTCTTTTATCCATTGAAAAATAAATTTGTTGAGTATATTTATCCAAATAATAAGTATTGCTATAATTTAAAGTTTTTGTTTGTCCAAATTGATCAATTTGATTAATAAAGTTTCTTCTTGTATTTTCATCACACTCAATTTTAAAGTCATTAAAAACACCTTGATTAAAAGTTATATTAAAATTTATATCAAATTCTTGATTACTTATCTCTTCTTTATATAATTCAGTTTTTGATAAATTTATATTAGTATTAAATTTATACATATCAATTTTATATGCAGAATTAGAAGATTGATCAATTGTCTCACTTACAAAATTTTTATACCAATTTAGCTCTATATTTTCTATAAGAAATAAATATGTTTGTATATTTAAATAGAAGCTATAATTCGGGAGAAAAGTATTTGAATATATATAAAAATCTCCAGATATATTTCAATTAGTATATTCTTCATTAATCGATAGGTTGTTTATTCAACCTTTAAAATATATATCACTTGGAATATTATTTTTCTCTGGATATGTATTTTTAATAAAATAACTCATACTAATGCATTTGTATTTTTTTATAAAAATACTTAAATAAATTTATTATTTATTAATATTATTAATAATTATTTTAATTGATGGTGCAATTGAGGCAGTATTTATTTGAGTATTATCATTAGATTTTAAAATAATAAAACTATTAATTATAGTTATTTCAATATTTTTTGATTCAATTAAATTAATACATTCATTTATTTCTGAGTTATTTATATTTGTGCTTTTATTAAAATAATATTTTTCAGTCTTAATAAAAGAATAAATAAAATTAGTTTCTCCATTTAATGGTATATAGTCTATATAATCAACTGGTATAGATTCACCACTTTGTCTAATGTATATAGTTTTTTTAACCATTTTATATGATATACCTTCCATATAAACGTGGTGGAAAATATTATTAGCAATATTAACATTAGACTTTGATTTAATTAAATTAAAAGTATCAATATCGCCAGATACAATTTTCTCATTAAAAACATCACTTATTAAATAGTGAGGAACAAAATCATTATATGAATTATTATTCTTTTTGCTATTTAAAATAGATTTCAATACTATAGAGCTATCTTCAGATTGAAAAATAGGAAGTGCCCACATGTATTTTAGTGAATTAAACTTATCATACGTAAAATCTTTTACACTTGAAATAATATTATTTTTAAAATTATCAATAGACATTTCTGGTTTTTTAGAAAATTCATTTGAAATAGAATGCAAATTTCTAAAATAATTTGATTTATTATTATGAAAATATCTATTCCCTAAAAAAGATGAATGTTTATTGTATTGATCTTCTGGTTTAGGTGTATCAAGACCCGAAGTTTCAATTAAATATTCTTCTTGTGCCAAAGGCGTAAAAACCATTCTAAATTGAACTTCATCATTCATTTTTCAATTAAATTTTTTTTCAAAATCAGTATTTTCCATCTCTGAATATTTATCTTTTTTAAATTTATTTAAAATTCCTTTTTTACCTTCATAATTAAATTCAAGATTACTACAGCTTTCCATAAAAGCATAACTAAGCTTGCTAGAATTAATTTCTTTTGCAGGGTGTTCATAAGTAGCTGTAACAACTCTACTTGTAGTTTTTTCACCATCAAAATAGGTACAATTTTTTGAACCTGTATAAGTTTTCATTATTGTTTGGTGATTTTGGACACTAAAATTAAACACAATTTTGTTATTATCAAATATTCCTCATGATGAATTATATGAATTTTTTAAACTATTAGAAGATAAATCAAACAATGATAAAGCTTGTATTTCATCTATTAACGATGCAGTTATAGGCCCCATATGTTTATATTTAATTATTTTTTCTATTTCATTATAAAGATCATATTCATTAATGGTGGCAATAATATTATTATGAGCAGCTAATTTGTTATTTGTTTTTTCTTCAAGGTCTTTTAATAAAGTATTTTTATTTTGTTTTAAAACTTTGAATTTTCTTAAAACTATCAAACCAGGGTAAATAAATAATAAAAATGCAAATGGCATTATTAAAATTAGTAAAAAATATAAGAATTGATTATGTTCATTTTTATATTTTTTTTTACTTTGTTGGTATTCTTTTTGAGATATTAAAAATTCATCAGTTGAATTTTCTTTTTTTCAATTATTTAAATATTCATTTACTGCATTATCAAATAAAGGTAATATCTCAGAAGATCATTTGTTTTTATTTGTTTCCACAATTAAACACTAAATTTTAAATTTACATCTTTTTTAGATATTTCACTTGCAGAAAATAATGGAATAGCTGAATATCCTTCTTTGTGGATAATAACATTTGTTGGGAAAGTATATATTATTGAATTAAAAGATGTAACATTAGAGTTGTACAATCTTCTACTAGCAGCAATTTCTTTTTCAATCATAGTTGATTCATTCATCATTTTTTTGAAAGCTTCATCTGCACCAAGAACTGGGTAAGCTTCAAAAGCCATATTTATTCCAGCTTGAATTTTATCTACAGCCTGGTTTTTAGAAGAAATATCTTTATTAACACCAGATCTGAAAGCTGATATTGTTTCTAAAGTTTCTTTGTCAAATTTTGCTTGAGAAGAAGCAGCTTGAACTAATTTATTTAAAGTATCAAATCTTTTTTGTAATTGTACATCAATTCCTGAAGCACTTTCATTGATTTTCATTTGCATTTTATTCAAAGCATTTCTTTTAGTAATTTTCAATATAAAAAATAATCCTAATGTAAGAACACAAGCAACATAAAATAAGATTTTTTGCCCTTTAGTTACTGTAACTGGGCCCATATTGTTATTAACATTAACATCATGCCCTTTAATATCTTTTTCTTCTTTTCCTGTATATAACATAATTCTCCTTAATTTTTTTATAATATAAAATATTATACACATATTTCATATAATTATAATTAATTTTAATAATTATCTTGAATTAATGTGTATAATATAATAGTAAATGCAGGTATAGTTCAGTGGTAGAACGCAACCTTGCCAAGGTCGAGATGTGGGTTCGATTCCCATTACCTGCTCCATTGGCCCCATAACTTTTTATGAGAGTTCATATTTAAAATTAAGTGTAAAGCAAAAATGCTTTACACTTAATTTTTTTTATGTATAATATATTTGTATATTACTTATAATATATAAATTAAGGAGAATATTTTGGTTAAAATTAGACTAACAAGAATGGGAAGACACAAGCATGCTTTTTATAGAATTGTAGCTACAGATTCAAGAAACAAAGTAAATGGTGGGTATATTGAATTATTAGGTCAATTAGATCCTTATACTGATAAATTAGTTTTAAAAGAAGAGGCTATTCTTAGACAATTATCTTTAGGTGCACAACCTTCTGATAGAGTAAAACAAATTTTGAAGAGTAATGGTGTTTGAGCTAAACATTTATCTACAAAAAAACCTAAAGCTAAGAAAACTGTTAAAGAAAAAAAAGTAAGTGTTGCTAAAAAACCAGCAGCTGTTAAAAAAACTACTGCTAAAAAACCTAGTAATAAATAAACTTTTAAATGAAGATAACAATTTTAACACTATTTAAAGATGTTTTTAATGAGTTTCTAAATTCTTCTATTATAAAAAGAGCTATTGAAAAAAAGCTTGTAGAAATAGAAATAATAGATTTTAGAGATTATAGCAACGAAAAGAATAAACAAGTGGATGAATATCAATATGGAGGAGGGCCTGGAATGGTTCTTATGCTCCAACCAATAGTGGATGCTATAAAGCAAAACTCTTCTGCTATTACAAAAAAAATTATGTTGAGTCCAAAGGGTAAAACATTTAATCAAAGTAAAGCTGAAGATTTAAAAACAGAAGAACATTTATTGTTTTTGTGTGGGCACTACGAAGGGTTTGATGAGAGAATTGATAATTATATTGATGAATCTATATCCATTGGTGATTATATTGTGACTGGAGGAGAACTGCCAGCATTAATTATCGTTGATTCCATTATAAGATTACTGTCAGGTGTTATTAATGTTGATAGTTTAAAAGATGAAACATTTAATAATTTATTATTAGATTATCCAGTTTATACTAAACCAAGAATTTTCGATGGTTATGAAGTTCCAGAAATTTTATTTTCTGGTAATCATAAATTAATTAATGAATATCGAAAAGAAAAACAAGTAGAGAATACAAAAAATATTCGACCTGATTTATATGAACAATTTATTAAAAATAAATAACTTGCTAGTATATAATTATTAATAATATAGAATAAAGGAAATGAAATGACTAAAATAAATAAAGGGCAAATAATTGCTGATATAGAAAAAAAACAAATGAAAATAGATATCCCCGTTTTCGGAGCTGGTGATACTATTGAAGTTTGAACTAACATTACTGAAGGTGCAAAAACTAGAACTCAAAAATTTGAGGGTGTTGTTATGAGAAGAAAAGGTAGAGGTTTATCTGAAACTTTTATTGTTAGAAAAGAAAGTAGTGGAGTTTGAGTAGAAGAATCGTTTTTATTACATTCTCCATTAATTGAAAATATAATAGTAAAAAGAAGAGGTAAAGTTAGAAGAGCTTATATTTCTTATATGAGAAAACGTTCTGGAAAATCTGCTAGAATTAAAGAACTTAAAACTAATATTAAATAATTAATCTATTTTTAGATTTTTATATTAGACTTTGTATATATGAACAAAAAAGATGAAAATTTAATCACGTCTAATAAAGGCATTAATCCAAAATCTAATTTAAAGAATCAATTAGATATTTTGAATAATAAAATAAAAAGTTTTGTTAAACAAATAAATATTCATAATAATAAAGATAAGAAAAAATATATTGATAAACAGATCGATTTATTAGAGAGCGAGAAAATTTCATTAGTTAATGAAATAGCTAAATCCTCATCTGATGATTATCACATTGATAAAAAAAGAATTTATAACAAAAAACCAAAAAAAATAAAAGTAATTGCATTGCAAATGAATAAGGTTGAATTCAAATCAAGTCTTGTCAAGATGATGAAACCTTATTCTACTAAGAAAAAAAGAGTTAAATACCCACTAATTGTATTATTGGGTTTTATTGCTTCAATATCTACATTATTTTTAATTCAAAATACTGGTTTATACAGTATGGGTTTATCTGGTATTCTACAAGGTATAGCTCGTCTAACTAAAGATTCTATTAGTGATAATGAAGAATTGGGTAGAATTATTTATAATGTATTGTTTTGAAGTTTATATTTTTTAATTAATATTCCATTAATAATATTTGCCTATTATAAAGTTTCCAAAAAGTTTGCATCTTTAACATTAATATATGTATTTTGTAGCCAAATATTTGGTTTAGTTTTTTCTTTTATACCAGGGATTGATCAAATATTTATATTTGGTTCACCGAATTCAGATCTGACTGGTTCTGGTTCTTCAACAATTATAATTAGTTGAAATAGTAAATCCTCTTTATTTCCATTATTCTTTTACGCTTGTCTTCAAGGAGTCATTATAGGAGGGTGTTACTCTTTTCTTTATATGTTGGGTTCTTCGACTGGTGGGACTGATATTGTTTCATTCTACTACTCAAAAGTGAAAAATAAATCAATCTCTTTAATGATGATGTATATAAATTCTGGTTGTTTATTTCTTTCTTCTATTATAGGAACTATTTTCCCAATACTACTTTCATCTGAACAAAATAATTTTTTTGACACTCCTTCAAGTACCCTTCAAGCTATTTTTTCTCCTAATTTATTATTCTCCTTTATTGTTTCAATAATTGTTTCTATTTTAATTAGTTTAATTTTCCCAAAAAATAAATTAATTAAAATAAATGTATATTCTGAACAAGTAACAGAGATAAAAGAAAAAATAATCCAGTCTGGTTATCCTCACGCTATTACTATCAACAATACTATTGGTGGTTATTCTTGAACTGCAAAGCAAAATATTGAAACTATATGTTTTTACTTTGAGTTGCCAGAATTTGTTGCAAATATTAGAGAAGTGGACAAAGAGGCTTTAATTGTTACTCACAAGATTGCTGATATAGATGGAAAGTTTATGGTAGTGAGTTCTTAGTATGATATCTGTTGTATATGAAATAAGTGAAATTGATTGTGATATATGTTTAGAGTTTCTTATTAAGAAATTAGATAAGCACAATATACCTCACAAAGTTTATTGTGATAAGTGCAGGGGTTTAATTTTAGAATTAGAAAGTGAAAAGTTAATTAATAAAGTTTCTAAAATAATTTTAGATGCAGGATATGAAAATAATTTTAAAGAAATCGCTAGAGAAAAGCATAAACATAATAAATAATATATGGTTAGTTTATTTGATTTTAATACCATCCCAATAATTATTGTAAATTTTTTATTTTCTATTATAATTTTTATAGTTTTCTACTCATTATTTTATATACTTAATAGATCAAAAAAATTCTATTATATTATTAAATTAAATTATAAATATATTTATATTTGATGATTTTTAATAGGTATTCTGATTTCAATGATAAGCCTATTCTCATTATTGCCTTTTATGCAAAATAATAATTTATTTATTATTTCTAATTCAATAGTATATTCAATGATATTTTCGCCTATAATTTCATATATCTCGATCCCATTAACAATAATTATTAATCTAATATTGTATTACCAAGGAATTATTCCTCTAGATATGTTTTTGCTTATATTAATTCTTTGTAGTAGTTTATTAATTTTTTCATTTATGGCCTGAATTTTTAATAATAAGAGTAATTTTGTTTATTTTATATATGTAACATTTATAACCATTTTTATGATGATTTCAATAAGATTTATTCAAGAAAAATATATAGATATAATTATTTTTAATATATTTTTATTTGTTTATATGATATTGAGTTATTCCTTCATAAAATCATTTACTAAATTTATATTAAATGCAAAAAATATTAATGAAAAAACCTATATGGTAAATGGTTTTATTTTAAATAAATATTTTACTAATATATTTAAAAAATTCATAAATGAAAAAAAAATACAATATGGTGGTTTGTTTTTAATAGAACTAGAATCATATGATGAAATAGCAAATATTTTTAGTGCTGGATTAGCTAATAAAATTAAACAAGAAATACTTCAACAGATAAAAGATTTATTCGAAAATGATGATACTATATTTTTTATAACAAAAAATAATAAATATTGTTTTTTTACAAAATTAGATGATGTTAGTAATATTAATGAAATTTATGCTGGAAATTATATATCTAAAAGAAAAAATAATGATCTTTTAAAAATTTTTGAATCTAAACTAAAAATAATACCTAATACATTAAAAATAGATGGTAGTTATTTTAAAACAACTCTAAAAATGAGTGCTGCTCTTTATGGTGTTCAAAATAATGATATCAATGAATTAATTTCTAAGTGTGAAAAGCTAAATATTACGCAGAAAGATAATAAAAATATTAATTTAATTACAATTTATAATTCAAATATTATAGATAGCAATGATTTTAATAATATAAAAAATAATATTCTAATTAAAAACTCATTATTTAAATACAATGAAATAGAAGTTAAATATAATATTATTAAAATAAATAATAAAAAATATTATTCAACAGAAGCAACACTTTTTAATAAATTAATTTTTTCTAAAAATGATATCATTAATCTAACTAATCAAGATTATGTTAAAGACGCTATTATTAGTCATATATCAGCTTTGGCTATAAAAAAGTTTAATTATAATGAGCATCCACTAATAATTGATTATGATAAATACTCAATTTCATCTTTATTATTCAATACTAAATTATTTTTATTAAAAATTGAATCAAATAAAAATTTAAAGAACAATTTTTTACTAAACATTATTTGTAATGATAATATTTTTAATGAAATATTTATTAAAAATATTTCTATACTAGTGAAAAGTAAAATAAAGATATTTATTTCTTTTAATAAAGATACTGATAATAAAGACATTATTAACACAATTAATAAATTAAAAATTTCAAAAAACAATATATTTTTTTTAAATAATTAAATATCTTTTAATGTAATATAATTTAATATTATAAATATTTAATAATATAAATTATAGAAAGTGATGGTATTAAAATGTCTGATTCTAATAAAAAACAAATTAATGTTAAAAAACTTTTAATTAAAAATTTAGAAACATTTAATATCAACTCAATAATAAAAATAATTAAAAATAAACCTACAAATCTAGTAATAGATGCATTAAATGATATGGATGATATTAAAAATATCATTTTTATATTAGTTGCTTCTAAAGAGTTGAAAACTAGAAAATTATTCATAGGTTTGACTTTTGATATTCAAAAAAATGTATTGATTAATACAGAAAATAATGAATTAAAAATTATTATGAGAGAGTTATGACCAGATCAGATTTTACACCTTATGAAAGAATACCCTCAATTCTATAAAAAGATATTATTAAGTTTAGATACTAAAACAAGGAGTGAAATAAAAAAATCATCATATTATGATGATGATGAAATTGGTCATATTATGAATCCTGAATTCATTTCATTAAATGAAAATTTTACTATTTCTAAGTGTATTAATATTCTTAAGAAAGAAAGAAAAAATGTTGAAAATATTAATCATATTTTTGTTGTAAATGAAGATAATGTCTTAGTAGGGAAGGTGGATATTGATGAACTCGTATTTGCTGATAAATATTCTTCTAAACTTAAATCTATAATAGATACATCTTTAATCTCTATTAAAGCTACCGAAGATATAGAACAAGTAATTAAAATGTTTGAGAAATATTCTATCACCACTTTAGCTGTAACTAACTCAAAAGGTCAATTAATTGGATTCATTCAAGATAATGATTTAATTTCTGTTCTACAAGAAGAAGCTACTGAAGATATTTATAAAATGTATGGGATGAGTGAACTAAATTCTCCATACTTGCACTCTTCTATTACATCTATTATTAAATCTAGATTATTGTGATTAACTATACTTATGATAAGTGCAACTATTACAAGTATTATCATTGATCAATTTCAATTATTATCAGAAGAATTAACTGCTGGTATTTCTTCAATTTTATTAATTCCGCTTCTTCCTGTTTTAACTGGAACATCTGGTAATGCCGGTAGTCAGTCTTCAGCATCTATTATAAGATCTTTATCCATTGGAGATATAGGTCCATCAGAATACAAAAAATCTATATTTAAAGAGTTTAAAGTTGGTTTATTGATTGGTTTAATATTAGCAATTATAAATATTTTTAGATTATCTATATATAATGCAATTTTTTGAGAAATTGAAGGGCAACATTTTAGTAGATATGAGTCTTATCAATATAAGATGGCTGTAGCTGCTTCATCCTCTTTCGCTCTTTTTATTTCAATAGTATTATCTAAATTATTAGGTTCTTCTCTTCCTATTTTGGCATTAAAATTAAAAAAAGATCCTACAGTTATGTCTGCCCCTATTCTGGCCACAATATTAGATGTTATATCTACAACGCTTTTATTTTCTATAGGAATTGGAATTATAAAGTTATTAGGTATAGTCTAAATGAAGTATGATGTAATAGTTGTAGGAGCTGGTCATGCTGGGATAGAGGCAGCATTTGCTTGTGCTAAACAAGATTTAAAAGTTGGTCTAATTACTCTGCAAGAGTGTTCTGTCGCTCTAACTCCTTGTAATCCAAGTATTGGTGGACCAGCAAAAGGAATCGTAACTAAAGAAATTGATTATTTAGGAGGAATGCAAGCAATTGCTACTGATAATAATCAATTACAAATTAAAATGCTAAATACCTCAAAAGGACCTGGGGTATGGGCATTAAGAGCTCAAATTGATAAAGTAACATATCATGAATGATTTTTAAATGAAATAAAGAAAAATAAAAATATAGATTTAATTATTGATGAAGTTGTTTCGTTAGATATAAAGAATAATAAAATTATTGGTGTTATTTCTAAAAAAAATAATTCAATTAATTCTAGTTATGTGGTCATTACAACTGGAACATATTTAAAATCATTAACATATAAAGGCAAAAACCCAATTAATGAAGGCCCTGATGGATTATTAAATAGCGATAACTTAAGTCATAATTTAAAAGAATTAGGGTTTGAAATTATTAGATTAAAAACTGGCACACCACCGAGAATTATAAAAGATAGCATTAATTATGAAAATATGAAAATTGAAAGCGGTGATGATGATAAACTCTGCTTTAATCATACTGAACCAAAATATTTAAATATTAATGATCAAATACCTTGTCACATCATACATACAACGACTAAAACTCACGAAATTATTAATGATAATCTCACTTTATCTGCAATGTATAGTGGAGTTATTAAAAGTATTGGCCCTAGATATTGCCCATCAATTGAAGATAAAATTGTAAAATTTTCTGATAAACCAAGACATCAAATTTTTGTTGAACCAGAATCAAAGTTTTTAAACACTGTATACCTTGGCGGTTTTTCTACTTCTATGCCTATAGAAATACAAGATATTATGATTAGATCTCTTCCTGGATTAGAAAATTGTAAGATAGACAAATATGCATACGCAATTGAATATGATGCAATTAATCCGCTACAACTATATAAAACATTAGAAAGTAAGTCAATTTCTAATTTGTATTTTGCTGGTCAAATTAATGGTACATCAGGGTATGAAGAGGCTGCAGCACAAGGACTTATTGCTGGATTAAATATTTGTAATAATTTTTTTAAAAGAGAGCCTTTAATTTTAAAAAGAAGTGAATCATATATAGGTGTTATGATAGACGATATTACAACAAAGGGTATAACTGAACCTTATCGTTTATTAACTTCAAGAGCTGAACATAGATTGTATTTAAGAAATGATAATGTTGATGAAAGAATAATTAAATTTGGATATGAAAATAAAATGATTACTCAAGAAGATTATGATAATTTTTTAAAAAAGATGAAAATAATTGATGATATAGTACTGATATTACGTTCTAAAACAATTGGAATGTTCGAATTAACTAGAAAAAATAACAAGAAAACGAATTTATCTTTATATGATTATTTAAAAAGACCTGAAGTAAAAATGATTGATATTATGGATTTATTAAAATTAGAATATGAATTATCTGATGAAATATTGATGAAAATTCAAATAAGAGTCAAATTTGATGGTTATATTAAAAAACAAGAAGAAGAGATTAGTAGAATTTCTAAATTATATTTATATACTTTAGAAAGTGTTAAAGATTATAATATAATTCCAAATCTTTCATTAGAAGCAATTGATAAATTAAATAAAATTAAACCTCATGATTTAGATCAAGCTTCTAGAATCAGCGGGATAAATACTTCTGATATAATAACTATTAAATTTTATTTTGATAAATATAAGGGTGGCTATGAATAGAGACCAATTTATTGAAACTATATCTAAAGAATTTAATATAACAAATCAAATGATTGAAAAATTAGATTCATATAAATTGATTTTGCAAGAAGAAAATAAAAAATATAATTTAACAAGATTGGACAAAGAAGAAATAATATATCAAGAATACTTTTATGACTCAATTATTCCATTTTTTGCAATTGATTTAAATAATAAAAAAATATTAGATATTGGTAGTGGAAGTGGTGCACCTGGAATAATATTAAAAATATTATTTCCATCTTGTCACCTAACTATTATTGAATCAAATAATAAAAAAATAGATTTTCTTAATTTATTGATGAATGAATTAAATTTGAATGATATACAAATATGAAATATGAGAGCTGAGTTAATACTAGACCACCAAAGAGAATGTTTTGACATAGTTACTTCTAGAGCTGTTGCATCGTTAAAAGTATTAGTTGAAATTTCTACACCATACTTAAAGATTGATGGTTTATTAATTGAACCGAAGGGTATAAACCACCAAGTAGAGTATGATGATTCTAAAATAATTATTAAAAATATTGGTTTACAATTAATAGAGGTTAAAAAAATTGAAACTTCAAAAAAACATTATATATATGTATTTAAAAAAAATATAGTTACTAATTGTATTTATCCAAGAGCATGAAAGGATATAATTAAATAATGAAATCTAAAGTACTTACTTTTTTTTCTCTAAAAGGTGGAGAAGGAAAAACAACTTCTTGTGCAAATATTGCAATTTCTTTGGGAATAATTAAAAAAAATATATTAATTATTGATTTAGATCCAATAGCGAATTTGACTAGTTCTTTTATTATGGAAAATATTATTGATTATGACTCATCAATGCTTTTTGAAAAACCCATAAATTTAAAGAGCGATATTATTAAATCTTTAACTAATAATGTTGATCTTATTCCAGCAAGCTCTTTTAATTTATCTTATATGCTTTTTGAAGAGAGTTTAGAGTCAGTTAATAACTTTTATAATAATATAAATAAATTAAAAAATAAATATGAATATATATTAATAGACACTGGTTCTTGCATCAATAAAATGAATGAAATTATTCTTAAGAACACAAATAGCTTAATGTTGCCAATGACTTGTGAACAGTTTAGTTTAAATACTATACCTAGTATATTTTCATTAATTAGGAGAATCCAATCCCAAGGAAATAATGAACTATGTGTTGAGGGTGTTATAATAACAAAATTTAATAAGAATACTACTAGTTCATTATTTGTTTTAACTGAAATCATTAAGATATTTGATGGTTATGTTTATGAAACTTTGATTCCAAATGATGCTTCTATTCCAAAATATTATTTACAAAATAAGAATATTGTATTAGGAGCGCCGTGGAAGCCTTCTGCTATTTCTTATACAAAATTAACTAAAGAAATATTAAATAAAGAAAATATATAACATGTATTATATATTAATTTTTTTACCAATTATAATATTACTTAACACATTTTTTATATCAAAAATTTATAAGAGGTTTGTAAAAACATTAAGCATGCAATTATGTTATAGTTTTGCAATTTTAACAACTCTTTTTATTTTTACCTTTCCGCTAATTCCTTTAACTTTATTTATTTTAGATTTACAATTTCTAAACTATTATTTATTAGGTATACAAATAGTACTTTTTTTAATTTATGTTTTTAATTGAAAGTGGTTTATTATTTCATTTATTATTGATTGAAAGAAAATATTAGTTTTTTTAGGGCTATTAATAACAGTAATTTTAGGTTGATTATTTAGTATGAAATTAAATAATATTGAATTTAATAATATTAATATTAATAATATTAAAATTATCAATCATTTATATCAATCTAATCTAATGCCATCAAATAATATTATTATATTTAATAATACTGATAACTTAATAAAGTTTCCACTACTTTATGAGGTTTTATTATCATTTTTAACAATTTTTACTTTGCAGATTTATGAAATTCAAATAATTGTAAATATTTTTCCTTTGATTATTTATTTTTTAATATTTTCAATCCTATTTATGTCTATTTTTTATAAAAATAATTTAAAAAAATCTATTTGTAAAATTATAATATTTTTATTATCAGGATTTTTATTATCATCTTTTAACTTTATATTATCATCTGATGTAAGTTCATGAAATCAGTTAATTTTAATATTAAGTATTTTTATGGTTTGAATTCATTATTCTAAATATAATGAAATACCACATTTTTTATCAATATTAATTATTAATATAATTTCATTCTTATCAATAGTTTTGAATAGTGAATTATTATTGGTTTCAACAATTATTAATTTAATTATTTTAGGTATTAGTTACTATAATAAAAAGCATAATGCTACAGATTATAATGTCTTTATTTTCTTTACAACTTTTCTTTCATGATCATTATTGCTTACTAATGCCAATTATATTTCATTAGTACTATTAATTATTATCATTATTATTTATACTTTTTATTTTTTCTACCGTACTTCAAAATTTGGAATAAAAATTAATAGTTTTATCGATTTATTTTTATATAAATGAGTATTTTTAATAGCTTCTATTAGTGTTGGAACTATTTTCTTTGCTCTTGTTATGTACTATATTGTTAATAGTAATTTTAATTTAATAGTTGAGCCTTGAAAAATAAGTAATTACTTTAATTTTAATTTAAAAAATCAACCTATTTTAATTTTATTTATAAACATAATATATTGATTGCTAAACGGGTTTATAGTATCATACACAGTGTATATGATGTATAAAAAAAGAAAATATAAAACTAATATAAATTTTATGGAAATTTCAATTATAGGAATAATTCTTTTTTGGAACCCTTTATCATTGGATTTTATTAATAAAGTTTTACAATTTTCTAGTGCAATTGAAAATAAAGACCTTTTATCATTTGAGTATAATCTTCAAAATTTATTTGTAATATCATTTGCTCCTTTTGCATTGAATATAATTCAAAATTCTATTATAAAAGATAGAAAAATAAGATATAATTTACTTAATATTTCAGTATTGTCCTCAATAATTTCTGCAAATATTTTATTAGTAAATTTATTGTAGGAAATATGAAAGAATTAGAAAAAGTTAAGCATAAAATAAATAATCTTATTGAATTAATTAATAAATGAAACTATGAATATTATGCATTAGATTTGCCTTCAATTGATGATGCAGTTTATGATAAAGCAATTAACGAATTAAAAGCATTAGAGAAAGAATACCCTAATTTACAAAGAAAAGATTCCCCAACATTAAGAGTTGGCGGGTATGTATTAGATAAATTTCAAAAGATAAAGCATGATCAACAAATGTTATCATTAGACAACATTTTTAATAAAGAAGAATTAGAAAGGTTTGTTAATACTATTTACAATACTATTGGTAACGATAAATGTACATTTGTTGTGGAACCAAAAATAGATGGGTTATCAATTTCAATTGTATATGAAAATTCTAAAATTAAATATTGTGCAACAAGAGGCGATGGTGAAGTTGGCGAAGATGTTACAACTAATGTTTTAACTATAAAAGATATTCCTCAATATATTAAAAATTATAATGACCAAAAAATAGAAGTCAGGGGAGAGGTCTATTTATCTACTGAAGATTTTTTAAAGTTAAATTCAATACAACCTGATAATAAGAAATTCGCTAATCCAAGAAATATTGCTGCAGGATCTTTAAGAAACTTAAATTCATCTGTTGCTGCTTCTAGAAACCTTAAATCTTTTTTATATTATTTACCAAATGCTAGTAAAATGGGGATTGAGACACATTATGATAGTATAGTTTGATTAAGAGAAAATCTTTTTCAAGTTTCTGATGAAATAAAAATTTGTAACAATACAAATGAAATATGAGATAAGATTCTAGATTTAACTTCAAAGAGAGGGAGTCTAGGCTATGAGATTGATGGTGTTGTTATAAAAGTTAATGAATATAAATATTATGAAGAGCTTGGTATCACTTCAAAATTTCCAAAGTGATCTATTGCTTATAAATTTCCACCTATGGTTGTTTCAACGAAGTTGATAGGCATTACTCCAACGGTTGGAAGAACTGGGAAAATCACTTATGTAGCTAATTTAACTCCTGTTAATTTAGATGGAAGTAATATTAGTTCAGCTAGTTTACATAACAAAGACTTTATTATCAACAAAGATATAAGAATTAATGATTATGTAAATATCTTCAAGGCAGGAGATGTTATCCCATATGTAGATAATGTTTTATTAAATAAAAGACTAAATGTTTCAGAGGCTTATGTTCCTATTCAAAACTGTCCTTCTTGTGGTTCTGATTTAATTGATAGTGAAGATAGTGTTGATCAATTTTGTATAAATGATAATTGTGATGAAAAAAATATAAGAAATATTGAATATTTTTGCTCACGAGATATTATGAATATTGAAGGGGTTTCTACCTCTATAATATCAAAGCTTTATGAGAATAATATAATTAAAAATTATTTAGATTTGTATTATTTAAATACTAAAAAAGAGGAAGTTTTTTTGGCAAATATAAATATTAAAGAAAAGTCTTTTTTAAATATTACGAATTCAATTGAAAAATCAAAAAATAATTCTTTAGAAAGAATTATTGCATCTTTTGCAATTAAAGGTGTTGGAATCAATATAGCAACAGTTTTATCTAAAAAATATAAAAATATAAACAACTTATTTAGTGCATCGGTAGATGAACTAAATAAATTGAATATAATTGGTGAGAAAATAGCAAATAATATTTATGATTTTTTTAATAATGAAAATAATATATTAATTATTGATAATTTAAAAAAAGCAGGAGTAAATATGAACTACATATCTAAAACTGATAATTATAAATTTGAAAAATTTAATTTAATTTCTTCTCAAGATAATAATAAAATATATCATAATAAAAACTACGTTATAACTGGGTCTTTTACACAATCTAGATCTGAAATTAAATTAATATTAGAAGAATGCTATACATCTAAAGTTAGTTCTGTAATTACTAAAAATACAGATTTTCTAATTAGTGGATTAAATGGTGGTAATAAAATTACTAAGGCTAATCACTTAGGTGTTACAATTATAGAAAATGAATTTTGAAATAAATTAGATAAGGAATAATATGCATTTTATTATAGTTGGTTCTGGTATTGCTGGGTGTTGCGTGTCTAGGTTGTTGGCTGATAAAGGCCATACCGTTGATATTTATGAATCTAAACCTTTTATTGGCGGAAATTGTTATGATTACTATGATGATCATAATAATTTAATTCATAAATATGGGCCTCATATTTTCCATACTTCTTATGAGGATGTTTGAACTTTTTTAAATAGATTTTCAGTATTTAATAAATATGTTAATAGAGTTTTGGTTGATATAGACAATAAATTAGTGGAATTTCCTATAAATTTTAATTCAATTAAAGCAATTTTCCCAAATGATTATAATAAATTTATTGATTTCATTAATAAAAATTTTAAAGGAGAAAATTCCATAAGTATTTTTGACTTAAAAGAAAAGAGTAATGATAGTGTTATAACTAATATGATTATGAAAATATATAATGATGTTTATGCCAATTATACTTCTAAAATGTGGGGTATTGGAATTGATAATATATCGCCAGAAATAATCAAAAGAGTAAAAGTTAACCTAAATTATGATTGAAATTATTTTTTAGATGATAAATATCAAGGCTTGCCTATAAATGGTTATACAAAAATGTTTGAAGATATTATTAATCATAAAAATATTAAGTTATATTTGAATAACAATATAGAAAATATTTTATTGGATGATTCTAAAACCAAATTTGATGATAAAGCTGATTATGTTATTTATACAGGGCAGATTGATAAATTATTTAATTATTGTTTTGGTGAATTAGAATATAGATCACTTTCAATCATATTTGAAAATTATAATACCCCATCATTTCAAGAGGTAGCTGTTATTAATTTTCCATCTGACCCCTTAATTACTAGAATAACTGAATATAACAAAATGACTTTGCAAAAAACATTAACTACAACTATTTCTAAAGAGATACCTGGAGAATATGATAAAAGTTCTAAAGAATTTAATATTCCATTTTATCCTATTTTAAATGAAAAAAATAATAACTTATTTTCAAATTATTTAGATAAAAGTAAAAATTATAAACAGCTTATTCTTTTAGGAAGATTAGCAATGTATAAGTATTTTGATATGGATGATATTATTAAAATATGTATTGATTTATCTCATCGCTTTTAATAATTATAAATTTTTATGTATAATTTAATCAAAGAGGCACTATGACTATTTATGATTTTAAATTAGAAGATATAAATAATGAGATTATAGATTTTAATATCTATAAAAATAAAGTTTTATTAATAGTTAATGTTGCTAGTAAGTGTGGATTTACTAAACAGTATTCTGAGTTAGAAGAATTAAATCTTAAATACAAAGATAAAGGTTTGGTTATACTTGGTTTCCCATGTAATCAATTTTTAAATCAAGAATTTAAAAATAATTCTGATATCGTTGAGTTCTGTACAAGAAAGTTTAATGTAACATTCAAACTATTCAACCAAGTACATGTAAAAGGTAAAAAACAATCAGATATTTACAAGTATTTAATTAATAATATAAATGACAAAAAAAATATTGATGTAAAGTGAAATTTTGAAAAATTTATTATAAATAAAAATGGTGAAATTGTATCTAGATTCGCATCTAAAATAACTCCATTTGAAATTGAAAAAGAAATATTAGAATTATTATAGAAAAGTGTGTTTTATATTTTAATATTAATGGTATTATTTAATCATGAATAATACCATTAAACAAAAGATTTTTTATAATAATATGACGTCTGGATTTTTTTCTTGAAAAAGAATTTTTCTTTTTTCTTTATCAACATCAATATTTATAGTAGCAATTGCTTTAGTTTTTTGGGGAATGAATATAAATTTATCTGACATGTGAAATTTATTAGTAGAGTCTAGTAAAAAATCGAAAATAATATTTTTATACATATTTATTATATTAATGTATCCATTCTCTAGATCTATTTATATTTTTTCTTATATCCGTCCAAAACTTATGAGTGAAGGAGTATATATATCATGAACTGAATATTTTGCTTTATTTGCTAAAGTAGTAATAATAAATTGTATTACTCCATTCGCTAGTGGATCTGAGCCTTATACTATTTATTGGATGACTTCTAGAGGAGCTAATATAAAGACCGCTAATAGCATTTCAGTAATTAATGGTTTCATTGCTGGAATATCTGAGTTAATAATTACTATCCCTTCTTTTATAGTATTATCAATTAATTATCATGTGATTGCAAATAACACTTTTGGAATAGTTGTTTATTGATTTATACTAGGTGGAATTACAGTTAATTCATTAATTTTAACAGTTTTTATAGTTCTAGGATTTTCAAAAAAAACTCATTATATAATTTCTGTATTTTGAAACTTTATTTTAATGAAAATTAAGAGACCATACTTACAAAAACGCCAAATTTATAATAAATATATTATTAATTCAGAATTTAAAATAGAATTCAAGAGATCGTTAAAAAATAGAAAGTTTATTTTATACATCGCATTGTC
Source organism: Proteocephalus fallax (assembly GCA_028672205.1). NCBI lineage: Eukaryota > Metazoa > Platyhelminthes > Cestoda > Proteocephalidea > Proteocephalidae > Proteocephalus > Proteocephalus fallax. The sequence goes on from JAPUBX010002615.1 coordinate 274,773, forward strand.
TTATGCTTTGTGATCTTTTTTTTACTATAACACGATATATTTATCGTTTTTAGTATTAAATATTGATGATTCAAATATTTCTTCAATCACTAATTATTTAATGTTTTTTAATATATCTAATGTTTCAATAACTGCTAATAACTTTATTCCTATTCCTGGCGGTGAGGGAACTATCCAAATCACTATTGCTGCTTTAATAGATACATTAACAAATATTAACTTTTCTTCTCACTCTATTAATAACTCTATTGCTTTTTGAAGAATAAGCACTAATTATTTTCCATTAGTTTGATGTTTATTATTTGTTGGTGTTTATTATTCAATTAAAATATCATTGATTAATAAATTTAAATCAAATAAAAAATTTAAAATATAAAACTTTTACTTAAAGTATAATTTATAAGAGTGTATTAACACTATAAGGGTTTGATGAAATTTTCAATTATTTCAATATATAATTTTTCATTCTTAAATTTCAGTTCCTGAAATAGTATAAAGTTATTTTTAAGTATTATATTTTATAAAATGACAAGGGAAAGTTATTAATGGCATTTTTTCTAATATTCTTTTTCATATTTACTATTCCAATTAATAATTTAATAGGAAAAATTAAAAATATAAAATTTTTACCAATTATTTTTATAATGTTATTCTTTGCTTTGTTTCAGATGGTTTTATCACCATTATCAACTTTTAAGTTGATTGATTACCACAACTACTCTATTTTAGTGTGAATTATATTTTCTGTTTTTATTTTTTCTTATATTTTAATTTCATCTCTTATTTTTTATAAAAATAAGAGCCACTTTAATAAAATAATGATTAAAAATAATATTATTATTTGCATCCCTTTATTTATATCATTATTATTTGCAGTTATTTTTCTTCCTTTTATATCACCAGCATTTATGGATGTAACAGCTTATATGAATATTAGTTCTTTTTTTCAAAATAATTTTTATTCAATAAGTGGTGTAAATAATGACTTATCTGTTACTTACTCTAATGTATCTCAGTACTTTGTATACTCATCATTTATTAATTATCATGAGCTTTATATCTTACTAAACCCAATGGTAATAATACTGATTTGCAATCTAATAATTTTTTCTTTTTTTTCTGATAAAGAAAAGAAAATAAATTTAATATATATGAGCTTTTTATTATCTGCTATGACAGGAATTTGTCTGGCTTGATCATATTACTCTTCTGGTGGCAATTTAATAATGCAGTCTTTGTTTTTAGTAGTTATATTTATATTTATATCTAATAGAAACTATCTCCAAACAATCATTTGTATGTTATTCTTTCAATTTTTTTCTTCTACAGGCTCACTATTAACAATAGTAGCATTCTCATCAATTTTATTTCATATATTACTATTTGATAAAAGAAGAATTTTTATTATTTATTTATTAAGTGCTTTTATAATAATTCAATCACCATTAAATGTATTTATAAAATTTAATAATGCTGGTATTAATTTTAAAATAATTTTGGCATCATTTCAAATGATAATCCCTATCGCATCTTTATTTTTATTATTTTTTCTAAATAATTTTTTACTTAAAAAAACAGTTCTAAATAAAACTTTTTTAAAAGATTCAATTTTAAAGGGCAAATCTTTTAACTTTTCTTTTTTTATAATATCTTTTATCTCTATTATATTTTTATTTATTTATCTTCTAGTTATTAATAAATCAGAATATTTTTTGCATAATCAATCAATTGGGTTTTTACTTATTTCAATATCTATATTACTATTTATAATTTTATATTTTATTTATAAAAATAAAATTAGTATTAACATGAATTTTTTAATGATATTAATTTTAGTATCATCTTTTTTCTTTATAATATATAGTTTTTCTTCATCACTATCAAATAATCAGTCTATTTGAAGAACTATATATTTAATCCCTCTAATGGGCAATGTTCCTGATATTTTTCTATTTTTAATAGTAATGATGTTCGAGTTTAAATATATTATTAAAAGCAATGATTTTTCAATATCATTTAAACAATTTATCAAATTAAATCATAAATATATAAATCATTCTTTTATTTGTAGGTCTCTATTAATAATTTCAATGACTATTGGTGCTTGTTCTGTTTGTTTTATAGAAAATACTTATGGATCAATGAATGAGATTTCTGTCACAACGAATATTTATAAGAATATTAATTTTTTTTCAAAGAAAGATATTAAATTATTGAAGTCTTTAGATATTAAAAGAGAGACTAGAATATTTAGCAATACCAGAGCTATGACTATTATAGGAAATGGTAATGATGTTAGTGGACAAATAACTGAAAAAATTAATAGTGTAAATTCATATACTTCTCCTTGACTTATTAATACTTTTGGTATCACTGGTGGCGTTAAAATGCAATACAAAAAAAATATATTGCAGCAAGAAGTTATAGATGTTTTTAACGATAGTTTTCTTTCTAGTTTTTCTGATTATTATATAATGAGTAATAAGGAAAATTTTATTTTTAGTTCTTGAACAATCCCTCTTTTTATTAAAGGCGAAGATATAACAATATTTAAAATATAATAATGTATTTATAGAGTTATATCTTAGTTTGTTATAATTAAAATATATGAGTATTAAGTAATGAAAGAAATAATTAAAAATAGAAAAATTATAGAAGAAGAATGAAAAATAGGCGGAATAGAAGTTGATGTTCCTATTGTAATGATTGAGCCTGAAATTATTAAAAAAAATAATACTCTAGTTATTTTTATTCCGGGGTTGAATGGGAACAACGCTTTTTTAAAGTATTTTAATTTTGATTGCTTTAAAGATGTTTTTTTATTTTCATATGATCAAAGAGCTCAGTCTAAAAATAAAAATATAGCTTCTAAATCATATAAAAGATATTTAAAAGATTTAGATTGTATTATAGATGAAATAAAAATTAGATATAAATCTTTTGAAAAAATAATATTAATGGGTGAATCATGAGGATCTTCATTATCTTTTTTATATAATAAATTTAAGCCTAATAAAGTGAATGGAATTATTGGTTGAAATATGCCTTATAAAGTAAAAGATATTCAAAAGAAATCTTTTTTAGTTAAATTAAAATTATCTATAAATGTTTTAATCACATTTTTGACACCGATTGAAACTTTTGATGAAAGCCCTCTTGCTGACGTTCTTACTAATAATAGCTTTTTAAAAAGAATGCTTAATGTAAGTAAAGAAAACAAGCTTAGTAATAGAGTCGTTATTGCAGCTTGAAAGTCATTTAAAAGATCATGAAAATACTTAATTAATAATTGTGATAATATTAATTTTACTTATATCCAGTCAGGTGAAGATGTATTGGCAACTGATAAAATTTTTAATAAAGGTTCTTTAAAATCAGATAATTTTATTAAGTTTGATAAAGGATATCATATATTAACATTTGATGAAAATGTATATGATCAATTATTTCATGAAATAGGGTTATATATAAATAAAGAAAGAAAGAAACAATAGTTATTTTTTATAAATAACTTTTTTAGCAATAAAAAACCATATTAAAATGACTAAAAATCTTAATGTGTATGGAATTCAATTAATATTAATACTATCAATAATAACTTCTAATTTATATTTTAACAACGGTCTGCGAATAGTCTTAGAAAAACAAAGTAAAATAGCTGCTCCGCTTGAACCTAAATCAGATATTGATTGTAAAAAAAAGTGAAATTGAGAAGTCTTTTTTTCATTTCATTCCATAGTAGTTGAATTTCCTGGTCTTTCAGACCTTCATATACAAAGTTCTTTATTTATATAAGATACTGATTTAGCATTTGAAAGCAATTGGTGAAAAACTACACCATCTAAAAATGATTTATGTTCTGGTAATTCCTTTAATGATAAAAATAGTGATTTTTTATATAATTTGCCCAATGGGTGACAAATTGGAGAACGACATTTATCAATATTATTAATTAAACGTGTTTTTCCTCAAATAACATTCATTCTTTTCATTTTTTCATCATCTGATTTATAAAAATTAGAAATTAAAATATCAGCATTATTATTGCTATAAAACTCAAAAAAGAAATTTTTACATAATTTATCATCTGAATCAAGAATTGTTATATAGTCGCCTCTTAATTTAACATTATTTTTAACATAATTAATTACAGAACCTCAATTACCGTTAGTTTTTGAGTATATTTCTATTTTATCCTTGTATTTTGATATAACCTCAAGAGAATTATCAGTTGAACCATCATCAACTACAATAATTTGAATATTATTAATATCATAGTCATTATTAAGTATTGATTCTATACATTCTTCAACATATGAAGAACAATTATATAATGGAATAATAATAGAAAATTTCATAAAATCCTTGTAGCAATAATAATACTATTATAAATTATAGTTAAAGTATTCACTTTTATATTTTTAATTATTAAAATTTTTATTTGTATTAAAAATTAAATAATAGTATTATTAGATAAAATTTCATTATTTACTTCTTTGTTTTTAGAAGCTTTAACAAATTTTGTTGTTAAAATTTTATGCGAAACTCTAACAAGTTTAAACATTATTTCAACATTTAAATAAAACATTAATTTAAGAGATGTATCAAATATATAATATTTTGCCTTTTGACTCTTAACACTATCATCTATTTGCCTAACTATTTCAGAAACTTTAGTCTTTTTTAAATCATTATGAATTACTTTATTAAATGATATGCTTAAAAAAATGAACTTTATTGTAGTTCTTATAACTCCACCTAATCATGATAAACGTTTCTTGCTTAAATTACCAGGAATTCCTAATTCTAGTAAGTAGTCTAATATTATTCCAATATCTTTAGTGTTTTTAATTATATTATTAATACTAATACTCTGATCAGCATTACCTACATAATAGTTATAAATGTACAAGTGAGGTATATAAGATATTTTATTAGAGTTTTTTAATATTTGATAAATCAAACAAGAGTCTGTATAAAATATATTCTCTGGTAAATCTTTAATTTTATTAAAAGAAGTGGTAGATATTGTTAAAGAGTGAATAGTAATATGGTTTTTTGTTGGTTTTCTTATTTTATCAAGTGAAGATGTAATAGTTTTTTGTGTTAGCTTAAATCATGTGGTTAAAGAATTCTTAGTTTTAACATTTGTATCAGTGTTTACAAAATTATAATTAGTAAAAACTAAATCAACATCCTTGTCCATATTTTTTAGTTCAGATATAAATGTTTGAAGGTTTGTAGTGACTAATGTATCATCAGAGTCAAGAGTTCTAATAAACTTTGTCTTAATATTATTTTTTGCTACGTTCATAACTGACCCATAATTCCCATTTTTCTTTGAAATAACTTTAACACATTTTGGGAATTCTTTTTCTATGCCTTTAATAACAGAAAGAGTATTATCAGTTGAACCATCATCAATTAATAAAACATCAACATCATTATGATGAACTTTTAAATTAAGAGAGTCAAATGTTCTTAGTATAGTTTTGCTGCAATTGAAACAAGGTATAAGTATAGTTAATGTTTTCATAGATTATTATTTTATTATATTATTTTTATATTTATAAAAAAATAAACTTTATTGAATAAATATATTAAAACCCCTTTGAAGGGGTTTTAATTATATATGGTGCCGAATGGCAGAATTGAACTGCCGGCTAGACATTACCATTGTCTTGTTTTACCACTAAACTAAATCGGCTGGTGGAGATGACGGGAGTTGAACCCGTTTCCAAAAATAAAAATATAGAAGCTCTACAGTTTATTGTTATTTTAATATTCTATACTGAAGATATAACACAAACTAAGTATAGATTTATTTATAAGCAGTTCATCATACTAACATAAATAAAATTAGCACAACTATCTATTTAAGAACATTTTATTTTTATTAAATAGCAACTAAAAATAAAAAACATTTTAATTAAGCGTTAGCGAAAATTTGGTTGTTAGCCATTAGTTGATTAGCTTCATATCCTGAAACGTCAACTGTTGTGTTTTGGTCATCTGCATTTATTAAACCTAGAAGCTATAAGGGGCATACCCCACTGCACTTAGAATATTAATTATTCCTGTCGAAGCCGTGACATCCCCATTTGTTAAAAAAATTTAACACTAAATTTGTTAAATAGATTTAACACTTATATTATATATAAATTAATATTTTTAATTTAAATGATTTTCTAGAACTTTTATTATTTTATTTTTTTCATTTAAATCATCTGTCAATAAAGAACAGAAACTATGAATAATTTGATTTCAATATTTTTTTGGATAAGATTTCTTGATATTTAATTTTGTTTTAGTCTTGCTGTACTTTATTGGAAGTAAATCTTCAATATGGTATTTATTTTTAAAATAAAAATTTAAAATTAAAATTAGATCATAATATTCTTTATTGATATTAATATTGCTCTTAATCATTCTTTCAATACTAGATTCTCTAAATATTATAAATAATATAATATTGTTATATAAATATCCAGCCTCTGGATTGAATAAAATATTATTAAAAATTTTATTTAGTTCAGAAGTTGTTATTGACTTAACTGATGATGACTTAGAGTTTTCAATAAATAAAATAATATTTGAAAAGAAAGAAAATAATTCATCTATTTTAGCACCATCATCTTTTATCTCATTTATTTTATTAAATAAAGAAAGAAATAAGTAATTTATATTTGAAGAAGAAAAAACATATAGTGAATAATTATTAATGCTAGATTGAATTAAAAACGATAAACTTTGTGTCTCAATTAATTTTATATCTGATTTTATAAAATTAATATAATATTGTATAGATGAAGATATTTTATCTTCAAGTTCAATAATAATACTTTTACGTACTGGAGTAGTTTTATTTATTATAATTATTTTTTTATACATTCTTCAAATATCTTCACAATCAGCACAATTAGAAATTTTTTCAAAAATTTTTGATTGAATAATAGATTTTTTTTGTATTTGTTTAGTTGTTAAATTTTCATTATTTAATAATAAAAACTTACAAAATATTTTTTTTTGCCTAAATAAAAATATTGGGGCTAGCACTTTTTTAGCAACTGAGTTAAGTACTATTGAAAGAATTGCAAGCGCGGCTGATATAATTGAAAATATTAATTGAACATGGAATGGGAATATATAAAAAGTACCTATTATTAAAAGCGTTATAAGAACTATTCATGTCAAAATATGGAATAAAAGATTGGTGAAAGTACCAGATATCTTAGTGCCAAAATAAGTTTTTTTATTTTGGTTATCAGCTATTGCCATTGAAATACTTACAGTGACACTCAAACCAAGAATAACACCTAAAACAGCAGAATAAATATCTGGTGTTATTGGGTCAAAAGGTATCCAACTTTTTGCAGTATTAAATATAGTCATATTTATATTATAAATTTAATATATTTATAATATAAATAAGTTAAACTAATTTTATTAATTGTTATAATTTAAATATGAATAAAATTGATTTAGTAAAAATAAATGATATTTGAAATAAAGTCACCAAGGAAATTGAAAGCCAATTTATTAATAAAAAAATATATGAAGATTGTATTTTAACTTCAAAGATTTGTGATTTTACTAATAATACCTTTTACATACTTACAAACACATTATTTGCAAAAAGTATTATAATGAATGACTATAATGAAATTATTGTTAACCAACTAAAAAAGTATATTTCTTATAATTTTCAAATCAATTGTGTATTAAATGAAGAAGTAAAAATTATAAAATTTAATGAAGGCCAAAAAATAATTAGTTCTTTATCAACTGACTATGAAAAAACTTCTTTAATCAGCACTTTTACATTAGAAAATTTTATTGTTGGTGAATTCAATAAAAGTGCTTATTCAGCTATTTGTGCAATCGCTGATAAAATGGGGAGTGTATATAACCCTCTTTTTATATATAGTGGGACTGGCCTTGGCAAGACACACTTATTAATAGCTTTGGGGAATCAAGTTTTGAAAAAAAACCCTAATAAAAAAGTTAAATATATTGAAAGTGATTTATTTGTTAGACAAGTCTTTAACGCTTTATCTAAAGGTAGTAGTTTCATTGAAAATTTAAAAGATGAGTATTGTTCTAATGATTTATTATTAATAGATGACATACAATATTTAATCAATAAAGAAAAAACTAATGAAGTATTTTTTTCTATTTTTAATTCACTTGTTAAAAATAATAAACAAATTGTAATAGCTGCTGATAAATCACCTGAATACTTACAAGGGTTCGAGGAAAGAATGATTTCTAGATTTAATTCTGGATTAACTCTTAAAATAATAAAACCTGATAATAATTCATTGAAAAAAATTATACTTCAAAAATTAGATCAAAATGAATCAGACTTCCTTTTTGAAGATGAAGCAATTCTTGAATTAATTAAATATTATAATACTGATTTAAGAATTTTAATAGGAATGATTAATAGAATTAGTTTTCACGCAATTCAATCACTTGAAGTTAACGATATTATTACTTTAGATTTTATAAGAAAATATATTGCTAATCAAAATATTATTACACCCAATTCTACAATGGTAAATCCAAAAATGATTATTAATAGTATTTGTAAGTGATATGGAACTAAAGAAGAATTTATTATTGGTTCTTCACGTTTAAAGGAAAATGCTAATATAAGACATATATGTATGTATGTTTTACGAGAAAAATATAATATGAGTTATAAAGAAATTGGCGGATATTTTTCTAATAGAGATCACACAACTGTAATGAGTGCAGTAGAAAAAATTAAAAAAGTGATATTAAAGGATCAAGATTTAAATAAGTATATTAATGAAATATTATTAAAAAATTAAATATTCTTTTTAATTTTTTCAACTAAAGCTTCTTTAGGTAAAAAGCCAGAGTGTCTATCAACTATTTTTTCATTTTTAATAAATACTAAAGTTGGGACAGTTTGAATTTCATATTTGTCAGCTAATTCTGGAAAATTATCAATATTAACTTTCACAATGTTGTATTCTGGGTTTTCTTCATTAATTGTAGTTAATACTGGTAAAAGCATTTTACAAGGGCCACATCATTCAGCATAAAAATCTACAACTAATGTAGTTTTTTCTTTTAATAATTTTTCGAAGTTTGCTATAGATTCAATATTCATAATAATTCCTTTATTTTATATACATTATATATTACAAATAGATTAATTTATTAATTATTATTTTTAATATCTGGGTATTTTTCAAGATGCTTACAGCCGCTTTCATCTTTAGACCATCCAGAACAACCTAAAAATTTACCTCTTTTAGACGATTTCACAACAAGTGGTTTATTACATTTAGGGCAAAGCTTATCAAATATCTCTGGTTTAATATAATTACACTTAGGGAAAGAAGAACAACCTATAAAAGACCCTCTATAAGTTTTTCTTTCGATTAAACAACTATCACAAGTAGGGCATTTTTCTTCCAATATTGTAGATGATGTATTTGGTTTTTCAATACTTCTACGATAGTTACAACCATTTCCATCTTTAGTTCACCCAGAACAACCTATAAATTTATTATTGCCAAATGATTTTTTATTAAATTTATTAAAAGCTTGTTTATAAATAAGATCTTTGCCACAATCAGGACAAGCCTCTTCAACTTTAACATCTAAAACTTTATCCATATTTTTTTTTGCATTATTGATTTCTAATTGAAATTCTTCATGTATTTTTTTAAGTCATTCAGAATAAGATAATTTGCCTTCTGCTATAATATCTAATTCCTCTTCCATTTTAGCTGTGAATTTCTTAGAAATGAATTCTGGGAAGTATTCAATAAGTTTTTCAACTAATGTAATTCCTAAATCAGTTGGTTGTAAATTCTTTTTTTCATTTTTGCCTAGTAATTTATAATCAACTATGTAATCTCTCTTCTTAACAACATTAAGCATTGGATTGTAAGTAGATGGTCTTCCAACACCAGCTTTTTTTAATTCCCCTATTAAAGTACCTTCATTATAGTATGCTTTAGGTTTTGTAGAGTGTTCTGTTGATTCAGGGCCTTTAATAGCTTTGAACTTATCACCAACTTTTACATAATCTAAAGAAACTTCTTTATTGTTCTTTTTTCAAAATTCTAAAACTAAATACCCTTTAAAAACAGTTGTTGTATATGAAGTAAAGAATTTTTGTTCATTGTTAATTAATCTAATAATTGAATTCTTATATGATGGAGGTGCCATCATAGACGAAATAGTATGAGTTCATATTAATGCATATAGTTTTTTAAAGTCTTCTGGATTTTTTTCTTTAATATCCCCATTTAAATCTTCTGGCGTTACAGTAATATCATTTGGTCTAATACCTTCATGGGCAGCTTGAATTAATGGACCTGTATTAAATTTCAATGCGGTTTTGTTTGTAAATTCTTGGCCAAATCTAGATTTTATATATTCTTGAGTCGATTTAATAAAATCATCATTCAATCTATTTGTATCTGAACGTGGATAAGTAATTAATGAAACAGATTTACCATCGATATTAATACCACTATATAATTTTTGTGATAATTCAGTAACATATTTGGTAGTTCAACCAAATTGAGAAATTGCTTTCGATAACATAGTATCACTTTGAAGTGGTATGTATTGCTTTCCAATAGAAGACGTTGGTTCTTCAACTTTATATACTTCAAAGTATTCACCTAGTTTTTTAAGAACTTTTTCAGCATCATTCTTTGTTTCAAATGTACATTCAGAATAATTTTTTTCCTTAAGAGTTTTCATCTTAGCATCTTTTACATTAGTTTCTCTTAACCAAATTATAATATTGTTTTCGATTTCAGTTTCTATAGTTCATCAAACTTCAGGAATAAATTTAGAAATTTCTTTCGCTCTTTCAACTATAAATAATAAAACAACTGTTTGAACTCTACCAGCAGAAACTGCTTTTAACTTGCTCCTTACTAAGGTTGAAAGATCATATCCAACAAATCTATCCAATATTCTTCTCGCTCATTGTGAGTGAACTACATTCATATCTATGTCTCTAGGGTTCTCCAAAGATTTTTCAATTGCCTTCTTAGTAATTTCATTAAAACTTATTCTTTTACATTTGGGTTGATCACTTTTTTCTAAAGTATCAAAGATATGTCAAGAAATTGCTTCCCCTTCACGATCCGGGTCAGTTGCTAAATAAATAGTTTCAGCATTAGAAGCAGCAATTTTAAGTTCATTAACTTTTTCAGAAGATAAATTATTGTTATTTTGTTTTATATCTCAGTATGGTTCAAAGGTTTTGGTATTATAGCCTGGCTTTTCATTTCTTTTTTCAGATAATTCTCTAATGTGACCAACAGAAGCTATAACTTTATAGTCCCCACCTAAATATTTTTGTATTGTATTTACTTTTCCAGGAGATTCTACTATTAATAATTTCACAATACCTCTTTTATTATTCTATTATTATATAGTTAAAAATAAAATCTTTTTTCATAATATATATATCTATATAAATATAGATAAAAAAAAATTATTGTTTGAATTCTCTTGCTTCATTTAGATAAATATTATTAAAATTTCCAAAAACTTGCATTTCTCTTTTTTCAAATTTTGAAATTAAAACATACTCATTAAACTTACTATCATTATTATTTAGAAATATTGATGATGAAGATATTCCCAATAACATTCTAGATAGATTTTGTGAAAATTTATAATCTGATGTTAGGTTATAAGGTATTTCGCTCAAGTAAAGTATATTTTCATTTTTATAGTTACTACTTATATTGTATTTATTTTGATCAATTAATATAAAATCAATATTCGAATTTATTTTATCATTTACCACATTAAGATTATTTTCGTTAAATTCTAGTGCATATACATTATTATGATTAACAATTTTATTAAATGTCTGTTGATTTATATTTCCTCATAATGAAATGATTTTTTTATTATTATATAGAATCTCTTTATTACCAGAATAATATAAAGTCAATGGTGGCATGTAAATTGTTTTATAATTTTCTGGATATTTTTCATCGATTATAGAAATGAAATCAACCTTATCTAATTGTGAGAATTCTTCTAATTCTATTAATTCTACTTTTTCTTTATTTTTAATAGCCGTATAGACATTATCTCAATCACCTTTATATTTATAATTAAAATAATTAATTATTCTAGTCATTTCTAATTTATTTTCCATTTTTACCCACTATATTAAAATTTGATTGAATGTTTATTCAACCTATATTAATAGTTTGTTTTTATGAAAAAAAACACTTATTTTATTTTTTAAAACAATTTTTTACTTTTTTCAAACACATAATAAAGATGTATTTTAAATCAATAGTATATAAATCTTTCCTCTTTCATTTCATTTCATTTAAAATAAATTTATTTGAAGCGAATCTTTTGATGTTTATAATATCAGTTATTCTTATTGGTTTATAAGGAAAATTTCTTAAAAATAAAAATTTATAATATATTCTCTTATTTTTAGATGCTAAATATGTATATGAATAATAATAATTTAGCAATTGATCTATTGATAATTTTGAATCCCTGGTTGATTTAGTGATCCCTTCCAAATTATTAGTATAAATATATGGCGCTTGATTAATTAAAACCCAATTATTAGAATAATTTATAAGAATCAAGTAATAATATAAATCTTCACATGTTATATTTTTATTTATGAAATGAATATTATTATTGTTTATAAATTCCCTCTTAATTATAAGTGACCATGTGGAACACATTCAACATTTTGATTGAATATCCCCTTCAATATTTTTAAAGTATTTATGATCCCCATTAAAAAAAATTATATCTGAAGAAATTAAATTATTTAAAATTGATCTGACATTATCATCTTCATAAATACAATTAAATTGAATAAAATCTTTATCTTTATATTTTAAAACTCATTTTGTAACTAATTCAAAATAATTTTCTGATACATAATCATCGGCATCTATATGTAAAATCCATTCACTATTAGAATTATCTACACCAATTTGTCTAGTCATGCTTAATCCAACATTTATTTTATTATGAATAATTCTTATATTTTTAAGATTTATTTTATCTAAAAATTCTTTGTCTTCTTTATTTGGTGAACAATCGTTTATAAAAATTATGTCATAATTTACATCAATCTTTTTTTGTGATATTATTAGAGAATTGAATAATCTAGATAATTTTATTTTACCAATATTGTATACAGGAATAATCACACTAAACAATTGCATATTTATATTATAATTATATAATTATGAAATTAATATAAGTTAGCATAGCCTAGGAAATTACTATATAATAGTAATTTAAAATTTATACAATTAAATTAATAATAAAATATTATGAACCAAGTCATTAAAATAATTTATTACATAAAAATTACCTTTATTTTATAATATTTTTGTTAAAGATTAAAAAATTATTTATATTTAAAAAGGTATTTCAAATATTATTTATAAACTAGATCATTAGTATTTATATTAATTTTAGATTTTTTCTATAAATTATGCAGTATTTTTCTCAATAATGTAGCATCACTGTTCTTGAAAAGTTTTATAATACATTATTTTTCTATGACAAATAATTTTATTAGAAATATTTTTAATTTCTTCTTCAGATAAGCCATTAATATAATTTATTTTTTTAATTCATTCATTAATATTGTTTCTTTCTTTAATAACTAAAGTATCAAATAACTTATTTGGTATTAACGCATATATTTCTTCAGAAAAAAAAGTAGTTATTGGTATTAAGCCTCTTAATATAGCTTCATGAATAGCTATACACATACCCTCAAATTTTGAAGTAAATAATGCAATTTTGTGTTTAGCTAATAAATCTTTATTTATTATAAAACCATTAAAATTTATATTTGGTGCATCTAGTAAAAATTTATCAGGACCATTGCCGTATATTTGAACTATCTCATTTAAATTTAAAATAATTTTATTTAATAGTACTATATCCTTTGAAAAATTTTCTAATCTCCCAAAATAACATATCCCTTCCTTTAATTTATTACTATAATATTGCTCATTATTAATTGGAGCTGATCCATAAAAAATATTTTTGTTTTTTAAAATTTTATTTTTTGAATGACACTCATTGTATAAAACTATATTTTTTTCATTAATTAGGGGGTTTTGTATTAAATTATTTAATTTAAAATAAATAAATAAAATAATATTTTTAAAAATATTTTTGTTTTTTTTTGTATATTTATATTTATTCAAATAATAATCTAAATTAGAGTGTTGAATTCAAAACACTTTAAACTTATTTTTTCTACATGATATATTAAATTTAGATGAATTTATAACTATATCATAAGATGCTATTATTTTTTTCATTTTTCTTATTAATATAAAGTTATTTCATATTCTATATTCCTTATTTCTTAATTCATTTAAACTTATTATTTCAAGTTCGTAATTTATTCTTAATATTTTTTCTAAAGCCGCTAAATAAAATTCTTCTCCCCCAGAATTTTCTAATTTTATTCTTTTATTTATTACTATTAATATTTTTTTCATCTATATAGCCTCTATTTTTGATCTATATTTTTGGTAATATTTTTTGCATAAATTATATAAACCTAACTTATGAATTATATTTATCAATTCTTTTTCAATAATTATTTTATTATAATTCAATATAAATTTTCTAATATTTTTTATTACTCTTATTCTTGATATTTTTTCTGTTTTTATCTTGTATTTAATAAAATTAATAGTTTTCGGCATTTTTTTATTCTTAAATAATATATTATAAAAAAATAATGATTCTTTATATCCTAAAAATTTATCTCATTCTTTGTGAACATATAATTTTTTAATTACATCAAATCATAAATTATCCAATTCATCACTATTTCTTAAATATAGATTTGTACCTTGATTTTCATGATTTCTAACATTTAAATTAAATGAGTCATCATATATAAAATCTTCATCAATAAATTCAAATCATTTCTTATAATCTTGAGTAAGTTTTAGTTTTTCATCAAATAATCCATATTTATCAAAAAATATTTTTGGAACAAGAAGCGAGCATCCGCTGATAAAACCACCATATAATAATTTATATTTATATTTTTTATCATTAAAATTAATTATTTTTTTATAATCATTTTTTCTAGTTATTTTTGATTGACTATCTATATTAAAATAATTAGAAAAAATGATTGAATCTTTATTTTCTAAATTATTTAATGTTGTCACTTGACTAGAAATTTTATTATCTAAATATTCATCATCATGAGATAACCATGATATATATATGCCTTTAGCATTTTTAATACCTATATTTAATGCAGTTGATACTCCACCATTATTTTTTTTAATATATTTTATTTTATCTTTATACTTATTACATATTATTTCTGTTGAATCTATAGAACCATCATCAACCACTATAATTTCAATATTTTTATATATTTGATTTATGGCGCTTAATATAGCCTTTTCTAAAAAATTTTCTCCGTTATATACTGGAATTATTATAGTTACTAATGGTTCAAATTTTTGTTTACTTGAAATTGGCATTTAATTGGTTCTATCCTTAACTAATAAAGTATAAGATTGAATTATGTTCACAATTTTATCAGAAACATTCTTAATATCATAATCAGTATTATTTTCTTGATTTTGAATAGAATTACTATTTTTTAAATTTATTGCACAAAGAAGAGAATCATATTCTAAATTACCTATTGTAAAATTTGAAAATTCTAATGATTCTTGTCTTTCTGTAGAATTTCTTAAAGATATAGCTTTGAATTTTAAAATATGAGACTCTTCTGCTAATGATCCGCTATCTGATATAACACAAAAACTTTCTTTCTGAAGTTTATTATAATCAAAAAAACTAAATGGTTTAGAGATAATAAAATTATTTGGGATTATTATATTATTATTATCAATAATATTTTTAGTTCTTGGGTGCATTGAGACTATTATTTTCTTATTAAAATGAATTCCTAATTTACTAATATTTTCAAAAAGTTTTAAAAGTTTCTTATGATCACTAGTATTTTCTGCTCTGTGCAAGCTAACTAAAAAATAATCATTGTTAGATAATTTAAGTATTTCTAAAATTTTGGAATCATTTATTTTTTTAGAAAATTCAATAAATACTTCATTTAATGGAGAACCAGTTTTAAAAATTCATCTTGGTTCTTTTCCTTCATGAATTAAATTCATTCTAGATCTTTCTGTATATGGTAAATTAATATCTGATATTTCATCAATTATTCTTCTGTTTATTTCCTCAGGAAGGTTTAAATCAAATGATCTATTGCCAGCTTCCATATGAAATATAGGTATTCTTAATCTCTTAGCAGCAATTGCAGATAACCCTGAGTTAGTGTCACCAAGTATTAAAACACAGTCTGGTTTTATATCTAAAAAAAGATCATAAGTTTTAGAAATTATTTCTCCAATAGCATGCCCTGTATTTTTATTAGAAATATTAAGCATATAATCCGGTTTTCTTATTGAAAGTTCATTAAAAAAATTAGCATTTAATTCACTATCACTATTTTGCATTGTGTTTACAAGAATGTGGTCAAAAAATATATCTAATTTTTTGATAATTAGAGAAAGTCTAATTATTTCTGGTCTAGTACCAACTATTGTTACAATTTTTAACTTCATTTAATCACCTATCTTATAATGATTATATAATTTATTATGATTTTTTATTCATTTAAACATATCACTAATCATCTCATCGTATGATTGAATTTTAAAATAGTCAACTTTTATTGTATCTATTAATGATTTATCAATATTATTCTTTAGAATGGATTTATTTATAATTAATCCTTTATTAAAAGTTTTATTTATTTTTTTTAATAATTCATATTTAGATATTTTTAAGTTATTAGTTAAGTGATATAAACCATAAAAATTATTTTCAATTGCTTGTTTAATATTCTTCGCTAATTCTAATGTAGTAATTCCTGATCAATATCAATTATCAAACCCATTAATTTCTTTTTCTTGATTCATAAATCAATTAAATAAACCTATTCCGTTTTCATTTAAATCTGGTCCTATAATTGAATTTCTAAAAATTATATCTTTTTTATTATTATCAAATTCTCCTAAAATTTTAGTTTTATCATAAAAAGTTGCACCATCTCATTATTTCTGTTTCACAATAGTCACCTTTTTTGCCTGAAAATACACAGTCTGTACTAAGATGAATTATTTTAGTATTAATTTCTTTAGTCTGGCTAACAAGATATTGAGGCAAATATGAATTTATTAAAATTGCAAGAGAAGGATTTATATCACAATTGGTATTTAATATTCCAATTGCATTAATAATAAAATCTCATTTTTTTGATAAAATAATATTTTCTAATTCTTTAAAATCACCTTCCCAAATTATATTTTCTATTTGAGTAATTTAAAACTATTTTATCTCTTGATGTTATTGTTACATCATACCCATTTTCAGATAAATATAAAGAAATAGTGTGTCCAGCCATTCCATTTCCACCCAATATTAATACTTTATTTATTTTTTTCATTTATATAATCTTTAACAATTTCCAAAGACTTTAGTTTATTAATTAACTCTAGTTGACTAAATCTATTTGTATTGTGAGAATTATAGCCTTCTTCAGATATATTTTCAACACCTTCAATAAAATATTTATCATAATTTAAATCTCTTGCATCTTTAGGTATTCTAAAATAATTTCCCATATCTATACTTTTAGATAAGTTCTTCAGATGTAGCAAGAGTTTCAAAAAGTTTTTCTCCATGTCTTGTACCAATAATTTTTATTTTACTATTTTTATTCATTATTGTATTAAGAGCATGAGATAATTCTTCAATTGTTGAAGCTCCTGATTTTTGTATAAATAGATCACCTTGTTTCGCGTTTTCAAAAGCATAAAAAACTAAGTCGCACGCTTCATCTAATGTCATCATAAATCTAGTCATATTTGGGTTAGTAATAGTAATTGGTAAATTACGCTTTATTTGTTCTAAGAAAAGAGGAATAACAGATCCTCTAGAGGCCATAACATTCCCATATCTAGTACAACTCAAAATAGTTTCAGATTTATGCATAGAACTTCTAGCAATAACATTTTTTTCCATTAATGATTTTGACATTCCCATTGCGTTGATAGGGTAGCAGGCTTTATCCGTGCTAAGAAACACAACTTTTTTAATTTCCATATTAATACATGCATCTATAACATTATTGCTTCCAAGAATATTTGTTTTAACTGCTTCAATTGGAAAGAATTCACAAGATGGAACTTGTTTTAAAGCTGCTGCGTGAAAAACATAATCAACATCTATAAAGGCATTAACTATTGATGAATAATCTCTAACATCTCCTATAAAAAATATTAATTTATCATCTTTATATTTATGTCTCATGTCGTCTTGTTTCAACTCATCTCGCGAAATAATTCTTATTTGCTTAACATCCATTTTAAGTAATCTCTCAACCATAGCAGTTCCAAATGAACCTGTTCCACCTGTTATTAAGATAATTTTATCTTTTAAATTCATAAAGCTCCAATATATATTAAATATTATAAATTAATATTATTCTTTTTCAAAATCATTTAAAATTTTTATTCATTTATTTTTAAATTCATTATGAGAAAAATTTTTAATTACAAATTCCTTCATTATATCAGAATTAAATTTAGAAAAATCTGTGTCATTAATAATATCAGCTATTTCTTTTGAACTTTTATTTTTGTCTATTAAAACTCCATTTTTACCATTATTAATTAGAAATTTTGCATTTATAAATGTATCTCTAACTATAATAGGTATTCCACAAGATAGTGACTCAATCATTGTATAACCCATTCCTTCAAAATCAGAAAATAAAATAGACGCTTTGATATTAGGGACCATCTTATCAACAAAATCACTTGCATTATATTTACCTTTTAAAATTATATTTTTAGAATCAAGAATATGTTCATCTTTTCCAAACCCATAAACTAATATTTTTTCATTTAATAAATTTGAAACTTCATTAATTAAATCTAATCTTTTAGGGTTATTTTCTAAGCGACCAAAATAGGCTATCTTTCTTATTTTGCTAAGAATGATATTGTTATTTATATTTGTATTTATAGAAAGTGGTATATGATAAATTTTTTTAATATTTTTTAGTTTAATAAAATATTCATCAGACATTTTATTATAAAGAATAACAGTATTTACATAGCAAAAAGAGTTAGAAATTTTAAGTATTTTTTTAAAATAAAATTTTCATTTTTTGAAAATTATTGATGGGTCAGTATGTTGTATGGCAATTGATTTATAACCAATTTTTTTGTACAATGGTCATATTGAACTACTTATAATAATTAAATCAATATCATTTTTTTTAAGAAAACTTTTTAAAAAAAATAGTGATTTTTTGTACAAAATAATAATATCAATAAAATTTAATTTATTCTTTGTTTTTTCTTGAACAATATAAGTTTTGTTTGAAGGCAACATTGAATCACTATATTTACTTTTTGCCTGAGACATTGATATTTCGTAAATGGTATTGCCATAATTAAAAATCTCTATTAAATGTCTAGTATATTTTTGTGCTCCACCAGTACCATAGTGAGGCTCACCTGAAAGAATTAATATATTCATTATTATCCTTAATTATATTAATGTATAATATAATATATGCTTATAAATATTATTATACCATCTGGCGGAGACGGAATTAGATTTAAAAATTCTGTATTTAATGAATTAAAACCATTTATAAAATTTTTTAATAAAACAATGTTTGAACATATTATTTTAGGATTTCAAAGCAAAAAATATCAAATAAAAATTTTTATAATAATTAGGAGAGAATTTTCTATTACCTATTTTAAAGATATACAATACTTAGAAAATATGTATAATGTGGAATTTTTATATATAGATAAAAAGACCGATGGAACAACTGCTACATCTTTGCATTTTTTTGATATATTAAATAATACATCTCCGGTTTTACTAGCAAATTGTGATCAACTAATAAATATAAATATTGATGAATACTTAGATCAGCAATTTAATATCAATAATTTAAATTCTGATGGAGATATATTAGTTTTTGAGGAAAAAGAAAAATCAAAAAAATGATCTTATATTTTGATAAATAATAATAATTATATAATCGAAGTGATTGCTAAGGAACCTGTTTCTAATTTAGCTGTGTGTGGTTGATATTTTTGGAAAAAATCTTCTGATTTTATCAAATATGGTATATTACAAATAGTCACAAAAACAAAAACACCTCTAAACTCAGAAAATGGAGAATATTATTTATGTCCTGTTTTTAATTTTGCAATAAAAGATAATAAGCTAATAACTTATACCAAAATAAAAGAGGAACAGATGCATGGAATAGGAACTCCTGAAGATTTAATTTATTTTATAAATCAGAAAGAAAAATAATATGTTTATAGGAATGATACTTTTTGGTGACATAGAAGAATGTGTTTTAAAAATAGAGAAAATTTATGATAAAAACCATAAATTCCTTATCCATTATAATAAAAGAGACGGTTTGAATAATTTTAATTTATTAAAACAACATTTTATCAAATTTAATAATATAGAATTCATTTCCCAATATAAAATTTATTGAGCTAGCAACTCAATTCTTAAAACACAAATATATTTAATGAAAAAATTTATTAAAAGTAATGATGATGCATTTTTATGTCTAGACTATAGAACAAATATATTTCAGTCATTAAATTATATCGAAGAACAAATTTTGAAAAAACCACTGGATAATTGACATAATTTAGAGAGAAAAAATATAAAAAATTATAATCCTATCAATAAAGAATTTTTATATACACATAAAACTAATATGAAATTTCATCATAAAATTAGAAATTTTTATATGTTACTAAAAAATAAAAATCTAAATAAATTAGCAACTCTAGTAAGAATGATATTTGTTTTATTTTTATGCACTTTCCATCCTTTTAGTACTTTCAAATATTATAAAAAATCAAATAAAAAAATTATTGCTTTCTTTAATTTTTATTCTATCTTTTGAATTTCACCATTTTTTATAAGAAAAAAGGCGGAAAAATTACTTGAACCCTCTATGTGAGGTGCATCATTTATGATTCATAGAAATATTTGTCTATTAGTTATTAACTATTTAGATTTAAATTATAAAAGAATTCCTAAATTACGTGCTCCTGAAGAGTATGTTATTTCTAGTATTATAAGTAAATTGAATCCACTATTAGGAGAAACACATAATAGCATATATATGATTGAAGAATCAGGATTTTTAGAATATGCTCATGACGGTGGTTTTGATATAAGTACTAATTTTAGATTTTCTGAAGAAAGCTTTATCATGATTAGAACTCATTTAAGAGATAATGAGTTAAAAAAAATGCTAAACAAAATAATAAAAGAGCATAACATCACTCTTGATCCATCAAAAATTCATAGTTTTTGATTAAAATAATCTATATTTCTAATTTTAATAATCTATTTAATTCAACAGCATATTCCATTGGAAGTTCTTTAGCAAAAATATCTATAAAACCTAAAATTAATAAATGTTCAGCATCCTTGCTATTAATTCCTCTAGAATTAAGGAAAAATAACTGTTCTGCTGATATTTTACTAATTGAGGCTTCGTGTTCAATGATTGATGAGTCATTTGCTACTAATTCAGTGGGGATTGTTAATGATACCAACTTATCGGATAATAATAATGAATCACATTTAACATTAGCTTTAGAATTACTTGCATTTGGAGATATTGAAACAATTCCTCTAAAAATTGATTTTGAATTATGATATCCTATTGACTTAGATACAATATTTGATTTTGTATTTTTGCCTAAATGTATCATTTTTGCTCCAGAATCTTGAATTACATTCTCGTTTGCAACAGCAATAGATATACAACTTCCAGTTGAGTTATCTCCTTTTAAAATAACACAAGGAAATTTAATATTATGTTTTGAGCCAATATTCCCATCAATTCATGACATACTTGCATTTTCTTTAGTGATTGCTCTTTTAGTAACATAATTTAAAACATTATCAGATCAGTTTTGTATCGTTGTATATTTCATAGAAGCATTTTTCTCAACAAATATTTCAACAACAGCAGCATGTAGGTTATTAGTGTCATAATTTGGAGCAGTACATCCTTCAATATAATGTAATGAACTATTTTCATCAACAATAATTAAAGTTCTTTCAAATTGACCCAATGATTGTGTGTTAATTCTAAAATATGACTGTAATGGTTTATCAAGTACTACATTCTTTGGTATATATATAAAAGTACCACCACTTCATACGGCTGTATTTAAAGCAGCATATTTATTATCTGTTGGAGGAACTAATTTAGAAAAATATTTATAAAAAATATCAGGATACATCTTTCTAGCAGTATCAGTATCACAAAATAAAACACCTTTTGATTTTAATTCATCTTTTTCATTGTGATAAATAGTTTCAGAATCATATTGAGTAGTTAAACCACCAAGATACTTATCTTCAGCATCTATAAGCCCTAATTTTTCAAATGTATCTTTAATATTAGGTGGTATTTCTTTTCAATTTTCACTAATTTCATTTATGAAAGACTTATAATAATAAAAATCATTAAAATCTATTTTTGAAATATCATTAGTTCAACTAGGATCTTTCTGAATCAAAAAACTATCATAAGCTTTTAATCTTATATTTAGCATTTTCTCATCTTCTTTTTTAATAAAAGAAATCAATTCAATAATTTCTCTATTTAACCCTTTTGGAAATATTTTATTTTTCATAATTAACTTTGCTCAACAATCTTCTTAAGTGATATTGCACCAATGGTCGCGCATTTAATTCTATTAGATTGATTTTTGATTTGATGCATACAAATTAATTCATCTAAAATTTCTTCATCATATTCTCCGTCATTGTTTATCATTTTAAAATAATTATCCAAAAGCTTTTTAGTATATAAAAAATCATGATTTTTTATTAAATCACACAGTATGTCTGTAGAACTTGTGGATATAGCACATCCAACACCATAGAATTTAGCATCAATAATAATATTGTCTTTTACATTAATAAAAATTTCAATATCATCTATGCAACTACTTGATTTATTATGATAATTTAAATACTTTAAATAAGGTTTTCTAGATTCTACTTTATTTAATGGTTTATCATAATGTTGCATAATTATTGCTCTAAGTATTTCGCTATTTTTAGATAATGCCATTTAATATATCCTCTTTCTTAAATTTCTTCAAATATTTAAATAATACATCTATATCATTAGTAGTATTATAAATATAAAAAGAAGCTCTTACAACACCAGTTTCATCAATTACATTATTCATTAATTTTGCACAACTTAAACCCGATCTAACAATTATATTATTATTACCTAAATAGTGAGCTAAATCTTGTGAAAATATTCCTTTGATATTAAAAATAAAAGTTGCAGATTTAGAATTACTATTCACTCAAATTAAATCTTTTATATTTTCTTCTTTAAATTTTTTAGAAAAATATAAATTGAGTTCTTCTTCATGTTTATAAATATTTTTATAAGTTATTTTATTTAAATATTTAGTTGCCTCAAGAATACCATATATTCCAGAAACATTAGGAGTCCCACCTTCAAATTTTTCAATTCCATCAATATAACAAAAATCTTTTTCAGTAACAGTGGAATTCATTCCTCCTCCAAACCTCAAAGGAATTATCATATCTTGTAATTCAGATTTTATAAAAGCTATTCCTATTCCAGTTGGTGAAAACATTTTATGACCACTAAATGCAGCAAAATCACAATTTCATTTTTTTAAATCACATAAGGCATGTGGTATCATTTGTGCTATATCTACACATATAAAAATTTTATTATTAAAGTTTTTAACTATATCACATATTTGTTGAACATCTGTCATCATTCCTGTCAAATTACTAGCACCAGTAAAAGAAATAATTTTTGTTTTATTAGTTAAGATTTTGTTAAGACTATTAGGATCTAAATTTAATGATTTTTCATCAATAAATTTTATAACAATACCAATTTCATCACGAAGTTTATATCATGGTAACAAATTAGAAGAGTGTTCTAATCTAGATAAAATAATTTCATCGCCTTTCTTTAATTTATTTTTAATAGATTGGGATATAAAAACTAATGATTCAGTAGTACCAGATGTAAAAATAATTTCTTCTGTTTTACAATTAACTAAATTACTAATTTCAACTCTAGCCTCCTGCATAATTTTTTTAACTTGATAAGTAAATGAAGAATCATCGTTATGAGGATTGGTTGACTGATTACAATAATAATTATTAATAGCTTTGATTACAATATCTGGTTTAAGAGAAGTTGCTGCTGTATCTAAATAGATAGTATTAGGATTTTTTTCAAATCAGATAAAATCCTTTTTTCATTTATTCATTTTGACCTCACTTATTTAGAACAAAATTATATAAATTTTTTTGTTCATTTTCTAATAGTAAATTAATAGAATTTTGAAATTTTGACCAGATGAGCATTGTCTTAGCATTTTCTGTAGTTATTCCTTTGGAGTTTAATGCAAAAATTTGCTCATTATTAAAAGCCCCAATCGTTAGACCGTGAAAGGCATTTATTTTATTAGTATTAAAATCAAATATAGGTTGGCAACTAATATTGCTTTTTATGCCATTAATAATTCCACTAATTTGAATATTAATATAAGAATTAATAATTTCTACTTTATTTGTTGCTTTTATAAAAATATTTGTCTTTTTATTATTAATGGTTATGGAGTTAACATTAACAAAAATAGTAGAATCTTTATATATATTTATTGTTATATTAATTTCTTTGTTAGTTTTTCAAGTAAAAGATGATAGATTAATAATTGCATCATTATAAACATTAAAAATAAAACAAACATTTTCAGCTTGATATACATCAATATAATTTATTAAACTATTTTTATTAATATCAATAATATTATTAATATCATTTTCTATAATAGTTATTTTATTTTGAATTTGTTTTAGCATTGCATCCTTCTAAAATTACTTTTTCTTTTTTTTCTAAAATAATATTTTCTTTTTTAAAATACTTTTTAAAACCTATATCAAAAATTTCATTTGCTATTGAAATATCTCCTTCTTTAACAATTGTTCCGTTTGCCACAACTAATATTTTGTTAGGTTTTAATTCACTTATTATTTTCTTATTATGAGTAATAAAAATTATAGTTTTTCCATTCTTTTGTTCTTCTTTTAAAATATCACAAATAAGATTTAATACATCTGCATCTAAGCCAGAATCAATCTCATCTAATAAAATTAATTTTGGATCCAATAATAACATTTGTAATATTTCATTTTTCTTTTTTTCACCACCACTAAATCCAACATTAACTGATCTGGTAAGTATCTCTTCATCAAACTGAAGTTTTTTAATATTTTTATTTATTTTCAGAAATAAATCTAATATTTTTGTGTTCTCAGGTGATTTACTATTTAGGATAGATTTATATAAATCTAGTTGTGAAACACCTGGTATTTCTATTGGATTTTGATTAGAGTAAAAAATACCTTTTTTAGTTATTTCACATGTTGAAAGATTTATGATTTCTTTATCATTAAATATGATACTGCCTAAAGACAATAGTGAATAGTGGCCAATAATAGATTTTAAAATAGTAGATTTTCCATTACCATTTGGCCCCAAAATAGCTATAGTATCATTATTTTGAACATTAAAATTAACATTATTAATAATATTTTTATCATCAATACTCACTTGTAAATTTTTAATTTTAATGCTCATTCAAATTATTATATATTAATATAGTGTTTTATTTTAATTAAAAATAATATAATAATATGATAAAATAATTAACAACACATTATATTAAGGGGAAAGTTGTGAAAATAAAAAAATCTTTTTTAATTGGTGGTATTGGTCTTGCTCTTATTTCTGGACTTTCTTTTGTTTTAACCGCTTGTTCTGCTGTAGATAGTACTTTAAATCAATCAAACCTTATAAATATTAAAGCTGGTGATAAATCTTTTTTAAAATTTAGCACGAGAAATAAACAAGATGGTAAAGTTAATCCTGAAATTAATTTGCCTTTTAACGAAATGGTTAAGGGTGCTTTAAAAGACCCACAAACAGCACAGCAAATATCGAAGAGTGTTATCGATAATGTTATAATGAATTTTTTTGCAAATATTAAAAATTCAATTGCTTACACTGATAAATATAATCAATGAATTGAAGACATTGACAAAGAATGAAATACTACTGTTGAAAACTTACAAAACCAATATGGTTCTGCATGAGAGTACTATGCACAAACTTCTATTTTAAATCCAGTTGGTGGAAATAAAGATGATTGAATTAGAGATAAAATTATTTCTAAGGCTTCTGTTGAATTTGACTCTATGTTTTCTAGAGGATCATATATTTCTGTATTAAAAAAAGATGCAACTGGGAATGTTTATGGTGATAATAAGAATATTACTTTTAATGATTTATTTAAAATAGATGGTTCGGTGTGAAAGGGTTGAGCTCCTGGACAACCTATAAATATTGGATTTGCTCCTGATAGTGAAAGTAGTGATAAAATCAATAGTAGAGATGGTGCATTTGCTGACTTACAATCTTTTGTTTTTGATGAATATGTAAATACAGAAATGCCTTTGATGACTTCAATGACTTTATTTAAACAATCTTTTAATCCTGGGGATTATTTTGACCAAACTAAAATACAAGGTTTACTTGGTTCTGAATTAGACCCTATTGGTACTGAAGCATCTTATAAATGACAAACTTTCCCTAATGGAACTAAGATTTCTCAAGATGGTGTATTAAATACTACAGATAAATATAATAATTTTTTAGAAGCTTATGGAGTTGATGGCAAAGGAGCTATTCAATCTGATATTGGTGGAGCTATTAATATAAGTGTAAAATATACAGATGATTCTGCAACTTTATACCCTATTAAATTAAATGATGTATTTACTTCTTCATTTACTCCATATGCTGCTGCTGCTACTTATAAATTTAATAAAGATGTTTTAGGTGTTGCAGCTGACAAAATTCCTGAAGCTGCTGAATTATCTAAAGGTTTAAATATTGCAAATACTAATTTAAATCCTGGTACAGAAATTATTTCTAATTTTATGAGTAAAACTCCAAAAGAAGGTTATTTCGATATTCCTAAAGATATTCAAGATATTATGATTGGTGGGCCTACTGCAACAAACGGTTTTATAGCTAAATATAATGATATTAAGGCTATTGCTGATATTGTAGAATTAACTGGGACTCCTTATATGTTGGCTAGAAATTCTGCTGGTGTTCATATTATTGGGATTGATAGATTGGATGCATTAACACAAGTTAAAGCAGACCGTGAAAAACTAGTTCAAGAAATAAAAAATACTTTGTTGTGAAGACATATTATTGCTCAAAATGGTTTTGCAAATGAAACTGGTTTATCTAATTATGATCTTAACTCTGAAATATCATCTTTTTTCAATGCTAATAGAAATGAAATTTTATATAAATATATTTTAAAGAAATCAACAGAATTAAATGCAGCTACTGATGAAGTTAAAAAGGAAGAAATTAAAAATTCTTTTATCTTTAGTGAAAAATATACTGACACAAAGTGAAAAAATGGAGTACCGGGTGATAAAAATTTACCTGATCCTGATTCTATCTACATAAATGAAAATATACAAAATTATTTAGAACCTTATTATGATTTTCAAACTTATAAATTTTATTCTCCAGGAGCTGAAAATGTTACTAATAAAATATTAGATTCTCAAAATAGTTATACTAATCAATGATGAACAAACTCTGTTATTAATAATGGAATTGCTGGTGTTTTGCCTTTTAGTTGAGAAAATTCTACTAGTGAAGAATATAGTTCAAATTTAATGATTTACAAACCTTTATTATTAAGATTATATGATGAAACTTCTAAAACTTATGATTATTATAAACAAAATATTGAATTACAAAAAAAGGTAACTTTTGAAGCTGCTGCTGAAACGTATTTATCTACTTTAGGAACTTTTGATTATAAAGATATGACATTTTCTCAAAAATGAGTAGAAATTATATTGTTAAAAGCTGCACCTGAAATTACAATTTCTAATAAACTATATAGTTCTCCTATGGACCCTATAAATCAGTCTATATCTAATATTATTTCTAGTGAAATGAAAGGCTATGTACAAAGCGAAAAAATATTAGCTGAAATAGATGATAGAATTTTTGATGAAAAAAAAGCATTTAAAACAGGAAAATATAGACTATCTGATTACAATGAGACTATACCAGCTCCAACAAATACTACTGCATTTATAAATAGTAATTTAGAATATGTAATGTCATTGTTAGATAGAAATACAGCTGTAACTTCTGGTACATCTACTTATAAATATGGCGATTGATCTACTACTGGGGATATGAAAAAATTAAATGATATTGGATTCAATATTTGAAATTCTAATTTAACTAATGATCCTTACTCTAGCCAAAATATAAGTTATTACAAAAATATTTTGGGTTTACAATATGCTCTTGATTGAGATTCAGAAACAGGACAATATAATTTTACTAAATTTAGAGACTACTTATTAAGAGCGACTGATAATGATGCTAAAGCGGCATATGTTTGAAGTGTTAGTGATTATAAAAATGCTTTTTCTAAAAAAAATCCTTATGGGAAAGTAATTGATCAAGACTTTAAATTTAAAAACCCTGTAAAATTAACTGGATTAGTTAATGGATATGCTTTTAAAGGTCAAAAACCACTAGAACTAGATGATGGGTATTACAACAGTGCAACCACTACATTAATTTCAAATCCAGCAAATTACTTCAACGTTATTCCTAATTCATCAGGGGCAAGCAAGCAAAACTATACAGGATTTAATGGGATGCAATTTCAATCAAGCAACTCTCTAACTTCTGACCAATCTAAATCTTTGTTTACTGATAGAGTCCAAATAGTAGATGACGCTGCAACTCCTACTTATAAGTTTCAAGGTACTCTTTATAATTTGAAAACTAGAGAAAAATTAGTTGAAGCAGTTACAAATATTAGAAACTATGGGCAAATTTATAATGTTAGAGATTGATTAGCATCACAATTTAATGTTAATATCACTAAAATTAATGAAGAAATTAATAAACCTAATTCAAGTGTGGCAAGTGTGATTAAAGTTATTATTTCAATAATTAATGATCCTGAAAATATTAAAGATACAGATTTTAGTAGAATTGAAAATGGCCAAATAGCTAACTCTACTATTGTAAAAGAAAATCCAAGTGATGGTAAATTCTTTGGTGATGTTAATGGGATTGAAGTTGGTCAAATGGTAGCTACACAATTCAATTATCAAGATGTTGTAGAACTATTTGATACAGATAGTAATGGTAGCATTACCGAAAAGGATAAAGGGATTAATTGAGAAGTTGCAGCAAATGGTTTCTTGGGTTCAAGTTCTGAAGCTTTCTTCCACTCAATTTATAGTTGATTTAAAGCTGATCAAACTTTTAGTTCAATAGCTTATAATGATATGTTAAAAATTCAAAATAATGTTAATATGGAATTGTTGCCAAATGAAACTACACAACAATTTGATGAAAGAAAAATATTAGCTTTAAAGGTTTATGATAGAAGACTTAACAACTTATTTGGTGAAAGCTGAGTATGAGACTTCAAAAAAGAAGTAACAGAAAAACCAAAATAAAGAGTAAAATATAATAGTATTATAAAATAATACTAATGCTTCATTAGCTCAGTTGGTAGAGCAATTGACTCTTAATCAATGGGTCACAGGTTCGAGTCCTGTATGGAGCACCATTAAAACCAAAGGAATGTTAATGAAAAAGAAATATAATGAATTAGTAAAAAACTTATGTGATTTCCACACAATTGCATTGTTGGATTTTAAGAAAAACAAGAATATAAAAAATTGAAAATCACTTTTAACACCTATCACTAAGAAATTATATCAATTAGATTATAATCAATTTTTAGTTAACTTCCCAGTTGATAGAGCTGTTATTATGCCAGGTGTACTGGAAGCTCACTATAATTTTTTAAATGCTGTAATTAAATTAAATGAAAATTTAACTTCGATTGCTATTTGTAATGAAATATATGAATGTGCTTTAGAAGTTAAAAGAAACTTTGATAATTTCTTGTATATAAATAATTATAAAATTCATAGATCTAAAACTAATTCTCAATTTGAAATTCTTGATTGATTTAACATTATTCCATTAATTTAATTAAATATCTCTTTATGAGATATTTTTTTTATATAATATGGTTATGCTTGAATTAGAATCATTAAAATTTAATTATCTTACAAAAGAAAATAAACAATTGAATTTATTAATTAAAAATAAAATTAATTTTATTTATCATAAAAATATTGAATTTTTTGAATCTTTTATGAACTTACTCAATGGTAAAGAACAATATAATAGGGGTTCTATTATTATTGATAAAGTTGTATTAAAATCTTTAACTCAGAAAAATAGAAATATTTATTTATTTAATAATATCTCATATTGCTCTTCATTTCAAATTGATTATAAAAATACAACTATTAATAAGCTTATAAAATCAATTAAGAATGTATATAAGTTAAAATTGGATGACAAACAAATATCGCTCTTATTGAATGCTTCAAACCTTGATAATATTTCTGATAATAATATATCAGAATTAACTTATTTCCAAAATATAATATTAAATGTTATTTTATCATTAATAAAAAAACCAAAAATATTAATAATGAATTCAAATGAACTGCTTATTGATAATTCAGAGTTAATAATTCTAAAAAATCTATTAGCAACTATAAATTCATTAGATCTAAATATTAATATTTTGTGATTAACTACTAATAAAGATTACAAAGATTTAGAATATAGTTTCTATAATCTTAATTTAGATAAATACTATAAACAAAATGAAAACTTAACATTATTTACTTCTAATGAGATAGAAGTTAAAAATTATAATAATTATAAAAGCAATTTTAATTTAATAAAATTTTCTTTAAACCCTTTATTATTTAAATGAAAAATTATATTATTATCTTTAATAAATACTTTTGTATTAGTCGGTTTATATATTCTTTGTACTAAAGAAATGAATTATATTAATTATTTAATTATTAGTTTTGGCATATTCTTTATATTATTTTTAATGTTTTTTATCGTTATTTATTCTATATTTATAAAAAATAAAAATTATCTCATTAATCTAAGTATAGCTGGAATCAATAATATAACTATTATATTTACATTATTATTGTTTATGTTTGTACTAGCATTGATCCCAACTGTTTTATCTTTAATAGTTTTTTTACCATTGTTTTTTTCAACTAATTTATTTTCTGCAATTAATTTAAGTTTTGTATTTTACCCTATATTAGCATTTTTAATTTCTGTTTTTGTAATTACACTAATATCATCAATCAAATTACGTGTGTATATTAATGAATAAAAATAGTAAAATATATATAACTAAAGTAAATTAAGGAAACATATGAAAAGAAAATTTAGTGAACAAGAATTAATTAGAAGAGAAAAATTAGAAAAGCTACAAAAAGATAATAAAAACCCTTTCGAAGTTGAAAGAGTTAATAGAACATTGACACTTGATGAATTTATTAAAAAATATAATGATTTTTCTAAAGAAGAGTTAGAAGAAAAATTTAAAAATAAAAGTGAAGTACTTGCTGGAAGAATTATGTCTATTAGACAAACATTTTCACATATTAAAGATTTTTCTAATCGTTTACAAATATATATAAATAAAAAGGAAGATGTTGAGGCCTTTGAAATGTTCAAGCAATTAGATATTGGTGATATTGTAGAAGTAACTGGAAGACCTATGAAAACTATGACAGGAGAAATTAGTGTTCATATAAATACCATTAGAATAATTTCTAAATCTTTAAAAGTTTTACCTGAAAAATTTCATGGTTTACAAGATGAAGAAGTGAGAGCAAGAAATAGATATGTTGATTTGATTGTGAATAGTGAATCTATGAATACTTTTATACAAAGATCTAGAATTATAACACTTATTAGAAGATATATGGATTCATTGGGATATTTTGAAGTAGAAACACCCGTTTTACAACCAATTTTAGGTGGAGCTAATGCTAAACCTTTTATTACACATCATAATGCTTTGGATAGAAATTTCTATTTAAGAGTTGCTACTGAATTACCACTAAAAAAATTAATTGTTGGTGGATTTGAAAAAGTTTATGAAATTGGTAGAATTTTTAGAAATGAAGGTATGGATTCTACTCACAATCCTGAATTTACATCTATGGAAGCTTATACAGCCTACATTGGTATGGAAGAAACTATGGACTTAGTTGAAAATATTTTTAAATACGTAATTGATACTTTAAATATTAAAAAAGTTAATTATAGGGGTTTTGAAATAGACTTAACACAACCATTTAAAAAAATACATATGGTAGATTTTATAACTAAAGAAACTGGTGTTGATTTTTATAAAATTGTTGAATTAGAAGATGCACTAAAAATTGCTAAAAAACATAATATAAAAGTTCAAAAACATCAACAAAGTGTTGGGCATATTATAAATCTTTTTTATGAAGAATTCTGTGAGAGCAAATGTATTGAACCTGTTTTTGTGTACGGCCATCCTATAGAAGTATCGCCATTAGCTAAAATAGACTATAAAGATAAAAGATTCACTAAAAGATTTGAATTATTTATCGGCCAAAAGGAATTTGCTAATGCATTTGCTGAATTAAATGACCCTATTGACCAATTTAATCGATTTGAAGAACAAATAAAAGAAAAAGAATTAGGGAATGATGAAGCTAATGAGATGGATATTGATTTCATTGAGGCTTTAGAGTATGGTCTTCCTCCTACTGGCGGTCTTGGTATTGGTATTGATAGATTAGCAATGCTTCTAACTGAAAACTCTAGTATTAGGGATGTTCTATTATTTCCACATATGAAAGAAAAGAATTAATTGAAAAAAATTATATTATCATATTCACAAAGCGAAAATAAATTAAAGTTATTGAAAATTTTAGATATTTTTAAAACTAATATTATGTATAGTTTAAAAAGTGAATTTGATCTTACTGAAATTGATCCACAGTTAATTATTAAAAAGAATAATTTATTTTATAAAGAAAGAGCAATCAATTTTGATACTTTCAATAATACAAATATTTATCAAGTTGCAGAGTATGCTGACTTGTATTTAATATCAATAATTCATCAATCTAATTATATTGGTGGTTTAATATCTTATTACCCATCAATTGAGAGAGACCGTTTAAATAATTTTAAAATGTCAATATCTGAATATAAAATAAATATTGAAAAAAGTATTTTATTGGTTGATGTTAATGATGATAAAATAGTTGATGAATGTAAAACACTAGTATCTTTAATAAATAAAATTGCTAAAAGTATGAATTACAAAAATATTTTACTAATTGATGAAAATATCTATGTTACAACTATTGCTAAAATTAAGAAAAGATTTCCTTTTATATCTTTAGAAGATTCTATTGAACAATTACTATTGACAAAAAAATCAGTATTAATATTTGATTTTGATACTTCTTTTAAACACGTTAATCGTAAAGAAATATTAAATATTAAAAAGAATGCAACATTTTATGTTAATTCAATAATTAATAATAAAATTATTGAATTAATTAATTTTAATATTTGCCCAACATATGAAGAGGTTTGTGATAAATATAAATATCATGATTCATTTAATACATATGAATACGAAATGAAAAAGATATTTAATTCTTATAATGATATTTTAGGTATTGAAATAAATTATTCTCGGTTATTAATGTTTTTATTTAATAAACTTCATATAAAAGAAGTGTCTCCTGTAATTGCTGAAGATGATATAGAAAATGAAATGTTAGCTAACAAACTATTTATTCTTTAAAAGTTCTTTTAAAACTGTCATAGTTACATTTGGATTTGCTTGAGAGTTAGTATCTTTCATTACCATTCCTACAAAAAACTTTTCAACTCTCTCTGGTCTTTCATCATATTGTTCTAATAAATTACTATTATTTGCAAAATGAGTTAATAATATATCTTTAATAATATTTACATCAGTTATTTGTTTGTAATTAAATAATTCAATTAGTTCTTTAATATCTTTTTTAGTATTAAATAGTTCTACTAGCAAGTTTTTAGCTTGTTTTGAATTAATTTCTTTATCTATTAATAGTTTTAGTAGAGTTTTAATATTTTTTAAAAAGAAGTCATTAATATCACTAATCTTAATATTATTTTTTAATAAGATAGCATTAATTTCATTAATAACTCAATTATATACTAATTTATCATTCTGTATATATTCATTTACTTTGTGAAAAATCTTATAAAGATCATAATTATCCAATAATAATTTAATTTCTTCTTCATTTAATTCATTTTTAGAAATTAATTTATCAAATATTTCTGAAGGTGATTCATCCGATTTGTTAATAATGTTTTTAACATAAGTTTCTTCTAATCTAAAATTAATAATATTTGGTTCAGTAATATAACGATAATCAATGGCATTAGATTTGCTTCTCATAAATTCAGTTTCATTAGTAGTTTCATTAAACCTTCTGGTTTCTTGGTCAATAACCATACCATTAATAATAGATTTAGTTTGTCTTTTTATTTCAAATTCAATTGCTTTTTTAATATTTGCTAATGAATTTATATTCTTAATTTCAACTTTATTTCCATATCATTTAGCACCAATTGGTCTTAAAGAAATATTAATATCAGCTCTCATAGAGCCATCTTCCATTTTAGCATCTGAAATATCTTTAAATATTAATATATTTCTTAAATTATTTAAATACTCACAAGCTTCATCAGCTGAATGAATATTTGGCGTTGACACAATTTCAATCAAAGGAATTCCTGCTCTATTATAATCTAGATAAAAATTATTATCAATTTTCATTTTTTTCGCAGTATCTTCTTCTAAATGTATTCGTTCTATTTCAATACTTTTATTTTTGATTGATAAAGTCCCAAAAGTTCCAATTGGAAAATATTGTTGAGTTATCTGAAACCCTTTTGGAAGATCTAAGTAAAAATAATTTTTACGATCAAATTGTATATTTTGATAATTAATTTGCATTTTTAATGCATCACCTAATATCAACGCTTTTTCTATTGCTTTTTTATTTACAGTTGGCATAATTCCAGGGAGTGCAATATCCATAAAAGATATTTCTGTATTTGGTTCAGAATAATGGGTATTCTTAGCATGAGAAAACATTTTAGTTTTTGTGTTTAAAACAATATGGGTTTCAATCCCAATAATAACTTCTAAATTCTTCATTATTTATTATCCTGACTTTCTAAAATAGTTTTAGCAATATCTAAAACTAATTGATCATCTTTTTGTTTGCAAGTAATATTAAGACCTAAAGGCATATTATTTATTGTTATAGCAGGTATTGTTAGTGATGGCAATCCAGCTAAATTAGCTATTTGTAAAGCATCGTCTGCAATAGAACATACATTCTTATGATTTATAACATCTTTTACTAATGGAGCAATTCTACTAGCTCCTGGTAACAAGATAGCATCATATTTAGATAATAAATTATTTGTTCTTTCATTTATAAGTGTTCTAATTTGTTTAGATTTTAAATAAATATCATTGAAATTAATATCAAGCGTTATGTAAGAACCTATAACAAATCTTCTTTTTAATTGAGAACCAAATAAAGCACTTCTAGATTTCAATGAAATATCATTAAAATTTTTGCCATCTATATGTTCTCCAAATAAAATACCATTTAAATTAGCATAACATGTTGATGCTTCAGAATAACTAATAGCTTTATATATTGGATCAATTAATTTTAATAAATTAGTGCCAAATTCTTCTTCATCAATTGAGAAAATATTTTTTAATTTATCTAAGTATTTTTTATATTGATTTTTTTCATTAATTTCCATATTATCAACAGCATCTGATAGTGATAATAATTTAAGATTTTTCCTAGATTTTAAATTATTATAAAAATTTGAGTCTTTTATTTCTATTGAACTAAAATCTTTATTATCTTTTTTAACAATTTCGCTTAATACTATAGATATATCTATTAAACTAGAGGACAAAATACCAACATGATCTAAACTAGGGGCATATGGAAAAACTCCATATCTAGAAATTAAACCATATGTAGGTTTATAACCATAAATACCTAAAAATGATGCAGGTTTTCTAATAGAATCTCCTGTATCTGTTCCAATCGCAAAGTCTACTGTACCAGTTTGAACTAATACAGATGACCCAGAACTACTACCACCTGTGATTCTTTCTGAATCTAAAGGATTGATAACATTGCCAAAGGCTGAGTATGTTCCAGTTCCTCCTAAACCAAATTCATCCAAATTATCTTTTGATAATAAAATACAATTAGAGTCATCTAAAATTGATTTTGCTGTTGAGTTGTAATTGGGTATGTAATTTTTAAGAAATTTAGAACCACCAGTTGTCACAAATCCCTTAGATGCATGATTATCTTTTAAGGAGTAAACTACTCCATTTAAAAGTGAATTAGATTTTTTATATTCTATAAAAGGTATAGTTTGCAAAGAGGCATTATATATAGAAATATCTTTTATCTTATTTAAGGATTCTTCATAATGTTGCTTAACTGTTTTAGTTTTATTATTATATTGTGCTTGTAATTCTAGTATTTTACTTTTCATCTTTAATTACCACAAACTTACCATCATAAAATTTAGAATTTGAAAGAACATCTTTATCATGAATAGTTTCAATATCTTCTCTTAATTCAATATTTTCAAATTCAATACAAAAACTAGTAGGTTGAATATTATGAGTATTAATTTCACTAATACTATTCAATTGTTCTTGTATGTCATTAAATTCATTCTCAATATTAGTTATATCAATTTCTGATAGTTCAAACATTAGGTCATTAGCTAATGATAAAATTTGTTCTTTTTTTGATTTCATAAATTCCTTTCTAAACTTTATAAATAGTTTCAGTTAAATCCTCAACTAAATCTAATTCATAATCATATCTTATAATCGGTGTAACTATTTTAAATACAGGATATATGATCAATATATTAATTATAATCATAGGAACTAAAATAAGCATTCTAATTAATAACCATGCATCATACCCTAACGTTGAAAGACTGTTATCAAATCCTGGCATCATTACTACATTTATTATTAACTCAGATACTACGACTGTAATAAAGACTGGCATAAATGTGCTTATTGACTTATCGCCTTTCTTATTTTTTTTGAAAAAAGATATTCATACTATGGCAATTGATATTAATATAACAAATGAAATTATTATAAAAATATATCACATTTTAATTTCTATTAAAACATTCATGACAGAGAATTTAAAAATCTTAAAAATATTATAATCAGCAGGAATCATAAATAATGTTAAACATGATATTAAACCTACAACTATTAATAAAATAGTAGAATATATATTAAACTTAATTTCATTTTTTTTAGATAGAGATATTATATTTTTAATCAACCCACCAATTAATCCAAAAAATATTGCTCCAATGAAATAACCCATATGAAATACTCCAGCAGTTAGTGATACTGTTAAAAAGTCAACAGCAGCTCCAATACACATCCCAATAATTGGGCCAAATAATAATCCTCCAATTTTTATTAAAATACCTTCTAGCATAATTCTACTACCAGCTCATGCTCTAAATACAATTGCAGCGATATCTGCTGTAACAGTAGTTAATAATAAAACAACAGATATAGAAAGAGCAATAACCATACCGATACTAGCTATTCCTTTTACACTAACATGAGGTATAATATAAAATCGTTTTTTTAAATAATAACGATAGTATATTTTCTTGATAAAAGAAGTAATTATTACAATTACTAAAAACACTATAAATATACAAGAAGATTCAAAAAGGTCCATATTATCAATTAATATTATAATTCTTTTTATTGTTTAAAATATAATTAATTTTACTAAAAGGTTTTGATCCATTAAAACCTTTATAACAACCTAATGGTGAAGGGTGCGATGATATAATAATATGATGCTTATTTGTGTCAATAATACTTTGATATTTTTTAGCATCGTTGCCTCATAAAACAAATATAATATCATTTAGATTTTGATCAATATATTTAATAATGTTGGTTGTAAAATTCTTTCATCCATATTTACTATGTGAATTTGGAAACCCTTTCTCAACAGTAAGTGTAGTATTTAAAAGAAGAACACCTTGTTCAGCTCAATCAGAAAGATTTATATTATCTCTTATAATACCTAAATCATTTTCAAGTTCTTTAAAAATATTTATTAATGTTTTAGTTTTTTTATTACCAATAACACTAAAAGATAATCCGTGAGCTTGGTTTTCTGAGAAATATGGATCTTGACCTAAAATAACAACTTTTGTATCTTTAATATTAAAAAAATTAAAAGCATTAAATAAGTATTCTTCACTTGGGAAAATAGTAGCATTGGTATTTTGTAATTTATTTTTAATAGATACAAAATATTCTTTTGACATTTCTTCATCAAGAATATGTTTTCAATCTGTTGTTGTATTATTGTTTACCTTATACATAAATTATTTTACAGGTGTTGTTGGTGGTGGCGTTACATATTTTATAGTAGTTTGATCGATAATATCATAAACTTTTAATAGTTTTTCTTTATTTTTATCAATATATGATGCAAAATCTTGATTTCTATAAGAGTAATCAATTGCAGAAGTAATATCTAAATTTAATTGCTTAGTTAGTTTAAGGCTTTCATCAAATTCTTTTACTGTTGTTATCGGGGTTGAAGAAAAACTAAATGGCAAGTTTGATGTATTTAGTGCCTGAGTAGGGTCTGTTCCATCTATAAAAACTTGGCCTGAAGGAAAAGATTTATTAACATCCTTATTTTCTGCATCTTTAATTGATTTTATATAAAAACCTTGAACAACTTTAAAGTATAAGTTTTGTTTCAAATCAATAGAAAATTTATTAGTAGAAGGTTTAATTTCTCCATTATCATAATTTTTTCAATAGTTTTTATAATAAGAATTAATTATATTATCATTCATTTCAACTTCTTCAATAGAAGTTTTACCTTGTGTTTTTCATCATCCAAATGTGGTTTTAATTTCACTAACAGTTACTATTGATTTATATAAATCTAGTACTTTTTTATCAGTATCTTCTGGAAGTTCTGGATTTGGGTCTTTAATTTCATTTATTTCATTACCTAATACAGCATCTTTTCAGGCAATTTTATCACCGCTTGGTCAAACTTTACTATAATCAATTTTAAAATCTATAGAATTAATTTTCAAACGATACACATTCTTTCCTTCACCAAATCCATTAGCAAAAGCAATTTGAAATTCTCTATTTTCCCCACCTTTTGTAGTTTCAAGTCCAGTTATTGATGTTCCAGCCTCGATACTTGGTAGTCTAGTAATATAACTAATATAATTATTAATAGCATATTGTAAATATTGGCCAATTGCAAAAGAAACATGAGTTTTTGCTGATGATTCTTGTATTTTAGGGTCTTTTTGTTGTTCTTTATTTCCTGGGTTATAAAGTACTGGTGACACAAATGCACCTTCTGCGTTTTTTTGTAAAATAGAAGATCCATTTATTCTATATTCATCAGTTCCATTAACTTTCAAATTATATCTATTTAAATCAGGGGTTGCCCCTTGTGAACATGATGTTAATATGCTCAAAGATAAGATAGATATCGCTATTAATGAGAATGTTGGTATTAATAATTTTTTTTTGTTATTTTTTTTGTGTAATTTCATATTATAAATTATATCAAATATTATTTAAAGTCGCTATATTTTCCTATTTGTTTTTCAAATACTAATTGCACTTGCCCAGTTGCACCATTTCTATGTTTTGCTATTATAAAATCAACTAATACATTTTGCATATAAGTCTTAGTAGAGTCATTAGATTTTTGATTGTCTATTTCATCTCTATCATAGTTTAAAAATGTAACTAAATCAGCATCTTGTTCAATGGCACCAGATTCTCTTAAGTCAGAAAGCATTGGTTTCTTATCAGCTCCCTTTCTTTCTTCAATCTTTCTAGATAATTGAGCGACTGCAATAACTGGTGCATTTATATCTCTAGCAATTGATTTTAAAACTCTAGAAATTTGTGAAACTTCTTGTTGTCTATTTGTGCCAATTTTAGATGACCCTTGAACTAACTGTAAGTAATCAATTATTACTAATTTTATTTTCTTTTTATTACTTACGATTTGTTTTAATTTAGTTTGTATTTCCATAATGGAAATATTACTACAATCATCAATATAAATAGGCATTTCACCAATTTTTTTAATTGACTCATAAATTAAATATTCATCGTTTTCAGATCATGTTCCATCTCTCAAAGTAGATGAAACTACTGATGATTCGCAACTTACTAGCCTTTGATAAAGTTGATCAGCTCCCATTTCTAATGAAAACATAACAACACATTCATCTTTCTCACATGTTTTAGCAACATTCAATAACATATTAAGTGATAAAGCAGTTTTACCTATTGATGGACGCGCAGCTAAAATTATTAAATCACCTGGTTGAAATCCATTAGTAAATTTATCTATAGACTCAAACCCAGTTCCAGTTCCAGTTAGTGTCCCTTTATTCAAACGAATATTAGATAATTTTTGTTTATAAGTATTTGCAATTTCTCTCGAAGTTAAAAAATCAGTACTGTTTTTTGATTTAACTAGTTCCATAAACTCTTTTTCTAAGTTTCACATAGAATCATCGAAATTTTCAAAATCTACATCCATATCAATAATTTTAGTCCCAAATTGATTTAGTTTTTTAGCAATTGTGTGGTCCAACATTAATGTAATATAAGAATCTAGATCATTTGAATGAACATATATGTTTAATAAATTACCAATATATTCATGAACATTTTCAAAATCATAATCAGAATTGGATTGAATTGATGTAATAATAATAAGGGGATTAATGTCTATACCTTCATCAAATGCTTTTTTAATAACATTAAAAATAATATTATCTTCATCTAAAATAAAATCAAGTCCATTTAATTTTGTAACAATTCTACTTATTATATTAGAGTCAGATAAAGCTATAGACAGAATATTCTGCTCTACCTCAATCATAGTTAATTTTTTATTTTCATTAATTTTAGGCATTTATAATCTCAACAGTCACTTCTATATTAGCAAATATATTATCATATAATTTTACTTTTAAAAAATGTTTACCAAATGAAAATGAGCTAAAATCTACTAGCATATATTTAGTTATCAATTTTTCCTCTTTATTTATCTCTTCTAATATTTCTTTAGCACTAATGCTTCCAAATGCGTTTCCATTGTGAACTTTTAAATGAAAAATATGTGTTTGTGATTCTAATTTATCTTTTAAAAGATTAGCTTTAGATATTAATAATTCTTTATCTTTTTCTTCCAATTTAATTTGATTGTTTAAAATATCATTAGCTTTATCAGAATACACTACAGCCATTTTCTGTTTTAATAAAAAATTCTTAGCATATCCATCATTAACTTCAACAATTTCTTTGTTTTTTCCAACATTTTTAATATCTTTTAATAAAATAATTTTCATAGTTTCCTATAATAATTATATATAATATATGTTAATAAAAAAATTATTTTTCTTTTTTAAATCCAGATAGTTTAATATGATATTTTTTATTATTTTTTTTATTTATTTGTAATTTACAATTAATGAGTATTATTCCTTTTTTTAACAAGTATTCAATATTTATTATTTCTATTTGTTCTTTCTTATATGAGTCTTTCAAAAAAATTGATTTATATAAATAATCTTTAATTTGCTTCTCATTATAATTTGAACAAATAATTTTACTTTTATTATCAATCTTTAATAAAATACTCTCTTGTGTAGTATTTTTTTTATTAATTTTCAATTTTTTTATTTGTGTAATATTCATAAAATCAAGTGGAGAAAAATTTATTGGAATCATATTTTTAAAGTGAGAATCTTCTTTATTTTTTGATGGTAATAATAAATTTAAAATAATAGAAAAAATAACACCAATGCCTGTTCCTGATAAAGCAATACTTGAATCCATAACATCCTTAGGCAAAAACG
Source organism: Proteocephalus fallax (assembly GCA_028672205.1). Classification (NCBI taxonomy): domain Eukaryota; kingdom Metazoa; phylum Platyhelminthes; class Cestoda; order Proteocephalidea; family Proteocephalidae; genus Proteocephalus; species Proteocephalus fallax. Next base: position 317,026 of record JAPUBX010002615.1, read on the forward strand.
TAAGAATTGTTCCACCTAATCCAGTAACAACCATTACTGTCATTATGATAATATTCTTTGGATCAAACATATCTAATTTAGCATTTATTATAATTCTTAATCCATTAATTCCAATCATCGTATAGAGTATCATTTCAACACCACCTAAAACTGGTTTAGGAATTACACTTAGGAGTTGTGATATTGGAGCTAAAAAAGAAACTAATATAGACATTATAGTTACTGAAAATATCACTCATACAGAAGCTACTTTAGTTATAGATATAACAGAAGTATTTTCTCCATATGAAGTATTAGCAGGCCCACCAAGTGTCGCAGATACAATGGTGGCTATCCCATCACCTAGTAATGTTCTATGTAACCCAGGACTTTTTTCAATAAAATCATTTCCAGTTAATTGTCCAACATTAATATGATCACCAATATGCTCTGATAATGTGACTATCACTAGAGGTACTAAAGCTAAATACACACCTAACTTAAATCCTGGTGGATTTATCATATTAGCTTTTCACATTGTAGTAATATCAGGATACCATTTTCAACTTGCTGGATTTAGTAAATTTGCAACACCATGATTATTAGAACCATATAATTCGTCAGCAATTTGAGTATTACCTGTTCCATCAGCAATTAACCACACTATAGCAGAAAATATAATTCCTCCTACTAACCCTAATAAAATAGGAATCATTTTCCAAATTCCTTTTAGAAAAATCATAGATATTATTACAATTATAAATGTTACTAATGAAATACTAATCATACTTCATAATAAATCAATATTATCAGATGTAATTTCTCCACCTATATTTCCAGGATTTAAAAAAGCATCACTAGCAGCATTGCCAATTAAACTTCAACCAATCATCATAATTGCTGGACCAATAATAATTGGTGATAATATTTTCTTTATAATAGAAGATTTTTTAGTAAAAAATATAACCATAGCTACAATGACATATATTAAACCTATAATCATTAATGCAAAAAATACATTATATCCTCCATCTATATTCCCAGATGTAGCATATAAGGTCGTCATACCTCCTAAGAAAGCAAAACTTGAACCTAAATATATAGGAACTTTAAATCCTGTTATTAAAAGATATATAATTGTACCAACGCCAGAACATAAAAAAGCAACTTGTATCGGAATTACTATCATACCAGCACTTTGGTTAACTAAAATTGGAACAAGAATATTTGCTCCAACCATTGCAAACAAGTGTTGGATTGATAACAAAAAAAATTGAGACAAAGATTTGGGTATTTGATGAATACCTATTATCATATTTGTTTTCTTATTTTTTACCATTTATGTTCCTTTTGTTTATTATGTAAAAAAAATACAACTATATAAGTCGTATTTTAAATATTATTTTTTAGGTTTTTTAATAAAACAGTTATAACATGTATGTTTGTTATCATCTGTACTAACAGACGCATGTTTAGGTTGTTTACAATCATGACATTTTAATGATTGTTCATTATATCCTGCATTAGCATGTCATTGTTTTCTTCTTTTATCATAATTATAATTAGTTAATTCACTAGATTTTATAACAATGTGTTTTTTAGTGACTTCAATACCATTTACTTTTTTAGGTTTTGCTTCTACTTTTTTAACTTGAGTCGGTTTTTTAGCTTCTACTTTTTTAACTGGAGCTTTTTTTACAGTTTGTTTTTTTACAGAATTTGTTTTTTTAACTGCACTTGGTTTAGCTGGTTTGATTGGTTTTTTTATTCAACAGAAATAACAAACATGGTCATTATTTTCTAATAAAATAGTTTCTCAATTATCATCATCTTTACATTTGCTACAAACTAATTGTGAATTGTTGATTCCTGATTTGATATGTCAATCTTTAATTCTATTTTCATATTTATAATTATTTAAATATTCATTAAGAGTAACAATAATATGTTCCTTAGTTCCTTCTGGTTTTTCTTTTTTAGATTTATTTTGTAATCCAACAACATCTGGTTTTTTGTGTGGTGTTGTAGAAACTGAATCTTTTAATAATGTTAAAGTGTTTTTAAAAGCATTTTCTCCAATAACTTTAATCTTATCTTGATTAATAGTTAATTTTAGATATATACAATCTAAGAAAGCTCTTTCGCATATTGTATTAATATTTGGAGTTATAATTATATCTCTTAAATTAGTACAACCTGAAAAGGTTGCTACAGGAATGTAATTTAAACTTTGAGAAAATTCAACTTTTTTTAAATTAATACAATCAGCAAATACTGCAACCCCTAATTGTTTTAATGATTTAGGTAATGTAACACTTGTTAAATTTTCACAACCTAAAAAAGCTCCGTGATCTATATGTTTAATTTCATTTGGTAAATTAGCTTTAGTTATGAATTTATTAAATTGAAAAGCACATTTATCAATAGTATTATATTTTAAAAGATCATTTTCAGTAATTTCTTTTTTGTTAAATCAACATCCAGAAGGTGAAAAATTAATATCAACAATTTTCTTTGTTAATAAATTTTCTCCATTATTTTGTTTTTTATTTTTTGTATATTTTTTCATAATTTAAATACTCCTAAGATATATTATATATTATTTAGTTGATTTTATTTATATTATTTTATAAATTAATTATCTAATTGACTTATCAAAATGCTTTCCTAGCGCTTGTGGCGCGACCGCTTTCCGAGAAAAAATTCCTAATGCAATTAGAGATAGAACAAATGGTAAGGACTTACCTATATATTTTATATAGCTAACTTCACTCGATGCATTTGGAATATTCCCAATAGAACCTAGAATTCCTTCATTTTCAAAAATTCTGACCAATAATGCAAAGACAAATGAGAATAAAATCATCATAGGTATTTTTCATGCACCCGCTACAATAATAGCCAATGCTAAAAAGCCCAATCCCATAACATTTCCTTCAAAATATTGTGTTCCTCCAATGGATGTACTTCCGTATGCAAATATAGCTCCTGCTAATGCTGTAAGAATTCCAGAAATAAATATTCCATATCATTTATATTTATTTACATTTAAACCTTGCGCATCAACAGCATTTGGATTATCACCTACTGCTTTAAATCTTAACCCAAATCTTGTTTTATAAATAACAAATGAAACTATTGCTATTATAACAATTACTATTCCAAGAATAATGAATGGTTCTCCAGTTAAATAATCAGAAATTTGTAATTTCGAAACATATCCTGAATATAATTTTTGGTGTAAACCACCAGATATTGCAGATCCTAATGGATTATTAATAAATATTGTAATACCAGCTAATAATAAATTTATAGCAGTACCTGCAATAACATGATTACATTTTAATTTAACTACTAAGTATCCAAAAAGAGAACTTAAAATAAATGAAAATAGCATTGATATTACCATGGGTAATATAAATGTTCCATTGCCTAATGGTGATAATATTTGTGCAAATATAAAGAATATTAAAGCTCCGAATATCATTTGACCATCAATAGCTATATTAACAATACCAACTCTTTCACAAAAATAACCCCCTAGCGTTGCTAGACCTAATATTGTGAATAGCAAAATACCACTATTAATTATAGTTGATCAATCACTTCAGCCTAACATACATTACCTCCTGATAAATTTTTCATTAGATTATTAATGTGTGTGTGCATTTTGTTTTCTAACTTATTTCTACTTTTTTCATTATTTATATACTTATTTATTTCAGACTTTAAGTATAATTCAACTTTCTTTATTCTTTTAACATCATCTAATGATTTAGAATACTTTTTTGTAATTTTATTAAATTGTTTTTCTTTATATTTATTATTTTCTAAAATAGAATTTTTTATTTTTTCATTTAACTTAATTATTTTTTTACTATTGATTTCATTTGGAAATTTTATTTTTTGTTTTTCAATTTTATCTTTTTGTTTAGATATATATTTGTTCAATGAATCATCAAACTTATTTTTTGTTCTTTCTTGTAGAAGATTAATAATATTTTTTGGATTAAAATAACGATCAATTTTTAATTTAATTATATTTGTTCGATAGTTTAATTGTATTTTAATAAAAGAATCATTATATTTTTTATATTGTTCATTTGAAAATTTTCTATAATCTTTCATTATGGTAGATTTTAAAAATTTATTTTCTAAAATTAATACAATAATTTTATTGTGTATTTTATTAATTCCATTCTCTGCACAATATACTTTAAAGTCATTATATGTAAATCTAAATTTATTTTTATTGTAGTAATTTTTATTAAATTCTTTTTTAGTATTATTAATGGATTTATATTTAGATAATAATGAGTCAATTTTATTCTCATAATTTAACCTATCTTCATCAATTAGTGGAGAGAAGTACTTTCTTAAAATAAATAGTTGTGGCTTTAATTGATAAATTACTACAGTCATCGCAGCACCTAACATTACTAAACCAAGAATAACTTCATTAAAAGTTGGAGGAGGAAGCAAACTAGAAGAAGAGGCCTTAAATAATCCAAGCAAACACGATACAACAATAATTCCTATTGGGTTGTTGCTTGCCATTAATCCGATAGCAATACCATTAAAACCCTCAGATGGCACATTTATGTTTAGTGTACTTGCTGGGATATTTGGTGTTCTACTTGTATATAAGACAACAGCTAATACACCAGCAATTGCACCAGAAATAGCAAAAGTAGCTAACTTTATTGCGCTTACATTATATCCTGCATATTTTGAACCATCAATTGATAAACCTGTACATTTTATTTTATGGCCAAATACTGTATATTTTGTCAATATTCAAATAGCTATAGCTATTATTAAGACAATAATTATTGAAGGTATTCATCCTCCTAATGTTGGATCTTGTAAAGTAAATTGTGGTGGAATATCTACTGAATTAACCATTGCATTACTCCCAGAAGGACTAAAGAATGCACCAATTATAAAAAAACCTACTAAAAAAATAATTCAATTTAATATAATTGCACTAACTATTGGGTTTACTTTTAAATATTTTTCTAATATTCCAATAAATAGAGCAATAAGCATACCTGTTCCCATCGCTATAATAAGAGTAAATAGTTGTCCAACAAATGGCGGAAATGGTACATTCTCTAATGTTTTGGTTACTGCTAGAACAGCAACTCCTGCACCATACATTTGCCCAGATATTCCCATATTAAATACTCCGGCTTTAAAAGCAAATGAAAAAGCCATACCAGATAATGCAAATATACAAATATAAAAGAATAAACCATTTATATCTTTAAACCCTTGTGTGAATAATCTGGAAATTAAATCAAAAGGATCATAACCAAATGTAGCTGCTAATAATGACGCTGCTATAAGAGAAACAAAAATAGCAAACATTGTTATTAATATTGTTTTAGTTGATGTTTTTCTTTTCCTACTAAAAAGAAGTGAATCTTTATTTAATTTATAATTAAGGATATTCATAATTAGTCCTTTCCAGCCATTAGTTGCCCAATATATTGTTTAGTCATTTTTGTTATATTACCTACATCAATAAATTTATTATTATACATAACAGCAACCTTATCAGCTAATGATAATATTTCATCTAATTCATAAGAAATTAATAAAACAGCATTTCCTTTTTCTTTTTCTCTTAGTATTTGATAATGAATATATTCTATTGCACCAATATCCAAACCTCTTGTTGGTTGCACCAATATTATTAATTTATGTGCATTAGTAATTTCTCTACCAATAATAAGTTTTTGTTGGTTACCACCAGATAATAATCTAGCAGGAGCAGTTCCTCTAGTTGTCCCTCTGACATCATACTTCTGAATTAAAAATCTAGCATATTCTTTAATTGAATTTTCTTTCAAAAATCCTCACTTCGAGAATCTAGGTTCAGAAATTGAGTTAGTTGCAGTATTCATATAAATTGGTAAGTCTAAAATTAAACCATGTTTATGTCTATCCTCTGGAATATGTGATAATCCGCTACTTTTTCTTTTTTTAATAGAGATATTAGATATTTCTTTATCTAATAATTTTATACTTGCATTTTTAGTTTTAGTTAAACCAGATATTATTAAAGCTAGTTCAGATTGACCATTACCCTCTACTCCAGCAATTGCAAATATTTCTCCAGATTTAATATTAAAATTAATACTTTTGTGTTTTTCTTTAGAACTAAACTCTTTATTAAAATTATATAAAATAGATTTTTGCTTAGAAAATTTTTTATTTAACTCCATATTATCTGGATCATTTTTAACTTCTAATTTTAATTCATCAATTACTAAATTAATTTTTTCACGAAATTTAATCTTTAGTATTTCTGATTTTTCACTTATTTTATCAAAAATTAATTTATTAGAATCAATATTATTTTCTAATTTGTGTTCTTTATTTGCCAATGTTCTTAATTTCAAAATTTCTGGATATTTAATAAAAAATAATAATGAATTACTTAACATATTTTTAGATATTTTCAAGTTTGAAACTTCTAATATTTTTTTAGATTTTATTTTTGAAGTACTGTTATTTTTGACTTCAACCAGTTTTTTCCCAACCATAAGTTCAGCCATTTGATTTATTGTTTTATCTTTAATATTAAAATCACATATATACTTACCATGTCTTATTACAGTTGCTCTATCTGCAACAGCTTTTATTTCAGATAATTTATGAGTAATTATTATTACTGTTTTGCCATCTTTTTTAAAATCTAATATCATTTGCAAGAACTGTTCTATCTCTTCTTGACTTAAAACAGCAGTTGGTTCATCAAAAATTAAAATATTTGAATCTCTATATAATAATTTCAAAATTTCAGTTTTTTGTTGTTGACCAACAGTTAAGCTAGATATTTTTGAATTTAAACTAACATTAAATTTATATTTCTTTATAATTTGCTGAATTAGCTGTTTGGATTCTTGATGTTTAAGTATTCCGAATGACCCTATTTTTTCTGAACCTAATATAATATTTTCATAAATTGAATAAGTAGGTACTAATTTAAAATGTTGATGAACCATACCTAAACCAACTGCCGTCGCATCTTTTGCAGAAGAAAAATAAACAGGCTTATCATTTACAAAAATGCTGCCTGAATCTTGTTTATAAATTCCAAACAAAATTGACATTAATGTTGATTTACCAGCTCCATTTTCACCAATAATAGCATGTATTTCATTATGTTTAACTTCTAAGTTTATTTTATCATTAGCAATAACTTTACCATTCAAAAATGACTTACAAATTTGATTCATTTTTATTGCATATTTAGGAATATTGTTCATTATTTAGAACCTTTATATGGTATTTTTATACCTTGAAGTTCATATCATTCATAAATTCCTAAATATGATGATTCACTAAATGATCCATCAAATAATATAGCAGTAGGTTCTGATAATATCATTTTAATTTTATTATCATCGGATTGATTATCTTTTTTTATAAAACCTTTTATATTTAGTGCATCTTCAGATTTTGCAATAGTTTTAGAATATTCAAGTTCTAACCCATAAGGATTATCTACAAAATTGCCTGTAGAATCCTCAAGTTTATTACCATAATAAAATTTTTTAGCTTTATTACCCTCTAATTTTAAAGAGTAGAACATTTGTTCAGGATTGGACATGTCAGGTAGTTTTGATGGATCACTAGTTCCTTTAGTTGCTTCTTCAAAATAAGCCATCCCTGCTTGTGAAACATTTACACAACCATTTTCAATATTACCCACTCCTGATGTTCCAAAACCACCGATATTTGTTGTTTGATCAATTAGCCCTACATACTCAGATTTATCACCACCAGGTGGTAAAATATTTCCATTATTAATAATTTCCAATCCCTTAACTATTGATAGACTTAAGTTTTTCTCTGATGAAAACTGCACATACTTACCATTTCCGACTTTATTAAAAAATGGTGAAGATTTATTTAAATCATTAACTTCAATAGCACTATCTACACCAATCAACATAATAGGTTTTCGTTGTTGTTCAATAATTCTTTGAGCATCTCAAACTTGTGGTCCAGCAACAGGCATTAATGCATCTACATCAGCATCTACATATTGCTTGATTATATTATCTCCTTGCCCTGGACCAAATCCACCAGAAAAATTATTCCCTGATTTTTGAATACTTGGTGGGATAATTTCAAACACTTCCCTATATTCAAGCCCTGTACCTAAAACTTTTCTACCACTTTTTACAATATTATCATTAAATCAAGTAACCCCTTTTTGAAGACCACCCATAAATGAAGTTACAGAACTAAAATCTTGACCTCCAAAAGTTCCATAAGTTAATTTATTATCATTACCCAAAAAAGTATCTTGATTTTCATTTAAAAATTGCCCTAGAGCAATTCCTGTCCTAAAAGAACCCAAATCAGATCTATATGTTATTGATCATGTATTGGCAGCTCCTGGTTCTCCTTCTTTCATTTTCTCATCTATTAATAAAAATCCTGCATTTTTAAATTCTTTAAACTTTTTTTCAAAAGCTTCTAATATTGGTTTTTTATGAGTAAATCCTGGGCAAACTATTACTTCTGCGCCTAAAGATAATGCAGAAGAATATGCAGAAATAAAACCATCAGTTGATGAGTTAATAGGTAATCTATAATATTTATTATAAGGATTTAATTGTGACATAATAAAATATCCACCAATAATAATACTTGGAAAAGCAATCACACTTACTATCAATCCGACTTTTTTAAATATTTTTTTATTAATCATTTTGGACCATATTTTAATTATACAAACTTATATATATAAGTCAATAAATATTACTATTTTTATAAGAAAAAAGATTAAAACAAAGTTTTAATCTTTTCTTTTTACTTAATTAATCTAAAATCAATTCCCGTATGTATTGCCCATTTCTAGAATAATATATATTAATGATATTAAAGCTATAACTAAACAGACAATATTGACACGTTTTAAATAATTAAATTCTCTTACTTTTATATTTTCTTTGAGTTCCCCACCAGTGGGGATAGTAAAATCATTTACTATTCTTTTTTTATGAGTTATTTTTTGAATTAAACCTAATGATAAATTCAATATAACAAATAATATCATTCCAAAAGATAAACCATGAGCAATAGAATTTGATAATAACATCATAATAATAGTTATAAACATCATTGGAATATCAATGAAAATTTCTCACTCAAAAAATCTTAGTTGACTTATCATCATCGCACCAATTATTATTAATATAGGTGATGTAATGGGTTGAAGTCCATCTATAGGCATAAATACTTGAATAATTGGTCATGCTGGAATTGCTAATGCAAATAAACCAGCAATTATTAATGTAGAAAATCCTGTTCTAGCTCCATGCCCAATCCCGACAGTAGACTCAACAAAAGTAGTTACTGTTGTTGCTCCAATACCAGCACCAACAATAGTACTTAAAGCATCAACTTGGTTTGCTTTCACCATTCAATTTTTATCTACTTTTTCTAAATTAGCCATTTTATTAATACTTATTAAACTTCCAGTGGTATCAAAAAAATCCATATATAAGAATGATAGTATACCAATATATGTCATTGGTGATTTTCACATTTCAATATTAGAAAATCCAACTCAACCAGCTTTAGCGACATCAGGAAATGTGCTAAAGTCTGAATAATTTCCTAATAATCCAAAATTAGGCTGATCTTTATTTATAGCACCACCAAGACTTAAACAAATTATAATAATAGCACCAATTATCATTGTTAAAAGAATTCCGCCAGGCACTTTCCCAAAATGCAGAACCAATCCTAATACTACTAAACAAACAGCTGTAATAACTAAAGGATTACTAAAATTTCCTATCCCCGAAACTAAAGGACTACCAGGTTCAGCTTTAATTATAATTCCTGAACTTTGTAATCCTAAATATGCAATAAAAAATCCAATCCCTGCCCCTATTGCAATTTTAAAGTTATGCGGTAGTAATTGTGCTATTTTATTTCTAGCTGGAGTCATAACTAATATTAGGTAAAATATACCAGATAATATAGTTACAGTCATTGCTGAATCAAATCCTATTGATTTTGCTACGTTAAATGCAAAAAATGCATTTAACCCCATTCCTGGCGCTACAGCAACAGGAATTCTGGCTCATATACCCATAAAGAAAGTTCCTACAACAGCAGAAATAGCTGTAGCTAGGAATAATCCTCCTTGATATTTTGATGCCATATTTTCAGGTATATCACCTAAGCTCGGGTCAATTGGCGCACTACCAACTATTGTTGGATTCACTGCAAGGATATAACACATTGCTAAAAATGTAGATATTCCTCCAACTATTTCCTTACGGAAAATAGCTTTATGTGAATCAAACTTAAAATATCTTCTAATAGAAAAAATAAACCCTTTTTCAGAGAGTTTCATATTTTCATTAGAAGAAATAATATTTTTTTTCATTATAATATTCTCCTTTTATTTTTTTATACAATTAAACACTATACTTGGTAATAACATTACCAATATGTAAAATTAACAACGTTAATTTCATGTACATTTTTATTATAGCACAAATATTTAATAGTAAAATTTGCTAAAATTTAATAGATTGGATAAACTTTTTTTGTTTCAATGTAACACTCATAGCATATATACATGCCATAAAGATTAAAATGATACTCCCAGAACCAATAAAATAAATTGGTAAATTAATACTTTGAGAGATATATATTGAAGTTAGATTAAAAACAAGAAATTGTAAACCATAAGATAATGCAAACATAATACCACACGCTAAAATTAAAGTCATTATAATTACTGGTAAATAAATTAAAGCTAATGTTATTATTATGTTCTTTTTTGAATAACCAAGTACTTTTAACAAAGTAATATTTTTTAATAAATCTGCTAATAAACTAGTTGATGTTATAAAAATTATTATAAATAATAACGGAATAATTATTGAAACTCCAATAATCATCACAGTTGTAGACAATGTTGAAATAATAGAGAACACACTATCAACCATATCACTTGGCACCACAGTATTTAGTGAAATAACCAAAAGTGAATTTCCTTGGGCTGCTGAAACTGCCCTAGTATAAGTCCCTGTTGAATTATTTAAATATAAATATTCAACTACTCTATCTCTAATATTTTTCCCATCAATAATATCATCAGGATTGTTATTAAATGAATCATCAATAATTTTTATTTTATCTGCCATTAATTTAATAATATTAGGATCAGAAGTTGTAATAATTTCAAACGGTTGCTTTAAAGAAGACAATTTAATATCATTCAGATTTTCTAAAGTGCTTCATAGACCAACGCTTGTATAAAATGGTATTGATGAATTAAGTATAACAGGCTCTAATGAATTAGAGAAAAATCCATTAAAAGGAGTATTAGAAGGCAACTTCTCTCTTTTTAATTCAGGAGTGATATGAGTTACAGTTGCAACTTTATCTAAAGATGTTATCTTATTTGCACTATCTATATCTATATAAAAATTACTACCAAATGAATCATCATTAATGCCTACTACATTAAATATATATTTATTGTTTATGATATTATCATCAATCTTTATGAATTGATTCATAATATTATAAGAATCTAATAATACATCATTGCTTATTTCTACATTAAATTTTGAACCAACTTTTAAATTAAATTCAATAGATGCTCCATTATTAATAATGACATCATACTGATTATTGGTTTTATTTTTATTATTTTCAAGTAGGTTATATAAATCCACACCATTTTTATTTAATTTAATAAAAGAACTATTAGGTTTTAAACCCAATATATTAATTGGTTTGTTGTGGACCACATTATTTTGAAAAATATCTTTTACAGAAGTAATTTTTGCATTTATATTTGTAAATTTTTCATCAGTCTCTTCATTAAATGGAATTATTCCAAAAGATATTTTGCTATCTTGTGCAGAAACAATGGGGTTCCCATATATGGTTGTCACAAAATCAAGAAATTTATCATTTAATCTAATACTTACGGGGTTAAAAACTTGCCCAGCACTAATTTTCTTTCCATCTATACTTGGTATTTTATCATAAGCAGAAACGAAATTCCAATTAACTGGACTGTTTGGTTCTAGTTTATAAGATTTATTATCTCTGCTAAATTCATTTTCTTGTAAATTTAAATTAACATCTTCTCCACTTGTTGGAAGCAGTCTACTATTACTATCTTTGTAATATATTTGTTTACTATCAACTCATACAAAATATGGTTTTGAATAAACTTCTTTGCCATTAACTAAACTTGAAGCATAATAAATACCACTAGAATCATGCTGTATATTTTTCAATGTTAAAGATAATTTATCACTATTATTGTTATCAATAGTAACTTGATGTGAAGGAGCAACAAGAAATTGATAATATCATTCCCCATAATATTCCATTATAGCTTTTCTAAATATATCAACTTGACTAATTAATTTATTAGCAACCCAAGATGGGAAGTATGGTTTTACAAAATCTCAAATAGCAATATCCAAACCTAAAAAATTAAAATTTAGATCTAGTAAAAATACAGATATTGATGAATTGAAAAATAAATTTGGATTTCCATCTAATAATTCTTTGTAGATAGCATAACCAGGTAAAACCATAGTATTTAATTTTTTCTTAGAACCATCATCATAGATTTTCTCTTTTATTATTTGCGTTCCTGGAGTTACTTCTTTAATAGTAAAATTTATTTTCTTATCTTTATATGGACTTCATTCTTGATCATGAATATTATTAATCCCCATAGATTTATCTTCAAAACCAAGTTCTTCATATTTTTGAGTTTTATAAAGCCCAGATGATTCTTTTACATTAACTAAATTATATTGATTAAGATAATTTTTTGATTCGTTTGTTAGCATTCTTGATGTAGCAAATTTCTCTTGTATCATAGATAGTGATACAACTGTCCCTAAAGAGAAAGATGATAAAATTACTAGTAATAATAATCTATTAATCTTTGTAGACGCAAATCCAAAAGATAATTTTATATTTATAGGCAATTTAGAAATATTTAATAAGGCTGAGAATTTATTTAATTTCAGGTCTTCTTTGTTTGCTAAAATTTCTGGAATAGGTTTCTTAAATTTTGAATTTAAAATAACAACAAAAATTATTGAAAAGAATACAAAAATAAGTAAGAACATTGAACCTAAAATAAGTGGTGAAAATGATAATATATTAGGAGCTAAAAACCATATTGAAGAAAATATTGATAAAAAGATGCCTTGAGTGAAAAAAGAAATTACATAGCCTATTACTGCAGTTATTGCAGAAATTATTCCAATATTAATTAAACTAGCAAATATTACCTTTCTTAAAGATATCCCGTTTGCCAAACATATTGCTATTGGTTCCAATAAATTTTTAATAAGGGACTTTAATAATAAATAAATTATAAACACTGCTAATAAAGTCAAAGCAACAGAAGCTACTATTGTAATAATAAGGATAAGGCTTGTTATTTGTTTGGGAAAGAATGATCTAAGTCAAATAACTTGCATATTTTTACTATCTTCCAATCAATTAGGTTTTATAAAGTTTGTTTTAGTTAGAAAATATACAGTCTCATTGATTTTATTAATAATATTTTTATTTTCATTTGAAGCATATGCGTAATATGAGCTTATATCAGAATTATTCAATTTAAGAAAGTTAAAAGATAAATCATTTAAATATATAATTGCTTGATTGGAAGGATTTGGTATTGGTGTTACAGGGTTAATAATAGGAAATGCATAATCTGGAGATAAACCTAAACCACAAATTAGATAATTGAAATTATTGTATGGCATTTTATAACTAATTGGTAAATATTTTATTCAAGTATTATAGTAATTAGGATAATCCTTAAAGAAGGTATTTATATCTATTTTAGATAAAATTAATTTAGTTGGTTCATTTTTTGATAATTCTAAAATCCATTTATTAAAATTTTCTTCCTTTTCTTCATTTGTTGGTAATTTATCAATAAGGGTCAACTTTTCTATTCACGCATTATGTATATCCTCATCGGTATTTATTGGTAATGGTATTTTATTGTTCAAATTAGCATATGACTCATTTATCACCACATATTTATTATTCGGTATTTCAATGTTTGCATATTTATTTTTTGCTAATGTATTAAATGAACTATCAAAACTATAAATTAAATTAATAAAGTTATTATTCTCTATTTTGAAATTATTCATTAGTCTACCAAATATTTTAAATTCTGGAAGTTTATAAATTTCTAGTGGAATAATATCCCCTGGAGAGTTTTTCATTTGATTAATAATTACATTAAAACAATATAAATATAATTGAAACCAACTATAGTCTGTTTGAATAATATTTTCTGGCGTCAGGTTTGGTCTTGAAGGCCTTTGGCTTGAGGGGATTAAATCTATTAATTTTTTTAGGGCAAAATAAGTTTTTTTAGTCGGTATATTATTAATCTTACTATTTAAATCATTAAGTATTTTTTCTAATTCAAATTCTTGACTAATATTTATTCCTTCTGAAATCACTATGTCATTTATATTTTTGTTTGTTTTTTTAACAAATAAATACTCTTGGTTTGTTTTAGAGTCATTATAAAAAAACTCTTTTTCTTCTGATAGTTGAATATTTTTTTTAGATAATTCTAATTCAAATTTTGAATTAAACTTATTATATAAGGATGATTTAATATTTATAGATAAATAATTACTAAAATTTTCTATAAATAAATTTTTATTTTTAATAATTTGCTCTTCTTTAGGGATTGCTACAGTTGGGTCATAAAAAATATCATCAGGGGCAGCAAATAAAATTTTTTTATTTTCAATATCATGAGCATTATTATCAAAAGTAATTGAACTAGTTATTTTTTTTCCAGTCTGCCCTAAGATTGCTTCCCCGGTATTAAAATCACTAAAAATTTCAACAAAACTTTCTTTTAACAATTCTGGATATTGTTTAATAAATTCTTTAATTGGTCCGTGAGAATTATCAAAGTTGATTCTAAATGCTCATGGATTAACTTCTACATCTTTCTTATATAATGAAAGTACATAATTATGGAATTGGCCTCCTTGGTTTGATCAATATTGATAGTCGGAAGCATTCATTTTCATTGTTACTTTTGCATCACTAGTAGATGAAAAAGGCGATCCAAATAATGGGATTGCAAATCTATTAAATGCTGTTTCTGGTTCTTCAAACCCGTTATTATTAAGTAGTGGGGGCGCTGATTTAGAAATAGAAGCAAATGAATAGTTATACGTTGAATTATAATCTAATGAGCCATTTGTAAAAAAACTTACAGGATAACCAGAATCATTAAATAATAAATTTTGAGGGTTTAGCAAAACTGCCCCAGTATTATCAACCAAACTTATTGAAAGGGCTTTTTTGAAATAATTATTTCCTTGTTCAATAAAAGAAATTCCGTAGTTACTATCCCATATGTTATTTTGAAAAGTTTTATCAAAACTAACTTGTTGCCCTTCTGGTTTTAAATAATCAAATTTTATTCCAGAGTTAATATTTAAATCACTCCTTATTCACTTATTGTCTTTAAAGAATTGATCATATCCATATGGAAATAATGTATTATCTACTCTTTTAAAAACATTTGAATTCGGTTTTTGTTGTTGTAGTGAAATACTAGAGGTAAAAACATTAACTGTATTAGATAAATCTTGTTCATAGTCAAAATCTAGAAAACCAAAATCCCCTGGTTTTTCAGAAACAACTAAAGATTTATTACCTTTAGTGTTAAGTTGATTTAATGAATTATTAAATGATGCACTTAATTGGACAGAAGAAGAAATAACAAAACTTAATGTTGTTAATAAACTAGACAAACCAAATATTAATAAAATATTTTTTAGAAATGTTTTTTGTATCTGTTTAAAAAGTATTTTCATTTCTTAATATTTTAACATATTAAATATATAAATATTTAATATTAAATGGTTTATTTATTGAAAAATTTTTATTTTATTAGTCATTTATTGCTGAGTTTAATTTATAGTAAAAACCTTTATTTTTCATTAGTTTAGAATGATTTCCAGATTCAATTTGAATTCCATCCTTAATAACTACAATATTATCAGCATCTTTTATAGTTGATAATCGGTGTGCAATAACAATTGATGTCCTTGATTTCATAAGTTTATTCATAGCTAATTGTATATCTTTTTCTGTTTTAGTATCGACATAACTAGTTGCTTCATCTAAAATTAAAATTTTTGCTTGTGACAGAAAAGCTCTAGAAATAGATATTAGTTGTTTTTCTCCTTCAGAAAGTAATTCTTCAGAGTTTGAAATAGGTGTATCATATCCTTTTGGTAATCTTAAAATAAAGTTATGAGCATTCGCTAATTTAGCAGCATTTTCAACATCAGCATCTGAAGCAGTTAATCTTGCACATCTAATATTTTCGCGAATAGTATTTGAAAACATGAAGGAATCTTGTAAAACTAATGCAATATTCTCTCTAATACTTTTCCTTGTGCACTCACTAAGATCAACTCCATCTATAAAAATTTTTCCATTATCAACTTCATAAAAAGCTGAAAGTAAGTTTATTATAGTAGTCTTCCCACTTCCTGTTGGTCCTACTATTGCATTCATAGTATTAGGTTTTACAATAAAATTTACATTTTTCAATATAGGTTTATCTTTTACATAACTAAAATTAATATTTTCAAATTTAATTTCTGGATTCTTAACTTTTAGTATTTTAGTTCTATTTTCACTTAATTCATTATCAGCATCTAATAATTTTAATATTCTCAAAGAAGATGCAATTACCATTTGAAAAACATTAATTTGTGAGATAATACCAGCAAGTTGTGATGTAATTGTTCTAAGAACCATTAAGTATAATGTAATAATACCAATAATATCTAAATTTTTAATTGCAGTAGTCTTGATAAGCTCAGGTTGGAAAATGGCAAATATAATTGCAAAAACAGTTGATATAGTTATAACTATATTATTTACAAAATTATCATATGGCGAAATTAACCCTGAAATTGTTTGTCCTTTAATAGAAAAGCTTTTAAATAATTTATTTTTAGAATCAAACTTTTTGATAATTTCTTCTTGATTTCTATATAAAATAGTCATTTTATGTGCAAAATTAGATTCTTCTATATCAGATGTCACTTTCCCTAATATTTCTTGTTGTTTTATAAAATATGGTTGGGACTTTTTTATAAACAAAATTATTAGAAAATATAGTAAACCAATAACAACAATACATATAGAAGCTAATATTGGGTTTACCAAAAATATCAATAAAACACCACCAATAACCATAAATATAGCATTTAAAAAAGAAGCAAATGACATACAAAATGTTAAAAGAATTAAGTCAGTATCATTTGTAAAACTACTCATAAAATCACCTGTTGGTTGTCTATCCAAATAGTTATTTGGGACTTTGAGTAGTTTATTAAACATGTCTTTTCTCATTGTATAGCCTAAATTTTGTATCATTGATGATATTATAAAATTTTGGCAAACTCCAAGAACAAATTGAACTATATACAAAACTATAATAATTGATAATGTAATTATAAAGTTATTTAAATTTTTTTGATTTTGTACACCTATAAATAAGTTTGCTATATTTTGAATAAAGTCACTTGTAATATATAGAGCAAAAAGATTAACAAAAGCTATACAAATTGATAAAATTAAACTAATAATAAGTGATTTTTTATCTTTAATAGCATATGTTTTTAGTAATCTAAATGTATTTTTTAACACATCTTTTTTATCATGTTTTATATTTTTTGAAATCATATATTATCCTTCAAGAAGAACTTTCTGAGAATCATATATTTTATAATATAAATCTTTTTTAGATTTAATCAATTGTTTATGCGTCCCATGCTGTGATATTCTACCATTATCCAAAACAATAATATTATCGCAATTTTGAATACTTTTGATCTTCTGACTTACAATAATTATAGTTGTATTAGGGAAATTTGTAAAAAGGTTCTTCAAAATTTTAGATTCAGTTATCATATCTAATGCACTTGTGGAATCATCTATTATTAAAATTTTAGGTTTCTTAATTAATGCTCTAGCTATAGAAAGACGTTGTTTTTGACCACCTGATAAATTGCTTCCTCTTTCTTCTACAATTCCATCTAATTTCCCTTCTTTAGTAGAAATAAATTCTCAAGCTTCTGCGTTTTTTGCAGCATCAATAATTTCTTCTTCCGTTGCATCTGGCTTACCTATTAAAATATTACTTCTATAAGTCCCACTTAAAATTACTTTTTCTTGTAATGAAACTGATATATTCTCATAAAGAGATTTGAATGATATATTTTTTACATTAATATCAGATATTAAAACTTCTCCTTCAGTGGTGTCATATAATCTAGAAATTAAATTAATGAAAGAAGATTTCCCACTACCAGTTTGGCCAATGATACCTAATGAACCCCCCTCTTTTATATTTAAATTAATATTTGATAAAATATCTTTATTTGTAATTTTAGTTTTTGTATTAAATCTAAACGAAACATTCTTAAATACAATTGATCCCTTCGTAATTTGTTTAGGGTTATTACTTTCCTTTATAGAATTTTCGATACTCAAAATTTCTATAATACGTTCAGCTCCAACTTTTCCTTTTGAATATATATAAGAAAATAAAGAAATTAAGCTCATACCAAATAAAATTGTTAACATATATTGAATAAATGAAACTAATAAACCAATCAAAGCTCCATTTTCAACTGAAAATCAAGAATAAGACCCACCGACAGTAAATATTACAATTATACCTATATTAAGGAAAAAATAAGCTGTAGGAACTAATCACGAAAATATCCTTTCAGATTTAACTGAATAATTTAATAATAATTTATTTTTCTTTTCATATTCTTTTGTTTGCTCATCTTCTAAATTAAACATACGAATAAATTTATTCCCAACAATATTTTCTTGAATCACATTATTAGTATCATCTATTATAGATCTAGTTTTATAGAATGGAACCATCCCTTTTCTATCTATAAAAATTACTATAAAAATTAATAGAAAAATAAATAAGTAAGCAAATGCCATATATCAAATATCTGAAGAGTCTGGAGAGTTTGCATTAAAAATTGCTAGTTGAATTATTGACATAATAAATGCTCCAATAATTAATGAGATAGCTTTAAATAACATAGGATTATAATTAATTAATGCTTGTTCAACAAGTGTCACTTCTATAGTTGTTCTTGTAATAATAGAAGAACCACTCATTTCATCAAACTCCTTTGATGAAAGATGTTGGACTTTAGAGAAAATAGCATTTCTTAACCTGTGTGTCATATTGGTAGCAGTCTTCATATTTAATGCAACTGCTAACCCATTAGAAATAAGCGCTATGATTGCACATGCAGCCATAATACCGAATAGTCATCAATCAATACTTTTGGCAGTAATATCTCCCCCTGCTGTTGAAACCTGAGTTAAAATGATTGAAAATATAAAAGGGTTGAATAAATCTGACATTGAGGCAATGAAAATCAATACCAAAGATATAATAGCTCTTATTCTGTCTTTCTTATCAAACATTCTAAATATGCTATAAAATGGATTTAGTTTAATGTTATTAATATTTAACTTTTTCAACATAATAAAATAATCCTTTATATTATTAAATTAGTTTAACATATTAACTAAATTTTTAATGATTTAATGTACTTCTTAAAATCAACTGATATTTCTTTGTTTCTTATAGCCTCATCAAAAATTGCTATAATATAGCCAAGTTTATTACCAATATCATATCTTCTGCCTTCAAATTCTTTTGCATAAACACCTTCATCACTATTTAATGTCATAAGTGCATCAGTTAGTTCTATTTCACCGCGAATATCAAATTTAGTCTTTTTTAAGTGATCAAAAATTTTTGGTGATAAAACATATCTTCCTAAAATAGCGTAGTTGCTAGGCGCCTCTTCTAAATTTGGTTTTTCTATCATTCCTTTAAGTTTAAAAATATTATCAAAATCATTCTTATTTTCAATATCAATAATACCATATTTATGAATATCTTTATCTGCAACTTTTTGTACTCCTACAATAGATTTTTGCATTTTTTCATAAGCTATCATGCATTGTTTAATAGCAGGTAATTCATCATTATCATTCATTACAATGTCATCACCTAATAAAATTACAAAAGGTTCATTATTGACAAATTGTTCACCACACAATATAGCATGGCCTAGCCCTAATGCTCCTTTTTGACGAATAAATTGTATATTTACTTGATTCCCAATATTATGAACCTTATTGTAATCATCAATTTTATTTGATTTTAATAATTTATTTTCTAATTCAAAAGAATAATCAAAATGATCAATAATAGAATTTTTATAAGGAGAAACAATTATTAATATTTCTTCAATCCCAGCATTAATGCATTCTTCTACAATATATTGAATTGTCGGTTTATCAATAATTGGTAACATTTCTTTAGGTATTGATTTGGTCACAGGTAGAAATCTTGTGCCCATACCTGCTGCTGGAATTATTGCTTTTCTAATTTTATTCATGGGTTTGCTCCTTAGTAGCCTTTGATTTAAGTTTATATCATATTTTTTCAATTATACTTACATCATAACTAGAATTATGTCATTTATTAGCATCAAACTCAATATTTAACATATTAGCCAAATCTTCCAAAGAAATTTCATCTGGGTTATCCACTAATTTCATTGAAGTTATAATATCAATAATATCTAAGGTTTTATTTCTTAATTTATTATTAAATATTGTTCATAATAATGGGAAGTAAAAATAATTTCCTTTATATGTTACCAGTGTTATATCGTTTTGTATAAAGTTTAAAATTTGTGTTTTAGCTTTCGATAGAGAAATACCTTCTTTTTTAATTAACTTTTCAGTAATTCTAGTTCTTAAAATAAAGTCATCTGGAAGTTCAATTTCTTTATGCTTAATTAAAATATTCAATTTATCAATTAATTCATTTTCTCTATATTTTCTAGCAGAAAATTGAATAAGAATATTGGGTTCTAATTCAAAATCAATTACTTCCATATCAAATATCACAACTTCTTTATCTAAAAATAGTTTATTGATCATATTTTTCTCCAAAACCTAATGTGAATAAAAATAATAATTTTAGGACTTGCCCCATCATATATTTTATGATAACAGATTTATTTTTAAATAAACTTTTCCCATTTTTTCTACTATAAACATTAGTTGGATTTTCTATTAATTTCATTTTTTTATATTTAATCATATAAGCTATGGTTGAACATTCAACTTCTAGTTTAGTATTATTATTATATATTTCCATCGCATTTCAATTATATAATCTCATACCACATGTAGGATCGCTTATTTTTTCTCTTGTTTTAATATAAAATAATGTTCTTAAAATTTTATGTGCCAGTACTTTTTTATTATCTAAAGTATTATTATCATTGTAGTATCTTGTAGAAGAAACAATATCATAACCTTTATTAGCTAAAAATAATAGCTTTTTTAAATCTTGTGCATTGTGTTGTCCATCTCCATCATATTGGATTACATATTTATAACCATTTTTAATAGCATATTCAACACCAACTCTAAATGATTTAGATAAACCTAAATTAGATTCATTTGATATATAATTTCAATCATTTTTTTTGCACTTTTCAACTAAATCATCCGAAGAATAATCATCAATTATTATAAAATCATAATCACCTGCAATATATAAGTTTTTAATTGTTTCATCAATATTAATAGATTCATTAAAACACGGAATAATTATTAAAGCATTTTTAATATTTAATGAATTAATATCAATAGATTTTGTTATTGTATAAATATGATTTAAATTATTTATCATTTTGAGAATATTGTTTTCTTAATTTTTATTTTCTTCGTCAATGATTATTTCATCATTTATTTCTTCTTCATCAGCAATTATTTGATCATCTATTTTTTTATCAATAATATTAATTTCTTCATTTAATGGTGAATCTAAAAGTAATTCATTTTCTTCAGAAACTTCTTCATCATTTGATTTAAAAACGGCTACTGATTGAATTTTTTCTTTATTTTCTAAATTCATTAGTCTAACACCTGAAGTATTTCTAGAGATAGCATTAATTTGATTTATAGGTAATCTAATAATCTTCCCTGAAGTAGTAATTAATAATAACTCTTCATCTCCATCAACTAATTTAATTGCAGCTAATTTACCTGTTTTTTCATTTATTTTTAATGTAGTAACACCTTTAGCACCACGATTAGTTTGTCTATAAACTTCTTTATCAGTTAATTTACCAACACCTTTTTCGCCAACTGATAATACATATTTACCATCTGATGAAATACCAGTACCAACAACTTTTTCTTTGTCTAGTAAATTAATTGCTCTTACACCTGAAGCAGTTCTTCCCATATCTCGAACTAAATTTTCATCAAATCTAACTAATTTCCCATTAGAAGCACCAATGTATAATTCACTATTACCATCAGTGATATGTACAGAGAATAATTTATCTTCATCTTTTAAAGTTATAGCTATTTTACCATTAGTTCTTATACTATCAAAATTACTTAAATTAGTTCTCTTTGAAATTCCTTTTTCAGTCACAAACATTAAATAACCATTTTCATAACTGTTTATTGGAAGTATTGAAAGTACTTGCTCTCCTTTTTCAACATTTATAATATTTATAGCAGGAATCCCTTTAGATTGTTTTGAACCAATTGGAACTTCATGAGCTCTAATTCTATATACTTTACCTACTTCAGTAAAAAATAATAAGTCAGTATGTGTAGTAGTTACAATTATTTTTTCAACATCATCGTCATCATTAGTCTTTAAACCTTGAACTCCAACGCCGCCTCTTCTTTGAGTTCTATAAGTATCAATAGGAAGTCTTTTTAAATAACCTCTTCTACTCATTGTAATAACAATATCTTGGACTGGAATTAAATCTTCATCTTCAATAGAAGCTGAAACACCATATAATATTTCAGTTTTTCTTTCATCTCCATATTTTTCTTTAATATAATCAAGTTGTTCACAAATAATAGTTGTTTGTCTGTCTTTATTATCTAGAATATTATTAATATCATCAATTAATGCATTTAATTCAGCTAATTCTTTTTCTAATTTTTCTCTTTCTAATCCAGATAAAGATCTTAATCTCATATCCAAAATAGCTTTAGATTGAATTTCAGTTAATTTATATCTAGAAATTAATTCAGCTTGTGCAACATCATTATTGCTTGCACCTCTAATAATTTTTATAACTTCATCAATATTTTGATTAGCAATAGTCAAACCTAAAACAATATGAGCTCTCTCTTGTGCTTTTTTTAAATCATATTTGTAACGTTTATTAATTACATCATATTGGTGAAGTAAATATACTTCAAGCATTTCCTTCATATTTAATATTTTAGGAACACCATTTACTAATGCTAGGTTATTAACAGAAAAGTTTGTTTGAAGTTGTGTCATCTTAAATAATTTATTTAATAAAACTTCAGGAACAACATCTCTCTTAGTCTCAATAACTACTCTAATACCATTTCTACTAGATTCATCTCTTAAGTCAGCAATTCCATCAATAACTTCATCTTTTACTAAATCAACAATTTTATTAATAACATTTGATTTATTAACCATATATGGAATTTCTGTAATTATAATAGCTGATTTATTGAAATCCATTTCTTCAATTTCATATTTTGATCTAATTGTAATAGAACCTTTACCAGTGTTAAAATAATCACTTATTCCGTGTTCTCCTACAATTTCAGCACCTGTTGGAAAATCTGGTCCTTTTATATGATCCATTAATTCAAGAATTGTAATTTCACTATTATTAGCCAATGCTTTAGCAGCATTACATATCTCAGTTAAACAGTGAGGAGCCATATTAGTAGCCATCCCTACTGCAATACCACTAGAACCATTTGCAACTAAATTAGGGAACATACAAGGTAAAACATCTGGTTCAATTTCACTACCATCATAGTTCTCAGAAAAATTAACAGTATCTTTATCAATATATTTTAATAGTTCAGAAGAAATTTTTGATAATCTAGCTTCAGTATATCTCATTGCTGCAGCGCTATCTCCATCAATTGAACCAAAATTACCGTGACCATCAATTAATGTATATCTCATTGAGAAACTTTGTGCCATTCTAACCATTGTTTGATAAGCAGCAGTATCACCATGAGGGTGAAATTTACCAATAACCTCACCTACTAATCTAGCAGATTTTTTATGAGGTTTGTCATGTGTCATTCCTAATCCATAAGCTGCGAACAAAACTCTTCTATGAACTGGTTTAAATCCATCTCTTGCATCAGGCAAAGCTCTTGATACGATTACAGACATTGCATATTCCATAAAAGAAGTTTCTAACTCTTTTACGATTGTGTGATCTTTAACAATTGTTTTATTTAATTGTTCTTGTATTTGTTCAGTAGTTAATCTACCTTTTCTTGGTTTCACTGCCATATTATATTACCTCTTATTCTCTTAAATTAAGCGTCAATGTTCTTAACGTATTTAGCATTTTTTTCAATAAATTCTTTTCTTGGAGCAACATCATCACCCATTAGTAAACTGAATTGTTTATCTGCTTTAATAGCATCTTCAATTGTCACTCTTAATAAAACTCTATTTTCTGGGTCCATTGTAGTTTCTCATAATTGTTCAGGATTCATTTCTCCCAACCCTTTATAACGTTGGATAGTAAATCTAGAATTACCTATTTCTACTTTTATATCTTTTAATTCTTCTTCACTATAAGCATATTTAACAACTTTTCCAATTGAAACTTTATACAATGGTGGTTGTGCAATATACACATTACCATTTTGAATTAATTGAATCATATAACGATAGAAGAAAGTTAACATAAGAATTCTAATGTGAGCACCATCAACATCGGCATCGGTCATAATAATAATTTTATTATATCTTAGTTTTTCTAAATTAAATTCTGGACCAACTCCAGCTCCAATTGCGGTAATCATGTAAATTATTTCATCATTAGCGAAGATTTTATCAGTTTTTGCTTTTTCGACGTTAATAATTTTACCCTTTAATGGTAATATAGCTTGAAATTCTCTTTCTCTACCAGTTTTAGCAGAACCACCAGCTGAGTCCCCTTCAACAATATATATTTCAGATATTGAAGGATCTCTTGATGAACAGTCAGCTAATTTACCCGGCAATGAGTTTGATTCAAATGGAGATTTTCTTCTAGTAGCCTCACGAGCTTCGTGTGATTTTTTTCTAGCATCCATTGCTAATATAACTTTTTGTACTAATATTTTCCCTTCATTAGGATTTTCTAGCATGTATTTTTCAAAAATTTCAGTAACAATTCCATTAACAAATTGTCTAACTTCAGTATTTCCTAACTTACCTTTAGTTTGACCTTGATATTGAGGATTAGGGTGTTTTATAGATATTATAGCAGTTAAACCTTCAACTACATCATCTCTGCTTACTTTATCATCACCATCTTTTAAAAATTTTCATTCTAAAGCAAATCTATTAAAAACTTTAGTTAAAGCTAAACGGAAACCTTCTTCATGAGTTCCACCTTCAATAGTATTGATATTATTACAAAATGAGTGAAGAGAATTATTATATGTTTTATTATATTGAAATGCTAATTCACATCTTATTGAATATGATGAATCATCTGTGCTATTTGGTATTTTAGCATTACCTTCTAATTCTCCATAAACTATATCTGGAATTAAAGCTTCTTTATCTCTATTTAAATCTAAAACATATTCCTTTAAACCACCCTCAAAATTTCAAGATTGTTTATCTCCAGTAATTTCAGAATTAAAATTAATATTTATTCCTTTATTTAGATAAGCTAATTCTTTTAATCTTTCAGTAATTTTTTCTTCATTTCAATCATTTTTTTCCATGATAGTATAATCTGGATAAAATTCTATTATTGTTCCATGTTTTTTTTCGCTAGTTCCTATTTCTTTTAAATCAGCTAACGGATTACCACCATTTTCAAACTCAATAAAATATTCTTTATTATCAATTGAAACTCAAGCTTTCAAAGAAGAACTTAATGCATTAACTACTGATGCTCCAACCCCATGAAGCCCACCTGAAACTTTATAAGAACTATTATCAAACTTACCACCTGCATGTAAAACAGTTAAAACAGTTTCAACACCTGATTTACCAGTTTTTTTGATAATACCAACAGGAATCCCTCTTCCATCATCTTCCACTCTAATAGAACCATTTTTATTTATTGTTAAATTCATAGTAGTAGCATAGCCACCCATAGCTTCATCTATAGAATTATCAACTATTTCTCAAATCATATGGTGCAGACCTTTTTCGTCTGTAGAACCAATATACATACCAGGTCTAATTCTTACAGGTTGTAAACCCTCTAATACTTCTAAACTGTCTGCATTATATTCATTAATAATTTTTTCTTTATTTTCACTCATTTTAATCTCCTTATAAACTAAATAACAATTTTATATATTTCATTTAATATTGATATAACATCATTTTTATATAGTTTTTTGCCTCTCCTATTTTCTTCCAAATTATTTACATAAATTTTATGAGAATTTAAAAATGATTTAACTTCTCCACCTAAATTAATAATTCCCTTATATTTTAGTAATTGACCTAGTGTGATGTACTCTGTTTTAATTTTTACTTCAATCATTATTACCTAATATAAATATATTTATATTATACCAAAATATTCTAAATTTGCTTATATAAGTTACTTAAATAATTTTTTGATATAAATGTCTGTCTTCTTTGAAATAATAAAATTTGATATATTAATTACGCTCTAAGAGGCAGAATTAGTTGTCTTAAAGAGTCATCATTTGATTTTTGTATTGTAATAGGGTTATTTTGCTGAAAAAAACCTAAAATTATTTCATCTTTTTGATCATAAATTTTTAACATAGAAATAAAAAACTTTATATTGATTTGAAAAACAAATTCTTCGCCTGAAAACTCTTCAGGTTTTATTGTTTCGTAAGAAGAACCAAAATCTAAAGAATTATAAGAAATTTCAATTTTTTCAGAATTAACAAGAATTTTAGCATTTGGAGTTTTTTCATTTTGAACCAATGAAGCTCCCCGTTCTAACATACTTAATAAATTTCTAGCATTAATTTTAATTTCTGATTTTGGTTTATTTAAAAAATGAGGATATATATTTGGATATGATCCAATTAATAATTTTGTTTTAAAAATAGTATTTGATCATATAAAAAATATTGTTTGATCTTGATAAAATACTTTAATTTCTTCATTAGCTTTAGAATTATCAATTATAATTTTAAGTTCTTCTGGTTCAATAATAAAATTAAAGTTATTGTTAGTAGTGTTTGGTATCTGAAATAAACTTACACGGAAACTGTCGGTAGAAATGAAAGATGTAGTTTTTTGGTCAGTACCATCAAAATTAATACCAGTTAGTGTAGAAATGGTTGTTGTATTAATTGCAGTAGTTCCAAAAGTTTTTTTATAAATTTCTTGTATTAAATCAACATTAAAAGAAGTGTTATTTGGAAAAGTTTTATATTCATTAAAATCAAACTCAGGATATAAAACATAATCAATGATATTGATGTTAGATTCAAAATTATCAGTTTTGATTCTAAGAGCATTATCTATCTTTTCAAAAATTATTTCAGAATTATTTAATTTAGAAACAATACCATTAAAAATTTTATTTTTTATACATACAATAAAATCTTCATTGATTTCAACATTCTGTATAGTCTGTTTAACAATTCTTGATTGACTAGCATAAATAAAATAAACACTATTATTAACATTATCTGTCTTTATTAAAATAGATGAAAGAATCGGGTTTAATGATTCATCGCTAATAATAGTGTTAGATAATTTTATAATATCAAGTATTTGCTTTTTTTCTAATTTAAACTTCATATATTAATTATAAATAATTAATATATATTTATAAAATAATTTAATAATTATTAAACTAATTTATTATTGTATTAATATTTATTGCTTTAATAAAGCAGGATTAATACTTACAATGTCTTGAATTTTCCCAGATTCTTTTGTAAAAGTAACTGTTAATTTTAATAATGATCCTACTTCTTCTATTGAAATACTTTCAACCATAGTTAATATATTTTTATTTGTTTCACTTACAATTAAAATATTTTGTAATTGTTGAGCAGTTTTATAATTTAATATTTGAGCTTTTGTGATTGATTTTAATACTTGTAAATTATATTTATATTGCAACGAACCTGTTGAAGAAGGGTATAAATAAGTATTATTCAAAGCACGAGATGGAGCAAATAATTTTGTTGTTAAATCAATAGGTTTTTTTGATGTTTTAGGAGAATTTAATTTATCAAAAATATCACCCAATGTAATTTCATAACCAATCATTCCACCAAAACCATCTTTATTGTTCTTTTTATTGAAGATAGCCATTAAATCAAATATACCTTTATCGTCTAAGTCAAACAAATCGTCTAAATCATAGTCGTTATCTTTTTCACCAAAGTAATATTCTTTTAAATCTTTAATTATATCTAGGTCAATTGTTGGAGAAGTTGTAGCACTATTTAAATAACCTTCTATAGATTTAACTTCATTATTTGTAATAATAGCAGGTCTAATTGATCAATCAATAGTTTCTCTATGGACAGTTTCTCTATCTTTTGTGTCTGTTTCTTTAGTGTAAGTTACTTCTATAGATGCATTTCTACTTGCATAATCAATTGATATAACTCTAACTCTTTCTAATTCGATTTCTGTATTTATTGTTTCTTGTTCGTTAATTTCATAAAAATTTGTTAATACTCAATTAAAATCTTGTTGTAATCCAGGAACTGATAAAGACTTAAATGCATTATTCAATATTTCTTGAGCATTCGTATTAAAAGTTGGATCAATAACATTTTGAGATCCTAATCTTGTTTTTTGTTGTGTTTGATATTCCTTGCCTGTAATTGTTCTAGATTGATCTGCACCACCACATGATACCAATGCCAATAAAGGCAATGTAATTAATGATATGCCACCTAATCCTAATAATATTTTTTTCATATAAATACTCCTAATATAATATTTAATTATTTATATCATAAAAGAATTCTTTATATAAATTAATTTAATAATTATTAAACTAATTTATTAATATAATCTCAATCAATGATATTTCAAAATGATTTAATTCATTCAATTCTTCTATTTTGAAATTTCAAATAATAGGCATGTTCTCATGTATCTATCACTAATATTGGTTTTAAATTATTTGTAATTGGACAATCGTGGCCAGATGTATTAATAATTTCTAATTTGTTTTGATCATTTAAAACTAATCAAGTTCATCCTGATGCAAAATTATTTTTAGCATTTTCTTCAAATAAATTAACAAATTTATCAAAAGAACCAAAATCATTATTAATAAGTTCTAATATTTTCCCATTTACTTTATTATTACTTTTTGAAAATTGATCTCAAAACATTGTGTGATTAAAATGCCCACCTGCGTTATTTTTAACACCTGTTCTAATTTCTTTTGGAAGTTTTTCTAAAGATGTTAATAATTCGTTTAAAGATAATTTTTTATATTCTTGATAGTTATTCAATATATTATTTAAATTATCAATATATGATTGATGGTGTTTTGTATAATGTATTTCAATAGTTTTAGCATCATAATATGGTTCAAGATCATTATAATTATATTTTAATTTTTTTAATTCAAACATTGGGCCTCAATTCTTATCTTTATTATATATTAAGAAATAGTTATTTTATTATTCTTTATAAATATAAATCTTTTATTTTCAATACGATACTTCTTATTATTGTTATTTTTTAAAAAATCAATAATATTAATAATTTTTTGATATGAATAATTAGTTTCTTTATTTTTTAATAAAAATTTATAAATAATATGATATTTTACTTCATCGTCTTTAATATTATTAAAAAATCAATAATTAAAATCTGTTTTAAATCAAATATCAAAAATATTATTTATTTTTCTTTGTTTCTTTTTATTTTTTTTATTATATTTTTTAATTTTTAATAAAAACTCATATACTTCATCAGATGTTCAATTAGAGATTTCATTTCTGATTTTATTTCTTTCATAAATATTCAAAGAATTAGTATAATCAATTGAATATGGAATCTTTTTTTGAATACAATATCTTTCTAGAGATTTTTTTCTAAATTTTATTAGTGGTCTATAAATATTCAATGTCTCATACACATTTTGAGATTTTATCCCATAATATAGAGATTTAGAGTTTCGATTAAATTGCATTTTAGCAGTTTCAATATAATCATCTAAATTATGAGCAATCATTAGATTTTTTATATTAACTTTGTTTGAAACTTCAATAAAGAAATTATATCTTATTTTTCTAGCCTTATCTTGGAAATTATTGCTATCAATTTCTTTGTACATTTTTTCATCAACTTCAAGTAAAAAATATTTAATATTATTTGCATTACAAAATTCTTCAACTTTTTTGTTATCTTTGTATGATTCTTTTCTTTTTTGATAATCAACACTGCATACAACACTAATTTTTTTTTTATAATAATTTAACATAGCCATTGAATCAGGACCACCAGAAACGGCTGCTATATATTTTTTCATCATTATTCCTTCTTTAAATTTAAAAAATCAATTGTATTTATTTTACTTAATTCATTAGTAATTTTATTTATTGTTATGTTTATTTTTTCTTTTTGTTCTTTTTTAAATTTACTTAATACAAAATCACTTAAATCCATTTTTTCTGGTTTATTACCAACACCTATTTTTATTCTTTTTATATCTTCAGTTGATAAAGTGTTAATAATGTGTTTAATTCCATTATGCCCACCAGAAGAACCAGAAATTTTATATTTATATTTCCCAATTTCTAAACTTATATCATCGTATACTACGATAATTTCATTTGTTTTTATTTTAAAAAAATTCATGCAAGAAATAACGCTTTGACCAGATAAATTAACATAAGTACTTGGTTTTAATACTATTATTTTTTGTTCATTAATTGATACTATTGAATATATAGCATTAAAATTATTTCTGTCAAATGAGGAATTATTGTTTTTAACAAATGAATTTACTAATTCAAAACCAACATTATGACGTGTATTATTATACTTTTCCCCAATGTTTCCCAACCCTACAATTAATTTAATCACTGTTTTTCCTATCATTTCTTTCATTTATTAGTTTTTTATTAACTTTTCCACATTGCTAATAAGATAATTAATATAATAAATAATAATATAATATATCTTAATATAAATTCTTATTGATATAAAATAATATCACAAGTTATTTAATATGTAATATAATAAATAAAAGGGTGTTATGTATAAAAAGATAAAATTTATTGTTGATTCTTCTTGTACTATCCCTCTTAAACTTGCTAATGAAATGGATATAGAAAAACTTCCTTATTCAATTAATGATTTAGACGGAAATATAATAATAGATGATTTTACTCCTGAACAAAAAGAAATAATAGCTACTAATTTAGAAAATAAAATAATTTATAAAACTAGTTTATATTCTGCTTCTGAAATTGAAAAAAAAGTTTTAGAATATAGCAAAATTTATGATTATATAATATACATATGTTCTTCTACCCATTTTACAGGTCAATATGGAGCTACTGAGTATCTTAATAAAAAAATGAATAAAAATGTATTCATTGTCAATTCAAATTCAGCAGCAGCAATTATTGAAGAGATTATTTATGAATTAAAAATATTATTTAAAGATGAAAAAAATATTAATGTTAATAAAATTAATGAAGTTGTTGAAAATATCAATAAGCAAAGTGTTACTTTATTTATAGCTAAATCAATAGATGGTTTAATTAGTTCAGGAAGAATACCTTATCCTTTAATAAAAATTTTAAAAATTGCAAAAGTGTTTCCAATAATAAAAACAGAAGAAAAAAATAAACCAGCAAGCTTCACAAAAAATTATGATAATAGTTATATTAAAATGATATCAATAATTGAAAGTTCTTTTTCTAATAAATTAAATAATGAAACAATAAAAAAAGTTTATATATTAGGTTCTTTGTTATCTAAAGAAAAAATACAAGAAATAAAAAAATACATTTGTAACAAATTTAAAATATTATCAGATATAGTTTTAATTAGAGAAGTTCCACTACCAATTATGGTTTATACTTTTAGAAGTTCATTTGCAATCACTGTTATAAGTAAAATAGCAAAAAATTAATTAATCTTTTGTTTATTTAATAAAGCAAATTTTAAAGTTTGATCATCTGCATAATTAATGTTTATATTCATAGGTAAACCAAATCCTATTCGATAAATTTTTATATTTAAATTATTAAGAATATTTTTTATATATTCAGATGTTAATTCTCCACAAACTGAAAAGCTCGTAGCAATTAATATTTCATTAATTTCATATTCATTAATATGCGAAATTAAATCATCAATAAATATCTTTTTATTATCAATATGTTTTTTAGGATCTAATTCTCCATGCAAGACATGGTAATATCCATTAAAAATATGAGAAGCAGCTATTTTATCCAAATCCTCAATGCTAGAAACTATGCAAAGCGAGCTGTTAGGAACTATTATGGTGCATTGGTTACAAATATCATTAATAGCCAAATTATGACACTTTTTGCAATACTTTAAGTTACTTTTTGCTTTTTTTATTCTATCTATAAATTCAGAAATATAAAAATCATCTGATTTTAACAGATGATAAGCATATTTAGTTGCATTTTTAGTACCAATATTAGGTAGTGATTTAAAAGCATCAACAAGAAGTTGAAAATCTTTTGGTTTGTTCATTTACTATAATAATCCGTCTAAGCCAGGACCAGCAATTTTATTAGTTAATTCTGATTTTCCTTGGCTAACAGCATCAATCGCACTATTAGTAGCTTGGATAATTATATCTTCTAATGTTTCTTTATCTTTTTGATCTATTAATGATTTTTCTATTATAATTAATGATTTTATTTTTAAACTTCCAAATATTTCTATTTTAATTAATTCTTTATAATCAAAAGAAAATAATTTTTCATCGAATTCACGCAATTTAGTAGTTAAATCTTGTTGCATTTTTTGAGCTTCCGCCATTAATTTTTTAATATCCATAATATACCTCTTTATAAATTTATATATATTTTAACATTTTTATAAATAAATAAATAAATTATTCATTTAATATATCTAATAAAACAGATTTTGTATTTTTATTTTCTAATTCAATATCATCTAGTTTAATTTTGATATTTAATTTAAAAGCTTCTGTAAATTCCTTTGCTGTTTCTTTATCAACACCAATTAAAAATTTTTCTGAACCAAATTTTTCTTTAAATCAAATTTTAATATTATCATCTTGAGATATATTATTAAAATTATTAGATTGCATTTTATTGTCAAATAAAAAAACAACACCATTATTTGATGAAATTAAAATGCTTTTCGCTAATAATAATTTATTTATTATTGGATTTTCTAATATTTTGTTTGCTTTAGTCATAATAAATTGGTCATTAAGTTGAACTTTTAAATCTTTGTTATGATTAGAAGCAATTTTAAAAAAATATTCTTTTATTTTTTCATAATTATTAAATTTAGAAGTAACTTTAATAATTTGATTATTTATTATTTCAACTTCTTTAGTATTCACTTCCACTTTAACTTCTTCAATGTTTGATTCTAGTTCAACTGTTTTATCATTTATTTCCAATTTATTAGTATTAAATAAATCTATAGCACTAACAACATGAGTATCATTGAATTCATTTATTTTATTTGTATCACCAACTAATTCTTTTTCATCAATATTAGATGTTTCTATTATTTCATTATTAATTATTTCTTCATTAATATTATTTTCTGAAGAAATTTCACTATTATTTAAAGGAACATTTGCCATAATTGTATTAGTAGAAAAAATATTATCATTTATTATTAAAGATTTTTTTTCTATTGGATCAGTTTTTTCTAGAATCTTCATTGATTCATGGTGAATATTTTTATTTTCAAGTTTATTATTTTTTGAAATTACATTATTGTCCTTAATAATATTTATTGCTTGTAATAATATCAATTGTATATCAAATATTTTATCAACACTTTTTGACAATTTATTAGCACTTAAATTAAGGTGGTTAATTAATAGTAATAATTTATTTAATTCAATATTTTTAATTGTTAATATGTTAGATTCATTTAATATTTTTGTATATAAAATATTATTTGTTTGAATAAATATAATTTTATCAAATATTATTTTTATTAAATCAGATAATAATAAACTCAAATTTATACCTTTTTGGTATTGATCATTAATAAATAATATTATGTTTTCTATATCTTCTTCAATAATAAAATTAATTAGATTAATTTTATTATTTATATTTACTAAACCAAATATTTCTTCTACATCACTAATAGATATATTTTTATTTGTATATGATGATAATTGGTCTAAAATATTTATTGCATCTCTAGCAGCTCCATCAGACAACTGAACAATTGAGTTAAGTGATAATAAATCTATTGTAATTTTTTCTTTCTCAGTTATATCTATTAGCATTTTATGAAGGATTAAATCATTTAATCTATTAAAGTCATATCTTTGACAACGACTAATAATAGTGGCTGGTATTTTGTTAAATTCAGTTGTAGCAAAAATAAATACAACATATTTAGGAGGTTCTTCTAAAGTTTTTAATAAAGCATTTCATGAACTATTTGTTAGCATATGAGCTTCATCAATTATATAAACTTTATATTTCATACTACTTGGAATATATGAGACAGAATTTATAATATTTCTTATTTCACTTATTCCATTATTACTAGCTGCATCTATTTCAATAATATCCATTGGATTTTCTTTAGCTGATTCTAAACAAGATTGACAATTGTTACATAAATCAAAATTCTCATTTAATTTTTCACAATTAACAGCCCTAGAAAAAATTTTAGCTATTGACGTTTTACCAGAACCTCTTGGGCCAGAAAATATATAGGCATGATTTATAGAATTATTTTCTATTGAACTTTGTAGAGTTTTTATAATCGAAGATTGACCGAAAACATCACTGAAATTTCTTGGTCTATATTTTCTATATAAAGCTATATTAGACATTATAATTTACCAATATCAGTCAAAGAAATATTTTCTTCTTTTAAACTATTAACTTCTTTTTGAATTAGCTTATTTTTTTTAGCATCTTCTTTATTTGTTTTTTTAAAATCCATTTTGTTTGTTTCATTATCAATTAATTTGTTAAGTTCTTTTAATTCACGTTTTTCTTTTTTTCTTAATTCAGATTGAGAAATAGTTTTTCTTTTCTTTTTATTACTTGCATTATTATGTTCGCCCTTATTAATTGAGTTTTCTAATTTTAATTCTAAAGAGTAAATAGCGCTATTAAAATTTTGTTGGTCAACAGATATAATTAAATCATTATAGTAAAATTTAAAATTCTTTAACTTTAATTCTTTTAATGATTTTGGGAAAAAATATCCATATGGGAAAAGAGTGTTAAATAAATTACTAATTAAAGCATTTGTAGGCCCTAATAATGGTAGTAATATTCTATTTCTATAAAATCAAGGTTCTAAAAAATAAGATATTTTTGAAGGAGATAAAGTTAGAATATTTTTGGCAAAAATTAAAAAAGTACATAAAGATAATATGATAAATAATCAAATGTTAAAAACTTCAAAAAAAGATACTGGAATAATTGAATATAAAGGACCTAAAAAACTTAAGAAAGTTGAATCAAAACCACTTGAAAATCAATCACCTGGTGTAAGACCAGAGGCACTATTAGTCACATTATTTAAGTTAATAACTATTAAATAATAAAAAACAATTAAAAGGAATGTTAAAACGCTTCCTACTATTGATCATTTTGTGAAGGTTTTTGATGTGATATAAATAACTATTGATAAAAAAATTACAAAAAAATTCGATAAAAAGAAAAATCTGTCAGTATTCTCTCCAACAAAAATATATTGATATCAAGGTATTTCTTGATTTTGCATTTCAAAACCAAAATATCTAATAAGAATAGAAAAAGTACAATAAACAAGTGCAAAAGGAGCCATAGTTTTTGCAATATTTTTAGTTTTATCAAATATTAAAGTAATAGGAAGTACTATTACTAAAAGATTTTGTAGACTTAATAAAAAAGCTCCAGAAATATAATTTGATCTTGATCAATCATTAGTAACGTTGCTAGATAAATTATTATTAATTAAATCAGAATAATCAATAATATTAGGGATCCACATTGCGCCAATAGCATAAACAAGGATAGGAAGTGATAAACAGATGATTCTAAAATGTGATTTAAAAATCTTATTTATAATTTTATAAGATAGAAAAGTACCAGATATCATTATTATAAATAATGATATTATTACAATATTAAGTATATTTATATTTTGAGATAGCATATTTAACATTATATTAAAATATAATGAAAATAATAATAATATATTATTATAACTATAACATTCTAGAAAAATCTGTTAGCCTTGTAAGAATCTTATTTATAAATATTATTATTAAATTTAATAATTTTGCTATCAAACATAATAATATAATTGATAATCTTTTACTAAAATTCCTTTTATGAAGTACAACCTAGACAATATACCAAAGGAAGTTAATATAAAATTTTACCAAGAAAATAATGTGCTAAAGATATAAAATACACTAATTTACTAAATTAGTAATTTTTCATAGTTCTATTGTCATCCCTCTTCTTTATATCATTTCTTTTATCATGATTATTTTTTCCTTTAGCAAGAGCTATTTGAATTTTTATTTTTCCACTACTTCAATATATCTTTAGTGGGACAACTGTCAATTTATCTTTTTTCGCTTGGAAAGATATTTTAATAATTTGGTTTTTATGTAAAAGTAATTTTCTATTTCTGTAAGAATCTTTATTTTGAATATTTCCTTCTAAGTAAGGAGCAACATACATATTTAATACAATAGCCTCGCCTTTTATAAAAGTTATATATGACTCATTAATTGAACAATTGGCTTTTGAAATTGACTTAACTTCAGTCCCAAATAGTTCAATTCCAGCCTCATATTTTTCTAATATTTCATAATTTCTATTCGAATTTTTATTATTTGCTAATATTTTCATATTTTAATTATATAAATATATTTTGTTATATAATTATATAAAAAAAATAAAGAGAAAAAGAAAAATGATGAAATATAAAAAATTAATAACAAGCGAAAGTGTTGGTTCAGGCCATCCTGATAAAATATGTGATCAAATATCAGATAAAATATTAGATAAATGTTTAGAAATGGATCCTTATGCAAGAGTTGGATGTGAAGTTTTTGCTTCTAATAGATTAATTGTTATTGGTGGTGAAATTACTACCAGTTGTTACGTCGATGTTGTTAAATGTGCTTGAGAAGTTTTGTTTCCATTAGGTTATGATGAAAATGATTTTACAATAATTTCAAATGTTAATAAACAATCATCAGATATTAGTCAATCAATTTTAAAAAAAGGTGGAGACATTGGAGCTGGTGACCAGGGAATTGTTTATGGATATGCTACAAATGAAACTTCTAATTATATGCCATTATCTATTTCAATTGCTCATGACCTAGTAAAATTAGCAGAAAAATTAAGAAGAGAAAATAAATTTAAATGAGCTAAATCTGATATGAAGAGTCAAGTCACTGTTGATTATAGTGAAACTAAGCTATTTGTGCATACTGTATTAATGAGTATTCAGCATGATGAAAAATATAATAAAAAGCAATTTGAAAATTTTATTAAAGAAGAAATAATTATAAAAGTATTAAAAAAATATAAAATGAATGTCGATTGCAAATTTATTATAAATCCTTCTGGCAAATTTGTTATTGGTGGCCCTGTTGGTGATACTGGTTTGACTGGTAGAAAAATAATTGTTGATACTTATGGTGGTGTATCGAGACATGGTGGTGGTGCATTTAGTGGGAAAGATTGTACTAAAGTTGATAGATCAGGAGCTTACATGGCTAGATATATAGCTAAAAATGTTGTAGCAGCTAAATTATGTGAAAAATGTGAGATACAATTGGCTTTCGGTATTGGAATAACTAAACCAATTGCTATATATATTGAAACATTCAATACTAATAAAATAGATAATAATAAAATTATTGATGCTATAAATAAAGTAATTAATTTAAATATAAAAGACTTTATAATTGAATTAGATTTATTTAAACCACAATATTTTAATTTAGCAACATTTGGTCATTTTGGTAGAGAAGATTTAAATGTTAAATGAGAAAAACTAGATAAAGTAAAAGAATTTTCTAAATTTCTATAATAATTAATAAGTGTTTATTGTATTAAAAGTAAATTGTTTATTTAGAAGAAATTATCTTCTGAGTAAAGGATTTTATGATAAAAACAAAACTAAGCAATATACTAGTTGCAACTGCTTCATTAGGGTTAATTGCCTCAACAGCAGCAGGAGTGGTGCTGACGCTTCCAAATAATCTTGTTATAAAAAAAGATAGTAAATTAAATAAATTAGATAATTTAACAGAGGAGATAATTAAAGATATTTCTTCTAATAATTTATCTACTAGTTTGGAATCAAAATATTCTATACATTTTAATTCTAATTATTCAAAAAAATTATTTACACTAGGAATACCTACATCATCATATAATAGAGATATTTCAACTGTATATAATTTTACAAAATTAATAGATGTAGATTATGATAATATGAATGCTAAAATTGATTTAGCACAACAATTTGCGCATAATTTTAAAGACCCTGATCCTTTATGATGTGATCCAGCTGGTTTGAAGTGACCAGAAAAATATGTAACAATCAATACACGTAAAATGGAATTGAATACTAAATTAAATTTATTAAAACAATATTGATTTGGCGACACCTATTCTTTAGATTTTAATTATAATGGTAGTGAATCTTTTGATGATAATATTAATGTAAACTATAATAATCATAGTTATTTTACACACTACATAACTTTTAGAGCAAATGGGTCTTATTACTTTAGTAAATTTGATGATAAAAAAATTGTGACAAAATTTAATAAGATAAATCTTGTTAAATTATTTATTGAATCAGTTCCGACTAATAATAATATTATTCTTAATGAACAAACTGCTAATAAAAATAAACACATAAGATTTAATAATTATTTTACACAATTAAAAACATTATCATTCGCAAAAGAAATTTTAGATAATCTAACTGATTTTATATCAAAAAATATGATTAATGGAGAATGAACTAATTTAAATATAAAGAAAAGAAATATTGACTTATTTATTAATGATATTTTGAAATATAAATTCAGTTCATATAATGACTTAATAACAAGATATCAAAAATTAATGGATAAAAAAAATTCATCATATATAGAAAACAATGGTAATTTTTCAACTCATTATAATGAATTACATAATCAATTAACAATAAATAATATAATACCAAAATCAGAAATTTTTGATTACAAAAAAATAGAAGAAATATATAATATTTCATTGTTATATTTTAGAAATAATAAAATTGAAGTAAATTTGGATATAAATAATATAAATTCAGATTTAGTAATTTGAGATGGTGTTAAATTTCTAAATATATTAAATCAAATTCCACATGATCTTCAAGTTGGTTCAAATACAATTAAATTAAAAGTTAATAGTATAAATTCATCAAGCATAAATAATAATAATAACCAAAAATTTTATTTCCCAAATATATCAATAAAAGTTGATAAAGAATACATTGTTAAATACAGATGAGATGCTTTAAATTTAAACCCTAAAATTAAAAATATAAAAGTTTTTAATGAAGGGTTACAAATTAATTCAAATATGTATTTATCTGAATTAATAAATAATGAGGATTTAATTGATACTAATTATCTTTTAAAATTACTTAACAACACATTGTTTAATATTGATGTCATAAATGATATTAAACTATTATCTAATAATAATTTATTAAATGAGTCTATAAAAATGGAAGAATTTTTTAAATTTTATAATTTACAAACAAATAATGGAGAATATAATTTTGATTATAAAGATGAGAAAGGTGAGTTCTTTGTTCTTATAAAAATAAATGATTTATTTTATAATGATAATACAAATGGTAATTATGATTCTTCATTTTTAACTAATCTATTTTCTAAGTTAAATGATAAATATAATATATTGTTTAATATTAACAAAAAAGATACTACTGCAGGAACTTTTGTAATTAAATTATTAACTAATAAAATAAAAAATAACTTATAATATAAAAATGAAAAATAGTATTATAATTAAAGGCGCTAGAGAAAATAATTTAAAAAATATAGATATTATAATTCCGAAGAATAAACTAGTAATAATAACGGGATTATCTGGCTCAGGAAAATCATCTTTAGCCTTTGATACTATATATGCTGAAGGTCAAAGACGTTATTTGGAATCTCTATCATCATATGCTAGACAATTTTTAGGTGGAAATGAAAAACCTGATGTCGATAGCATTGAAGGATTATCTCCATCAATTGCTATTGATCAAAAATCCACAAACCACAATCCTAGATCTACAATCGGAACAGTTACTGAAATATATGATTATTTAAGAGTTTTATTTGCTAGAATTGGGAAATCATTTTGTCCTAATAATCATGGGGAAATAAATGCTCAAACATTAAAACAAATTACTGATAGTATTTTTACTATAAAAGAAGGAGCTAAGCTACAAATTTTATCTATTATAAAAGAAAATAATAAAGGTTCTTTTTTGAAAGAAATTGAAAATATTAAAAAAGCTGGGTTTCTACGTATTAGAATTAATAAAAAAATTTATGATTTAGATGATGAAATAGTTTTAAATAAAAATGAGAAACATAATATTGAATTAGTAATTGATAGAGTTGTTCTAAATTATGACTCTGAAACTAGAACTAGAATTAATGACTCAATTGAAATT
The DNA here is from genome assembly GCA_028672205.1 of Proteocephalus fallax. NCBI lineage: Eukaryota > Metazoa > Platyhelminthes > Cestoda > Proteocephalidea > Proteocephalidae > Proteocephalus > Proteocephalus fallax. The sequence continues at coordinate 358,064 of JAPUBX010002615.1, forward strand.
GCTCTTAAAGAAGGCTCTGGGCGTATTTTAATAATTGATGATGATGGTAAGGAATATTTTTTTAATGAAAAATATTGTTGTAATATTTGTAATTTCTCAATACCTGAATTAGAACCCAGATTATTTTCTTTTAATTCTCCAATAGGTGCTTGTGAAAAGTGTAAAGGTTTAGGTTATACTTTTGAACCAAGTATTGATAGACTTTTACCAAATAAAAAATTAACAATTGATCAAGGGGGGATTGATTATTTTAAAAATATTATTAATACCTCTAATATTGAGTGACAAAAACTAAAAATATTATTAGATTTTTATGAAATACCAACAAATATTCCAATTGAATTATTAGACAAAGATCATATTGATATTATTTTATATGGTTCTAGAGAACCTATAGATATATTTTTAGAATCATCTAGTGGAAATAAGTATTCAAAAAAAGATTTTATTGAAGGGATTGCCACATCTGTTAAAAGAAAACATTATGAGTCATCATCTGAACTAGCTAGAGAATTTTATTCAAAATACATGGTTGAAACTACATGTAATATTTGTGATGGAAAAAAATTATCACCAGCTGCTCTTTCTGTAAAAATAAATGATTTTAATATTATTGATTTAACACATAAATCTATTGATGAATTAATTGATTTAATATTAATATTAAAATTAAATGAAATTGAGAAAAAAATATCTAATTTATTATTAAAAGAAATTATTAATAGATTAAGTTTTTTAAAAAATGTTGGATTAGAGTATTTAACACTATCTAGAGCAGCTTCAACACTATCTGGAGGAGAATCACAAAGAATTAGATTAGCGACTCAAATTGGTTCACATTTGACTGGTATTTTGTATGTATTAGATGAACCATCAATCGGATTACATCAAAAAGATAATAATAAATTGATTGAAACATTAAAGACTATGAGAGATCTTGGCAATACTTTGATAGTAGTTGAACATGACGAAGATACTATGAAAGAGTCTGACTACATAATTGATATTGGCCCTGGTGCTGGCATTCACGGTGGTAATGTTGTTGCTAAAGGCACTTATGAAGAAATATTAAAAGATGAAAATTCATTGACTGGTAAATATTTATCTGGAAGATTAAAAATAGATATTCCTAAAAATAGACGTAGTGGTAATGGCAGCAAAATTATTTTAAAAGGAGCAAAAGGGTACAATCTAAAAAATGTTGATGTAGTTTTTCCTTTGAATAAATTAATTTTAGTAACTGGTGTTTCTGGTTCTGGTAAATCAACATTAATAATGGAAACATTAGTAAAAGCAATTCAAAAAGAAAATTTTAACCCTTTCATTGAACCTCTTCCATATAGAGATTTAATTGGTGCAAATCATATAGATAAACTAATAATTGTTGATCAATCTCCAATTGGAAGAACACCTAGAAGTAACCCTGCTACATATATTAGTGTATTTGATGACATAAGAGAATTATTCTCTAGAACCACAGCAGCAAAAGAAAAAGGTTATTTAAAGGGCCGTTTTTCATTCAATGTAAAAGGTGGGCGTTGTGAAGATTGCGGAGGAGATGGCTTAAATAAAATTGAAATGCATTTTTTACCAGATGTATATATTAAATGTGAAAGTTGTAATGGAAAAAAATACAATGAAGAAACTTTAATGATCAAATATAAAGATAAATCAATATATGATATTTTAGAAATGCCAATTGAAGAAGTTAATGATTTCTTTATTAATGTTCCACAAATCCATTCAAAAATAAAATTATTAGTAGAAGTGGGTTTAGGTTATTTAAAATTAGGCGCAAATTCTACTACATTATCAGGTGGAGAAGCACAAAGGATAAAACTAGCTAAATTTCTGCAAAGAAAACCCACTGGTAAAACACTTTATGTTTTAGATGAACCTACAACTGGCCTACATATTCATGATATTGCACAATTAATAAAAGTTTTTAATAGGATTGTAGATCATGGAGATTCAATAATTGTAATTGAACATAATTTAGAATTAATAAAGGTTGCTGACCATATAATAGATATTGGGCCTGATGGTGGTATCAATGGCGGGAAAATAACTACATGTGGTACTCCTGAACAAGTAGCAACTAGTTTAGATTCTCATACTGCAATATATTTGAAAAAAGTTTTATCTAATTCTAAATAAATTTAATATTATCCATATAACTTTCTAAAACCTTTGGAATTTTTATATTTCCATTTTCATCCTGATAATTTTCTATAACAGCAACTCATAAACGATCAATAGCTAAACTAGAACCGTTCAATGTATGAACATATTTAGAAACACTATCCTCTTTAAATCTGATCATAGCTCTTCTAGCTTGAAAATCTAAACAATTAGAACAAGAAGAAATTTCTTTATATTCATTATAAGAAGGCAATCAAACTTCAATATCAAATGTTTTCGCTGAGCTAAAACCACTATCACCAGTACATAAAAGAATTCTTCTATAAGGTAATTCTAATAATTCTAAAATACTTTCAGCTTGTCTAGTAATTCTTTCCAATTCTTCAAATGAATTTTTTGGGTTTGAGAAAACTACTAATTCTGTTTTAGAAAATTGATGTAACCTAATTACACCTCTAGTATCTCTTCCAGCGCTTCCTGCTTCACTTCTAAAACAAGTTGTATTAGCAGTTAAACAAACTGGTAATGGTTGGTCAATTATTGTATCTCTATAAATATTAGTTAATTGAACTTCGGCTGTCGGAGATAAATAATAATTAGAGTTTTCAATTTTAAAAACATCCTCTTTAAATTTTGGAAATTGAGATGTTCCATATAATGATTGTTCATTAATAATACTTTGCGGGAATACTTCAATAAAACCGGCTTTTATATTTTGGTCTAATGTAAATTGTTGCAAAGCACGGTATAATTTTGCGCCTTGGCCATAATATAATGCAAATCTAGAGCCGGTAATTTTTGCAGATTCATTACTAAGATAAAACTTTTTATTTTTTGCAATATCTCAATGCGGCAATGGCTCAAAATTAAATTTTGTAGGTGTAGAGAATTTTTTTATTTCTAAGTTATTTTTTTCATCTTTTCCAATTGGAACACTATCATCACTTAAATTAGGTATGTAAGATAAAATATTCATTATCTCATCAGAACAAATAGTTAGTTCATTCTGCATTATATCTATTCGTTTTTTAATTTCACTAACTTCATTTTTACAAATATTTAATTTATCTTCTTCTTTATTCTTTATAAAAACACTTATTTCAGAAGATTTAAGATTTTTTTGTGCATTTAATTGTTGGATATTTGTTGATAACTGTCTAGAAATAATGTCCAACTCTTTAAGATGGACTAAATCTTTAGTATCATACTTCCTATTCTCTAATTTTATCTTGGTTTTTTCAAAATCATTTCTGATTAAATTTAAATCTAACATGTTTTCTCACTTTAATATATTTATATATATTATTATAAAATACTTTTAAAAATATCTTAAATTCTTTTAATTAAATTCATCGTATTTACTTTTTATTTTTTGGATAAAATGATTTAAAGAAGTTCTTGGAATATTTATATTATATTTTTCCTTCATAATTTCTGATATCATTGATAAACTACAATCAGGGTTTTTTATTCTAATTTTACAAAATAATTGTAATTTATCATCAAAAGAAGACAATATATTTTTATTCTTTAAAAATTTAATTCATTTAATATGATTTTTTGAAGCAACAACTGTTTTATTTATATTAGAAATTTCTAAATTTGTAAGTCTTTGTAGTGAATTTGTAAAATCCTTCTTAATTCTATTATCCTCAAATTCATACATACTATTTTCAGCATCCATTATTTTTAAAATATCAGATAAATATTCACTTTTTTTGAAATATATTTTATAAATATTTCGATAATTAATAATTGAACTTTTTATATTATAAAACTCTAATATCTTTTTTATATTATCGAGATATTCAAAATTACTAGATCTAATTTCAAAGTGATAAGATGATCTTTCTGATGAAAAACAAATACTACCAGAGTTTAAAAAACCACCTATTAAAAATCCTTTTTTTTGATCAGAACTCATTTTAGAAAGACTGATATTATTAAAATTTTGAAATTCTTTTTTTAAAATATTAAAAATCAAAGTAGTTTTATCATTTTTTATATTTGTTATTTTTTTTATATCCATATTTGGATATTTATTTTCCAACATATAGTATATATATTTCATTACAATATTTAAAGAAGTTAAAGAAATAAATATTTCATTTATTTGTTTATCATTTATTAAAATATTTTGAGAATTTATAAAGAATGATTTTAATATATACTCATTCACATTTCCATTATATTTTAATTCACATATTTCTGATTTTACTTGTTTTGAAAATGTATTAATTTTCATATTATAATACAACAGCCAAAACAATAATTATTATTAAAAGAATAGCTATTAGTGAAATATAAATAGTGTGTGTTTTATTTTGTACTAAGAAATTTATCATTAAATTTAAATAATTAACCAAGGAAACATAATATTTTTTAGTATTTAAAGCAATATTTTCCGCTGTTGCATTTTTTAATTTAGTCTTTTTATTTATAAGATAATAATAGCCTAATTTTGAATTATTTTCTTCTTTAATATTTTCTTTTAAAGTAATATTTATATTACCTTTTTTTCATTTAGAAATGTTTCCCTTTTTTAAAAGAGTTATATTTTCATCATTTTTACATTTTGGTAATTTTACTGATATTTTATTAATTTTTTTAGTTATTCCTTTTTCACAAGAATTACATCCTCATCCAGAACAATTTGTACATACTGTAATGCTTTCATACTCTAGCTGTGTTTCTAAACTTTTATTTAAATATTTATGATCAAAATAAAGTGTCACATTTACATCCATGTTTTTTAATAATTTATAATGAGTCTTAAAATTTATAAAGTCTACAGAATTTTGAATATGTATTCGATATAAACCTTCTTGAAAAATCATTTGTTGAGATTCATATCCTACTTTATTTTTATAAATAGGTTGTTTTTTTATAATAGATTCATAAACATCAGTAATAGGAATTTTATTTTCTTGAATATAATTAGAGAAATTATTTATAGCTTTATCTCTTGAATTTTCAAATTTTTCATCTTTAGGATTACTATTTTTAAAAGCGCTTTCAGTTTTAGTATTTATATCTTTATAAAAAAAATCTGAGAAATTATCATTTATTTCTTCTTTGACGTTATGAAAATTATTATCTTTGCTTCTCTCTTTAAATTCAATAATAGTGTCATAACTTTCTTTTATTTGTTTAAATTTTCTTTCTGCTTCTTTTTTATCTAGATTTATAATTTTATCTGGATGATATTCTTTAGCTAATTTATGATAAGCTTTTTTTATTTCGTCAATAGAGGCGTCATATTTTATATTTAAAATATCAAAAGAATTCTCAATTTTTTTAATTTCCATATCAAATATTATATATTTTTTTAAAATAAAATGCTACTTTCATTAATTGGGGAGATTATAAATTCTTTTATTATCAAGAATGGAAATTGTTTGTGATATACTATAACATATAGAAGTTTTAAAAAAGGTATAAATATGATAAAAATTGCAGTTATAGCTTGTTTTGAGACTGAAGATATTGAATTGATTGTCCCTGTGGACTTATGAAGAAGAGCTGGAATATGAGTTGATATTATTTCTCTAGAGAAAAAAAATAGCATTATATTACAGTCTGGAACTAAATTCAGTTGTAATAGTATTATAGAAAAATCTAATCTTTCTTTATACCATGCTATTTATTTGCCGGGTGGTAATGGTCACAAAAGATATTTTAAAGATGCATGAAGTGCTAAAAATATTGATGTTGTTGAAAGATTACACAAAAATTTGATTAAATTTGCAGAAAATGATCAAAAATATATATTAGCTATGTGTGCCGCACCAACTATTTTAGCGCATTTAGATTTACTAGGTAACAACAAAGTAACTTGCTACCCAGGATATCAAACAACATTTGAAAAAAACTACATTGATGAAGATGTTGTAGTTAATAAAAGAATGATAACGGGCAGAGCACCTGGTCTTTCTTTTGATTTTGCTTTGAAAGTAATTGAAGAACTAGTTGACAAAAAAACAGCTAAAAAAGTTAAGGATGATATTTTATATAATTAATTATTTAAAACATTATTCTAACAATATGGTAAAATAATCATTGATTATATACTTGATAAGAAGAGGGAAAAATGAAAAGAACGTTTCAGCCGAATAAAAGAAAAAGATTAAAAGTACATGGTTTTCGTAAAAAGATGAAAACTGCTAATGGACGTAAACAATTAGCTAGAAGAAGATTAAAAGGCAGACACGATTTGACTGTTTCTGATGAAGTAAGATAATTTTTGAAAAAAAAGAATCGTGTTTTAAAAAATTCTGATTTTAAAACAATCCTTAAAAAAGGAAAAAAAATAAATAGTTATAATTTATCATTATTTTATTTTCCTAATAAAAATACCTATCGCATAGGAATAACAGTTTCAAAGAATGTATCCAAGAACGCAGTAATTAGAAATCTTATAAAAAGAAGAATTATTGCTGCTATTAATGAATTAAAAATTAATGAGAAAATGTTTCAAGATATAGTAATTATTGCTAAACCTAATTCATCTTTAATTAATTATAAAAATATTAGAGACGAAATATTATTTTTATTTAGTAAAATAATATAAATATAAAGTAAAGGAGGATGAATGGCAAAAGAAAAGAAATCAAATAATTTCCAAAAAATAATATTACCTTCTTTTGCCCCCTCTTTTTCTTCTGAAAATAAAAACAAAAGAATTTATAAAAGAATATTAAAAGAAACTATGAAGTGAACTAAAATAGTTATTTATTTATTTCTTTTTGGGATGGGTCTTTACGGTTGTGGCCAATCTATGTTTGAATATTGAGTAGGAACAAGTACTCAAATGGGTAATGGTTTAGAAATTGGTTTTTTACCAGGAACTACTATGAATTCAATTTATGATCTATCAGCAGCAGCTACTGGGCCTTTTTATCCTATGAGTGCATTTACTTTTGAATATGGGCCTTTTTATGCGTTGTTTGTGTGACCATTTGCACAATTATTACTATTATTTATGTACGCCACCAGAGAATGGCCTGCTGGGCTTAATGCGCTTGTTGGTATTTTCATTATTTTAATTATTATTAAATTAATAACTTTGTTAGTATCGATTCGGTCAACTCTGCAATCAGAAAAAATGTCTGAAATACAGGGGAAGATTGCTGAGGTGAATGCTAAATACAAAGATGTAAAAGATATGCAATCCAAACAGAAAAAACAAATGGAAGTTCAAGAATTGTATAAAAAACATAATGTAAAGCCATTTGCAGCATTTGAACAAATATTTGTTACTCTTCCAATATTTTTAATTATATATAGAGTTATAACTATAGTAAGACCACTTAAAGCTACTTTCTTATTTGATATATGAGATTTATCTGAATCACCATTAACCCAAATATTCTCAAACTTTACAAGCAATGGTTGAACTTATATATTTTTCTTAATACTTGTTGTACCTGCACAATTTTTATCACAAAGAATACCACAACACCTAGCTCGTAAGAGAAACAGAAATGCTAGAACTGTTGGGAATAAAAATAAAAAGTCATTAGATAAGTCTAAAACTGTTCAAACAGTAATGAATGTATTCATGGGTATTATAGCTGCAGTATCAGCCTGTGGTATTGGTTTATATTGATTCTTAAACTCTTTATTATCGTTATTACAATCTTACATATTACATAAAATTATTTTACACAGACGAAACACAAGCTCTAATTTAAAAACCAAGCTTTCTAAATTAGGAATTAATTAATGATTAAAAACGAAATTAATAAATATTTAAAAGATAATAATTTTGTCCCTTCAAAAAAAATGGGACAAAATTTTTTATATTGTAATTCACAAAAAGAAAAAATTATTAAGAGTGCTCATATTTCTTTAGAAAATGATGTAATAGAAATCGGGCCTGGCTTAGGTGCACTTACCAAAATAATGGTTTCAAAAGTTAATAGTTTAACAGCTATTGAATTAGATAAAAGATTATATGAGTATTTAAACAATAATATAAAAGACAAAAATTTTGAACTTATTAACGATGATATATTAAAAGTTGATTTAATAAAACTTATAAAAGAGCGAGGACTAAAAAAAGTTAAGGTTGTTGCAAATCTACCTTATAGTATTTCATCAAAGATTATTTTGAATCTTATACAAATAAAAGAAATAGATGAAATTTATATATTAGTGCAAAAAGAAATGGCAGAGAGAATATGCGCAAAGATAAAAACAAAAAACTATAATGCTCTTACAGCCATTGTATCTATGTTTTCAGAAACTCAAATATTATTTACTATCCCACCATCATTTTTTATCCCACAACCTAAAGTAGATTCTGTTTTACTTAAGATTAAAAATAACAATAAATATAATATAAATTTTAAAGAAGCTTCTACATTTCTAAAAATTTGTTTTTCTTCAAAAAGAAAGACATTACTAAATAATTTATTATCTATATATGATAAAAATTTAATTATAAAAAATTTATCAGAAATAAATATAGATCCAAGCCTTAGAAGTGAAACTTTGAATACTGATGAATTGATTAAAATATATGAGAAATTTAAAGTTTAAATCATTTGCAAAAATTAATATTGGTCTAAATATTAATAAATTAATTAAAGGAGATTCTAAACATACTATTGAATCTTTATTCATGATAGTAGATGATTATTACGATGAAATTGAAATGACTGAATCTGATTGTAATGAAGTTACATATGTAACGGGAAGAAAAACTTTTATCATTCATAATGATAATGTAATTAAGGGTTTAGAATATTTAAAAGAATTTCATAATTTTAAAAAATATTATAAAGTTGTTATTAATAAGAATATACCAATGAAAGCAGGGCTTGGTGGTTCTTCTTCTAATGTAGGAATGATAATTAATAAATTATGTTCACTTAATAATATAAATTTAAATCAAGAACACCTTAAATTTATATCACTAAACATAGGTAGTGATGTTGCATTCTTTATTAAAAATTATAATTTAGCTATGGTTTCTAGTTATGGTGAAGTTGTAGAAGAAATTCAAACTCAAAAAAAATTAAATTATAAATTAATTCCTAATAATTTTTCTATTAATACTAAAGAAGCTTTTTCATATTTTGATAATCATAATGATCAAGAAAAAACTGATTATAAATTACTTTTAAAAAATTGACCTAATATTAGTGATATAAAAATTACTAATAATTTATTAAACCCTATTTTAAAATCAAATAGAGATATGAATGATTATTTTATTAAAAATTCAAAAGAACAATTAATGCATCTAACAGGCAGTGGTTCATTTTTTTATAAAATAAATAAAGATAATAATTAATATTATAATTTTTATTATAATAAAATATATATATTAATTTTAATGGAGATAAAATGAAAATTAGAACAAGATATGCTCCAAGCCCTACCGGCTTTTTTCACATAGGTGGAGCTAGGACCGCTATTTATTCATATTTATATGCAAAACACTATAATGGAGATTTTATTGTTAGAATAGAAGACACTGATATTGAAAGAAATATTGATGGTGGTATAAATTCTCAATTAGAAAATATTGAGTGACTTTCTTTCTCACCAGATGAATCTATTCTTAAACCTGGTAAATATGGACCATATAAACAATCTGAAAAAATAAAAAGATATAAAGAATTATCTGATTCTTTGATAAAAAGTAAAAAAGCTTATTATTGTTTTTGTACAAAAGACGAATTAGATGAAGAAAGAAAAATTGCTGATTTAAATCACATAACTCCCAAATACAGCAGAAAATGTCTAGGGCTTTCTGAAAAAGAAGTTGCTGAAAAATTAAAAACTATCACACCTACTGTTCGTCTGAAGATAGATAATGATATTAAATATGATTGAGAAGATGTTGTTAGAGGAGAAATTTCAATACCAGGTAGTGCTTTAACTGATCCTGTGATTTTAAAGTCAAATGGAATAGCTATGTATAATTTTGCTGTTGTTGTTGATGACTATGATATGGATATTACTCATGTTCTAAGAGGAGAGGAGCATATTTCTAATACACCATATCAAATCGCTATTAAAAATGCATTGGGTTTTGACTCTAAAGAAATTAATTATGGTCATTTATCGATAATTATAAACGACGATGGTAAAAAACTTTCTAAGAGAGATTTAAATTTAAAACAATTTATAGAAGACTTTAAGAATATGGGTTATTTACCAGTTGCGGTTTTTAATTTTTTAGTGCTTTTAGGATGATCACCAAAAGATAATGTAGAAATTTCAACTATTGAAGAACTAATAAAAAAATTTGATTATAAATCTCTAACAAAAGCACCAGCAAAATATGATTTAAAAAAATTGGATTGAATATCTAACCAACATATAAAAAAAATGACAGATGATGAGTTTTATAATTTCCATATTAATTTTGTTAAAAGCAAAAATAAAATTTTCTTAGAAAATAAAAGAGAAGTTTTATTATTATTTAAAAATCAATTAAATTATGCAAATCAATTAGATGATCTAATTAATGATATATTTGAAAAAGAAAATTATAAAGAAGAAGAATTTATTAATAACCTTAAAGAGAACAAAAAATATATTTCAATAATTGCCCCGATTTTAAACGAACAACTAACTTTAATAAAAGAGTGACAAATTGAAGACATTAAAAATATTATAAATATTATTAAAGAGAAAACAGGTTTTTCAGGTAAAGAGTTATTTATGTCAATAAGAATTTTATCTACTAAAAATATACACGGACCAGAGTTGGCAAAAATAATATATTTATTATCTAAAAAAGAAGTATTGGCAAATATTGAAATGATGAATAAAATTTTAGATAGTTTTAAAGACTAAAGAAAGTAATTATAATGAAAAATAAAGAATATATAAAAGACCCTATTCATAATAATATTGAGTTTAATGAAAGCGAACTATGAATTTACAAAATTACTCAAACCAAAGAATTTAAAAGATTACTATCAATATCTCAATTAGGAGAATGTTCAAAAGTTTTTGTGTCTTCTAATAATAATAGATACTCACATAGCATTGGTGTGTATTATTTGTCTAAGGAATATCTGAATGCTCTTAATATCACTGATTTAAAACAAAGAAATGTTGTTTTAGCTGCAGCTATATTACACGATATTGGGCACGGACCTAAATCACATTCTTTTGAAGAATATGTTGGGTGCAAACACGAAGAACTAACAAAAAGAATAATTTTAAATAAAAATTCAAACATTAATAAAATTTTAATTGAAAATAAGGTTGACCCAGAAGAAGTAATTTCATTGATATCTAAAACTCACAAGAATAAATGAATGACAACAATTATATCAAGTCAAATAGATGCTGATAGACTAGATTACTTATTGAGAGATAGTTATTACTCTGGAGTTGCTTGTGGCAAAGCTGTAGATTATTCTTTCTTATTCAAACAAATAAGTATTGTAGATAATACAATAACTTATGATTCTAGAACAATAAATCTTATTGAAACTATTTTATTTGCTAGATATCAAATGTTCCAACAATTATATTTAAATAAAAATATTATTTGTTATGAATTATTAATAATTAATGTTTTTAAAAGATGGAAAAAACTTTATAAAGAAAATTTTAAATTTAAAGATAAATTTAAATTATATTATTTATTTGACCCATTTTTAAAAGGTGAAGAATGAGATATAGATTTATTTTTAGAACTTGATGAAAATAAATACAATGTAATATTAAATTCTCTTTGAAATGAGGATGACATTATTTTAAAGGAATTATTAGATTCTTATTTTTTAGAAAACAAGTATTGTGTTAGTTCTAAACCAGACACTAGTGTTGATTTTGAAGTTACAGAATACAATAGTGCAAAATGTTTTTATGAACTTAATGACCCTATCTATATTTCTAGTAATTCAAATTCTAGTAAATGTAAATTAGAAGATATAAGTGAATTTATAAAATCTTTATCTAGTAAAAAACCAAATTTTTGTTTTTATTTAAATAAAAACAAAACTTAATATATAATATTAAAGTAAATATTAAGCGAGGTATTATGCAATTATTGAATTATGCAAAAGAAATATTAATCAATTCTAAAAAAGAAACTTTGTCTTTTAATGAATTATGAAAATCTATTTGTAAAAATCAAAAAATATCTGCTAATGATGCTTTGGATATTTCAGTAGATTTTTATCAAGCTTTATTACAATCTCCTGACTTTTTAAACTTTGGAGATCAACAATGAGGTTTGAGAAGCAATATTAAATTTGAGAAATATCAAGAACTTGCAAAATCCTTTAACTCTAATCTATTAGATGATTTAAAAGAAAAAGATTACAAAGTTGATATGTCAATTAACGAAATAAAAGAATTAGAAGCTCTTACAAAAGGGAATCTTACTAAGTTATTAAATTTAGAATCTGGAGAAGATGATGATGAAGAAGAGGAAGAAACATATTCAGAAAATGAATAAGAAAATTAATTAAGGAAAAATATGAAAAATACAAATTTAGTAAATATAAAAGACATGATTGGAAGAGCAAAGTTATTTAATTATGCAATCGCACAAATAAATATCAATAATTTAGAATGAACTAAATGAATATTAGAAGCTGCACAACAAACTAATTCACCAATAATTTTAGGAGTATCTGAAGGTGCTGTTAAATATATGGGTGGTTATGGTGTTGTATATTCAATGGTTAATTCATTAGTAAGCGAATTATCTTTAACTATCCCAGTTTCACTACACTTAGATCATGGAACTAAAGCGGGGTGTCAAAAAGCTTTAGAAGCTGGTTTTCCATCTGTAATGTTTGATGGTTCAAGAAATTCATTTGAAAGTAACTTAGCTGACACATCTGAAATGATTAAATTATGTAAAAAATATAATGCTTCTCTAGAAGTTGAATTAGGTGGAATACCTGGAACTGAAGATGACTTCCATTCAGAAGGTTTATATGCTAAACTTGATGAATGTATAACTATGGGGAATTTAGATATTGATGCTTTAGCTATTAATTTTGGTTCAGTTCATGGACTATATCCAAAAAATTGACAAGGATTAGATTTCAATTTATTAGTAGATATTAATTCAAATGTTAATAAACCATTTGTGTTACATGGTGGAACAGGAATTCCTGATGATCAAATTCAAAAATCAATTTCTTTAGGTGTTTCTAAAATTAATATCAATACTGAATTACAAATTGCTTTTACTAGAAAAATGAGAGAATATTTTGTTTTAGGTAAAGATGCAGATTTTAATACTAAGTCATATGATCCAAGAAAAATATTTGGTACTATTGAACCAATTTTTAAAAAAGTTTGTATAGAAAAATTTAAATTATTTGCTTCATTTGGAACAGCTAAATAAATATGAATTTATCTACTGGAATTATAGGGTTACCTAATGTTGGTAAATCCACTTTATTTAATGCTATAACCAATTCGCAAGTAGAAGCTGCAAATTACCCATTTGCTACTATTGAACCTAATATAGGTATTGTAAACTTATATGATATAAGATTAGAAAAATTATCAGAATTAATTAACCCAGATAAAATTGTACAATCAGCAGTAAAATTTGTTGATATTGCAGGGCTTGTAAAAGGTGCGAGTAAAGGTGAAGGTTTAGGAAATAAATTTTTACAAAATATTAGAGATGTAGATGCAATTTGCCATGTTGTAAGGTGCTTTGAAAATAGTGATATAACTCATGTTAATAATTTAGTAGACCCAATAACTGATGTTCAAATTATTAATTTAGAATTAATTTATTCAGATATTGAATTAGCTGAAAATAGAATTAGAAGAATTGAAAAATTAGCTAAATCTGGTGACAAGATTGCAAAGATAGAATATGATTTATTGATTAATATATTAAATACACTGAAAGATGATAAAAAAATATCAACTTTGTCACTTTCAGAAAATGAATTAAAACTAATTTCGTCATTCAACTTTATTACATCAAAACCAATGTTTTATGTGGCTAATATTAATGAAGATGAAATTTTAACATACAAAAAAAATAAACATTTCATTGCACTTGAACAATATGCAAAAGAAAACAATGAAACAATATTACCTATAAGTGCAAAAATAGAATCTGAATTATCTCAATTAAGCAATGAAGATAAAGTTCAATTTATGAAAGAATTAAATATTGAAGAAATAGGGTTAAATAAATTAGTAAGACATGCTTTCAATATTTTAGATTTATGTACTTTTTTTACTTTTGGTAAAATTGAAGTAAGATCTTGAATATTTAAAAAGAACTGAACAGCTCCTCAATGTGCTGGAGTAATCCATACTGATTTTGAAAGAGGTTTTATAAAAGCTGAAATCATAAAGTATGATGATATGTTAATTTATAAAAATGAAACTGCTATTAAAGAAAATGGAAAATTAAATTTAGAAGGCAAAAATTATATTATGAAAGATGGAGATATTTGTAATTTCAAGTTTAATGTATAATAAATTTAATTTATAAGGAGGACTTATCATGGCTAAAACAAATGCATTTAATAAAGCAAAAGGATCAATAGAAGTAATATGTGGGCCGATGTTTGCGGGTAAAACTGATGAATTAATTAGAAAATTAAGAAGAATGGAATATGCAGATGTTTCTTATATAGTTTTTAAACCAAAGATAGATGTTAGAGATAAGAATGTTTTATCACGTACTGGTTTATCGCAATCAGCTATTGAAGTTAATACGCCATACGAAATTTTAGAAAATTTAATGAATGCTGAAAAAGAATATGATGTAATAGCAATTGATGAATCACAATTCTTTAATAACGAATTAGTTGATGTATGTTGCCTTTTAGCAAAACATAACTATGTAGTAATAGTATCTGGACTTGATCGTGATTTTAAAGGAGAACCTTTTGGGCCAATCCCTTCACTATTAACTCACGCAGACTTTGTAAGTAAATTAACTGCTATTTGTGACCAATGTGGTGGAAGTGCATCTTGAACTCAAAGATTAATTAATGATAAACCAGCTGATTATGATTCTCCCCTTGTTTTAATTGGCGATACTGAATCTTACCGTCCTAGATGTAGACAATGCCATATTGTCTCAAATAAACCCCTCTCAGACCTTGAAATAAAGTTTTTAAAATATACTGGTAAATTTAACTAATTAAATATATTATATATTCTTAATATATAATTAATAAGTGAGGTAATATGTTGTTTTTTCCAAAAAATATTTTAGCAGTTAGTAAAGTTTTATATGATGAACCATCATCAACAATTTTTATAACCTATTCAAATAAAAATAAACAAGATTTTTATAAAGTTGATCGTAGTTTTTTTAATGAAGTAATTTTTCCAGTTATTGATAAAGGTGATGATTTTAGATCTTTATTAATTTGGGGAGAAAGAAATAATTATGCTAAGCAATTTTTTAATTCTAATCTTGAAATTATTCTAGACAAATATAATGGATAATAAGGGATTTTTCTTATCAATTGAAGGACCAGATGGTTCAGGCAAAAGCACTATTTCAAAAATGCTATTTAATTATTTAACTAATAAACAAATAGAATGTGTATTAACTAGAGAACCTGGTGGATATAAAAATCATATTAGTGAACAAATAAGACATATCTTATTAAATAGTAAAGATATGTCTTACAAAACTGAAGCACTATTATTTGCCGCTAGTAGATGTGAACATGTTGATAATTTAATTATCCCATCTTTAAAAATGAATAAATTTGTAATATGTGATAGATATATTGATTCTTCATTGTCTTATCAAGGGGTTGGTAGAGAATTGGGAATTAAAAATATTTATGATATTAATATGTTTGCTATAAATCAATTATTGCCACATTTAACTATTTTAATAATGATTGAACCAGAGATTGGCATTAAAAGAATATTCAGCCAAAGAAAAGATGAATTAAATAGATTAGATAAAGAATCAATTGAATTTCATAAAAAAACATACAATGGATATATAAAAATTGCTGACTTGTATAATGACAGAATTATTATTATTGATGGTAATTTATCAATAGATCAAATTTTTTCAAATATTATTTTAGCTATAAATGATAAATTAAAAATAGGAGATTTTTTTATAAATGAAATTTAGTGATTATCTTTTAAAAGTAAAAAATAATAATAGTTTTTCTCATGCATTACTTGTAATCACAAATGGTTGCACTAACTATGAAAATCTAATAAAAAAATATTTAAAAACATTATTATGTTCAAAAACTTTATATTGCGATGAATGTATTAATTGTAATATTATTAATAATAATAATTATATTAATTTAATAGTAATTGATGCTTTTGAAAGTCAATTAAGCAAGGATGATGTTTTGTCAATTCAAAAGTCTTTTTCAAATTCTATAAATAGTAAAGAAAATATAAATTTATATGTAATTAAAAATATTGAGAATGCTAATAAATCTTCCATTAATTCTTTATTAAAATTTATTGAAGAACCACCTGTAAATACTTACGGATTATTTTTTACTAAAAATGAAGCTTTGGTTATTGACACAATTGTTAGTAGGTCTCAAAAGATTAATATATTAAACGAAAGTAATTATGATGATGAAATTATAAATGAATGTTTTAGTGATACTAAACAATATGAAAATTTTAAAATAGATTTTGATTATGAACTTGAAATAAAATTCTATCAAAACTTAGTATTAAAGTTAAACATTAATGATCAAATTAATTTTATTAATAAATTTAAAAAAATAGACACTAAATATATATCAATTATTATAAATATCATAGGATATTTTAGTACTATAGAAAAAAAAATAAACTTATATCAATTAAAAAAAGATTTATCATTAAATATGAATAAAAATTTATTAGCAACAATGATTATAAATATTTTGGAGAAATAATGAAAACAATCGCCGCTTTTGCAACTCCTTTATTTAATAGTGCAATACATATTATTAGAGTATCTGGTAATGATTGTTTTTCAATATTAAATAAAATATGTAAAAATAAAATAAATAAAATACCCAATAGTATTCAAAGAAATTTTATTATTGATAATAATAAAATTATTGATGATGTTTTATTGAATATATTTGTTGCTCCTAAAAGTTACACTGGTGAAGATTCAATTGAAATTAATTGCCATGGTGGTGTAGTAGTAAGCAAGATGATTTTAGAATTATTAATAAGGAATGGATGTTATGAAGCTAAACCAGGTGAATTTTCTCAAAGAGCAATGTTAAATAAGAAAATTAATTACCTACAAGTAGAAGCCATCAATAATTTAATTCATGCTAATAATGAAGTATCAGCATCATTTGCAATTAATGGTGTTATTGGCAAAGACTCAGATATTATTGAAACCTTTAGAGAAAAAATATTTGAAATAATAGGAAGTGTAGAAGTTAATATTGATTATCCTGAATATGATGATGTTATAGACATGTCGCATGGAATTATAAAAGAAAGAATTAATTTATTGAAAGATGAATTACAAAATATAATTGATAATTCTATAAGATTATTGCCAATATTCAGAGGTTTAAAAATAGCTATAATCGGCAAACCAAATGTAGGTAAGTCTTCTTTACTAAATTTATTGTCAAATATGGATAAAGCTATAGTTTCTGAAATTGAAGGTACCACAAGAGACGTTGTTGAATCACACATTTTATTGAATGGAGTAGATATACTTTTATTAGATACAGCGGGGATAAGAAATACTAAAGATCATATTGAAAAATTAGGAATAGAAAAAACATTCAATGCAATGGAAGCTGCAGATATAATAATTTATTTAAAAGATGAATTAAATGATGAATTTAAAATACCAAAAAGTATAAATAAAGAAAAAATAATACAAGTTTACAATAAAAGCGATATTAAAAAATGAAATAATGAAATTAATATATCAGTAAAGAATGGCGAAATAGATGATCTTCTATTTTTAATTAAAGAAAAAATAAATAATATTGATTACAAAAATGTAAATACACTTGTATTACAATCTGACAGACAAATAAATTTACTTAAAAGAATTATTTCTAACATTGAAGAATTAGTTAATGAATTAAATAATAAGATACCTCTTGACTTATCTATTCAAAAATTAGAAATTATTTTAAAAGACTTCGATGAAATTTTAGGAAAAACTATGCATTATGATAAACTAAATGAAATGTTTACAAAATTTTGTATTGGTAAATAAAATGAAATATAAATTAATAGATACACACTGCCATTTAAATTCTGAAGTATTCATCAATGATATTGATAAAATTTTTTCTATTTTACAACAACAAGAAATACTTGTTAATATTATTGGAACAGATATATCTGATAGTGAATTATCTACTCAGTTATCAAGAAAATACAATAACTCATTTTCTACTATTGGAATACATCCATGTAATGTATATGAATTAAATTTATCTAAAGTAATAGAAAAGTTAGAGTCATTATATTTAAATAATAGAGATAAAATAATTGCAATTGGTGAGATTGGATTAGATTATCATTATGAAGATACACAAAAAGAAAAACAAAAAGAATTTTTTATATCACAAATTAAATTAGCTATTAAATATAATTTACCATTAGTTCTTCATATTAGAGATGCGCATAATGATGCAATTGAAATACTTAAAGAATATAATGATTTACCTAATGTAGTGATTCATTGCTATAGTGATAATTTAAGTTATATGCAACAATACTTAGAATTAGGATTTTATATTTCAATATCTGGAATTATAACTTTCAAAAATGCAAAAGAATTACAGTCTATTATAAAATATATACCAAGAGATAAATTACTAACAGAAACTGATAGTCCATATTTAGCTCCAGTTCCTCACCGTTCTTCTACTAACAATCCTTGTTATATAAAACACATAAATGAATATATTTCTAACTTAATTAATGTAGATATTTTTGACTTAAACAATCAACTATATATTAATGCTATTAATTGTTTTAAGATAAAAATTTAGTTCTATATAATATTAATTAAAAATTTAGTATAATTAATATATGAATTTAAGAAAAAACCAAAATGTTGAAAAAAATATAATTAACATTGATAAAGAATATAAATATGAAAAAAAAATACCTATTGATGATGAATTGATTGTTTCATTATCAAATGTTGGTAAGACATTCATAACTGATTCAAATAAATTTCATGTTTTATCAAATGTTAATTTGGAAATTAAAAAAGGCGAGTTTGTCGTTATTTTAGGCCCATCTGGTTCAGGTAAAACTACTCTTATGAATATAATATCTGGTTTAGAAAAAGCTACTACTGGTATAGTAAATGTTCTAGGTTATAATTTGATTAATTTAGGTAATACAGAACTAACTACTTTTAGAAGAGAAAATATAGGATATATTTTCCAACAATATGGTTTATTACCAAATTTGAATGTAAGAGATAATATTATGTTGGGTGATTTTTTATACAAAAAAAATATCTCATTTTTTCATAGAAAATATAAAAAATCTTTAAAAATAATTCCTAAAATGAACGAAGATAAAATTAATACATTAGAAAAAAAATATCAAAAGGAAAAAGAATTTGATAATAAAAATTCTGACAATCTTATTTCAAGTTATAAAACTCTAATTGAAATTGAAAAACTAAAGAATGCTCCAGATATTTCAAAAGAATCTTTATATCAAGAATACTTATATAATATAAATTCAAAAAATAATTTAGATCAAGAATATTTTAAACCAGATAATATTATGAAAATACTTCAAATTGATTCTTTATCAAAAAAATATCCTTCTGAACTATCTGGTGGTCAACAACAAAGAGTTTCAATAGCTAGGACATTATCTAAAAACCCAAAAATTTTGTTTGCTGATGAACCTACTGGAGCTGTTGATATTGAAATGAGCAAAATAATTATGACCTCTTTACAAAATATTAATAATGATTATGGTACAACTATAGTCATAGTAACTCATAATCCGGTTATTGCTGAAATGGCTGATACTGTTATCTATTTTAATTCTGGTAATATATCAAACATAGTTAAAAATGGAAAAGATAAAAAAAAATGTGAAGAAATGGAATGGAAATAATATGCAATTTAAATTTATAAAAGCAATTGATAAAATAAAAAAAATATCACCAAGAGTAAGAATACTAGACCAAGCCGCTGAAATAGCTGATCAAATTTTACTATTAGAAGAAAAATATTCAAAATTAACAGATGCTGAATTAAAAAATAAATCATATCGTATTATTGAAAAAGTATCTAATGGAGCTTCAATAGATAATTTTCTAACTGACGGGTTGGCTATTATTAGAGAAGTGTTATTTAGAACATATGGATTGAAGGCTTATAAAGTTCAATTGATTGGTGCAATTATTACTCACTATGGAGATTTTGCTGAAATGGTTACTGGTGAAGGTAAAACATTAGTTTTAGTTATGGTTTCATATATTAATGCATTCTCTAAAAAAGGTGTACACATAGTTACTGTAAACGAATATTTAGTTCAACGGGATTCAGAATTTGCATCGTTAGCATTAAACAAACTAGGGATTAGTGTTGGATATATAACTTCTGATATGGATAATGAAATTAAAAAACAAATGTATAACAAAGATATAACTTATGCGCCTAACTCAGAACTTGGTTTTGATTACTTGCGGGATAATATGGTTACAAATATTTCAGATAAAATGCAAAGACCATTACATTTTGCAATTGTTGATGAGGCTGACTCTGTTTTAATTGATGAAGCTAGAACTCCACTTATTATTGCAGGTAGTCCAGTTGATGATATTTCTATGTATATACAAGCTGATAAATTTGTTTCTACACTAAATGAAAAAGATTATGTAATTGATGCTGAATCTTCGTCGATTAACTTAAATGATAATGGTATTAACAAAGCTCAAGAATACTTTAATTTAAAAAATTTATATGATATTGAAAATAGTGAAATAATCCATAGAGTTATTAATTCATTAAAAGCTAGAAAAATAATGTTTTTAGGAAAAGAATATATTGTTAAATTTGACGAAGAAAAGGCAGAAGAACAAATAGCATTAATTGATGCTTTTACTGGTAGAATTTTAGATGGGCGTATGTATAGTGCTGGTTTACACCAAGCTATTCAAGCAAAAGAAAGAGTTAGAATTGAACCTGAAAATGTTACTGTTGCAACAGTAACATATCAATCATTTTTTAGATTATATAAAAAATTAGCTGGTGTTTCAGGTACTGCATTGACTGAGGCACAAGAATTTTTAGATATATATAATATGGTAGTAGTTCCAATTCCTACAAATAAACAACTAATTAGAACAGACCACCCTGATTATGTTTTTGGGAACAAAGAAATTAAATGAAAATATATTTTAAGTGATATCAAAAAACGTCATGCTACTGGTCAACCTATTCTTATTGGTACAGCTTCTGTAGAAGACTCTGAAATACTACATATTCTTTTAGACAAATTAAATATTACTCATGAAATATTAAATGCTAAAAACCATGCTCGTGAAGCTGAAATTATTAAAAAAGCAGGGCAAAAGAATGCTATTACTGTTGCGACTAACATGGCAGGTAGAGGGACTGATATAAAACTTGGTGAAGGTGTAATAGAATTAGGTGGATTATATGTTTTAGGAACTGAAAGAAATGAATCTAGACGGATTGATAATCAATTAAGAGGTCGTTCTGGTCGTCAGGGAGATGTTGGAGAATCTAGATTTTTTATTTCACTTCAAGATTCACTATTTAAAAGATTTGCAACTGATAAATTTGATAAAGCTCAATTTAAAATGGGAGAAGATATTATTGATCTTAAATTTTTCTCAAAATTATTAGATAGAACTCAAAAAAGAGTAGAAAATTTAAATTATGATATTAGAAAAAATTTGATTGATTATGATTATGTATTAAGTGAACAACGTGAATTAATTTATAAACAAAGAGATTATATTTTAAAAACAAATAATTTATTAGATTTAGTCAGTAGAATGGTAAATCATGTTGTAGAATATGGAATTTCTATTTATAAACATCCAGAAAACGTTAACATGATTGATATTAATGAATTAATATTGTTCTTTAATAATAAATTTCTACCAGAAGATAAATTTTTAGATAGCAATAATTTTAATAAATTAAAAGAAAATGAATTGAAAGATAATTTAATTGTTTATTTCCAAAATATTTTGAAACAAATTCATGATAATGATAAAAATGTAGTTAATGAATGAAGACAAATTCTAATTTCAGTAATTGATTCTAATTGAACAATCTTTTTAGACAAAATACAAAAATTAAGAGATGGTGTTTCATTGCGTAGTTTTGAACAAAAACTTCCTCTTAATATTTATGTAGAAGATTCAGATAGATTATTTAATTCTATGACTAAACTAGTTGCTCAAATTGTTTTACAAATAATTGTTAAGAATGATAAAAAAAATATAGCACCAACTTCTTTTGTGGCATCTCCATACAAAGAAACTATTATAAGCTCTGAACTTAGCAACTTTGAAGATATTGTATCAATTGTAGAACAACAAGAACCTAATATTCAATTCAATGATACAAACAATACTACTCGTATCAGAACTATTGCTGCGGATGACCAAAAACAAATAAAACCGAAACCTATTGTTTCAAATAAAATAAAACCAAAACCAGAAGGAACAAAAGAACATATTATTGTTACTCTTAACGAATATTTAAATAATTATAAATATGAAAATAGAATTAAAGATTGACATATCAAATCAGGAATTAATAATTCACAATTAGTTTGTAGCAAATGTAAAGACAATGATAATTGAGAAACTATTTTATTAGAAAATAATGACCATGTTTGTTATTTCTGTTGAATAAAAAAACCAGGTAAATCTACTAAACCAGCTTCAAATAAACAAACTGCTTTAATTAAAAAAGAAACTACGACTAGAGAAACAAGTAAAACAAAAGAAATAGCTAAAGAAAAAAACAAAAGTAGAAATATTAAAAATAAAAATACTAAATTTAATAATTATGATGTAGAAGAATATAAAAAGATCATTAAAAAAATACAAGATTAATAAATTCAAGGAATTAAATAATAATGAAAAATAAATTTGTATTATCTTCTCCTTATGAACCAGCAGGTGATCAAATCAATGCGATTAAAAAACTTATTAATAATATTGATAAAAATGATTATCAAGTATTATTAGGAGCTACAGGAACTGGTAAAACTTTTACTATAGCGAAAGTAATAGAACATACACAAAGAAAAACATTAGTTTTAGCGCATAATAAAACTTTAGCTAGTCAATTACATTTAGAGTTAAAAAACTTTTTCCCAAATAATAAAGTAGAATACTTTGTTTCTTATTTTGATTTTTTTCAACCAGAAGCATATTTGCCTAGAAGTGATACATATATTGAAAAATCAGCACAATCAAATTCAGAAATTGAAATGATGCGTTTATCAACACTAAACTCATTAGTTAATTATAATGATGTTATAGTAGTGGCTTCTGTAGCATCTATTTACCCTACATCTTCACGTGAGGATTATGATAGATATCGTTTGTTTATTAAAACTAATGCAAATCTAGAAAATAAATTTATCAGATCAAGTTTAATTAAATTAGAATTTCAATTAAATAATGTTGACTTAAAACCAGGAACATTTAGATTTAAAGGAGATGTTTTAGATATAGCGCCTGGATATACTGATCAATATTTTTATAGAATATCAATGTTTGGAACAGAGGTTGAAAAAATAAATAAAGTTGATACTTTAACAGGCAATGTTATAGAAAAAATGGATTCAATTTTGATAACTCCTGCAAATGAATATTTAATGAATAAAGATGATAATGCAATTGCTCTTGAAAATATTAGAAAAGAAATGTTAGAGAGAATAAAGTACTTTAATTTGAAAAATAAACTAATAGAAGCTCAAAGAATTGAAGAAAGAACCAAATATGATTTAGAATCCATGAAAGAGTTTGGAGTTTGTAATGGTATTGAAAATTATGCTGCTCAACTTGAAAGAAGAAAACCTGGTGATACCCCATTTTCATTAATGGATTATTTTAACTTTAATAATGAAGAATGATTATTTGTAGTTGATGAATCACATATGTCTATTCCTCAAATTAGAGGTATGTACAATACTGATAGAAGTAGAAAAGAAACATTAGTGGAATATGGTTTTAGATTACCATCAGCTCTAGATAATAGACCATTAAAGTTTGATGAGTTATTTTCTAAATTAGATAAAACAATATTTGTATCTGCAACTCCAAATGATTGAGAGAAAGAAAAATCTAATAACTTAATTATTGAACAAATTGTAAGACCAACTGGGCTTTTAGATCCTACAATTGAAATTAGAAAAACAAAATTTCAAATTGATGATTTGATAAATGAATTACAAAAACAAAGAGCTAAAAATGAAAGAACATTTGTTTCTGTAATGACAATTAGAATGGCTGAAGAATTAACTGAATACTTGAAACAAAGAGAAATAAAAGTGGCTTATATTCATAATGAATTAAAAACTTTAGAAAGATCTAAAGTTCTTTATGATTTACGTAAGGGCAAATTTGAAGTAATTATTGGTATTAATTTATTAAGAGAAGGTATTGATGTTCCTGAAGTCTCATTGATGGTAATTTTTGATGCTAATAAATCAGGATTATTCCGTAGTGAAAAATCATTAATACAAATGATAGGTAGAGCTGCTAGAAACTCTAATGGGCATGTAATTATGTATGCTGATTCAAACAGTAAAGATATGGATAAAGCAATTGATGAAACTAATAGAAGAAGACAAATTCAAATTGACTATAATAAAAAGAATAATATAGTTCCAACAACTATTATAAAATCATTATCAAATCATTTATTTGATAATGGTAGTATAGAAGAGTTTATTAAAAGTAAAAAAAGCCCAGCGTCTATTATTAAAAAATTGAAATATGATATGCTTTCAGCTGCAAAAGAAAGAAATTATGAGTTGGCAGCCACACTGCGAGATCAAATAACTGAATTAGCTGCAATAGAAGATTCAAAAAAAACGAAAACTAAATTTTAATTAGTTTTAAAACTTCTTCTATTAAAAAATCTTCAGTTTGAATTTCGTATAATGTATTATATATTACATTATTTTTAATTAATAAATGAGTTGGCACATATTCAACTTTAAATTTTGTATCGGGGTTTCTAAATATACCAGATTCTTCAGCATCACATTCTATAAATATAATATCAATATTATTTTCTTTAGCATATTTTTCAACATTCTCTACTACAGGTTTCATCGCCACACAATCACCACATCATGAAGAGCTAAAATATAAATAAGTATTACCTTCTTTTATTATTTCTAAAACTTCTTTAAATTTTTTCTTTTCCATACTTTTATTATACAGTTATAAAAATTTAATAATTTAATTTATTCAAAATCTATTTTAGAAATATTAATAATCTTTTCTTTTTCAGTAATTTTATTAATTTCACCGTCTTGAATATTTATTATTTTATTTGCTAAAGGTATTAATTTAATATTATGAGTTACTATAATAATAGTTGTTTTATATACATCATTAATCATTAAAAATAATGACATAATAGTTTTAGCACTATAATCATCAACTGCACCAGTCGGTTCATCAGCAAAAAGAATTAAAGGTTTTTTAGATATAGCTCTAGCAATAGAAATTCTTTGCTGTTGCCCTCCAGACAAGTTATTAATTTTATATTCTCATAAGCTATCAATTTCTAGTTCTTTACAAATCTTATAAATATATTGATCTTTGAATAATTGCTCTCTTAAATTTTCGATTTTGGTTTTTAATGCTTCATTTGAATCAGTATTTTTGCCTCTAATTATTTTTGCCTCTTTTTTATATTTTTTAAAAATTTTTGAAATTATTTTTTGTTCTTTAGAATCAATTGAAACAATAATATTTTCAAATACGTTTACATCTCTTAATAAACCATATTGTTGAAAAACATAACCAATATATTTATATCTCAGTGAAACTAATTCAGCGCTTTTTAAACAACTTGTATTAGTCCCCATAATATTTATATTACCTTCACTTGGCCTCTCTAATGCAGAAAGTAAAGAAATCAAAGATGTTTTTCCAGAACCTGACTCTCCAAATATCATCACAATATCAGATTTATATATATCTAAACTTACATTTTTAACTATATTATATTTTTTATCTTCATTAGCTACTATTTTCCAAGCATTAGTTGCTCTAATACAAATATTATTATCTAATTCAGTGAACTTTGGATAATCTTTATTTAATGTTTTATTTTTAGAATATTTTTTATTTTCCTGGCATTTTTTTTTATATTCTTTTTTATTGGTTCTTTTATTTAAATCCATTATCGATAACTTTCTATATAATATTCAATTCAGTATGAAAATTGATTAACTAAATATTTTCCTCAATTTTCTATAACAAAAGAATTAAAACCTACTAAATCTTCACTTGCATTTAATAATTCATTTTTAATAGCTGAATTATCATTTGTAAATGATTTTACAATCTTTCCATTAGAAATTACAATAACTTTATTTGCATATTTTATGAAGTTTTCATTATGAGTGATCATTACAACAGTAGAATTTGAATTATTCATCTTTAATATCATATTCATTACATCTGTACTAGTATCTTTATCCAAAGCTCCAGTGGGTTCATCACAAAAAATAAATTTTGGTTTTTTTACCAATATTCTAGCTATTGCGACTCTTTGTTGTTGACCGCCTGATAACTCGTGTGGAAATTTATTTTTTAAATTACTAATTTTTAATTTTTGCATTACATCATTAATTAGTTCTTCCTTATTATCACATTTAAATGATTTATAATTTTCAATATATTTTTTAGCAGATTGCGAGTAAACAGAATTTAAATCTAATGAATTTTTAATATTATCATAAGATGATAAAACATTTATTAAACCATAATTTTGAAATATATATCCAAAATAATATCTACGTCAATAAGTTTTTTGTTCTTCAGTCATATTAGTAATATTTTGGCCATCTATAAATACGTTTCCAGAAGTTGGTTGTAACAATCCAACTATTATATTTAATAAAGTTGTTTTACCAGATCCAGATTTCCCAAGAATAATAACAAAATCTCCAGAATTTATTTCTAGATTAATATTATCTAATATTAAATCTTCTGAATCTTTTTGACTAGACTTAAATGTTATATCCTTACATTCAATAGAAAACATGTTATTAATTATTTTAAATCTTCTGAATTATTTTTTAAATAGCTCTTAACGCCTTCAGGTGAAGCTTTCATCGCTTTTTGGCCTTTTTTTCAATTAGCTGGACACACATCACCAAATTCTTTGAAGAAATTCAGAGCATCGACCATTCTAATCATTTCATCAATACTTCTACCTAATGGCAAGTCATTAACAACGGCGTGTCTTACAATCATATTTTCATCAATTAAGAAACTCCCTCTTAACGAAACACTCTCATCAAATAAAACATCAAATTCTTTTGAAATTTCTTTTTTTATATCAGAAACTAAAGGGAATTTTATTTGTCCAATTCCACCACAGTTAATATCTGTGTTCTTTCAGGCAAGATGACAAAATTCATTATCAACAGAACAACCTACAACATTGAAACCCTTTGATTTAAAATCTTCTAATTTATTATCAAAAGCTATTATTTCAGAAGGACACACAAATGTGAAGTCTTTAGGATAAAAAAACAATACAACACCATTTTTTCCTAATAATTCACTTAATTTAACAGATTTTATTTCGTTATTTCCCATAACTGTAATTGCTTCAAAATCAAAAGCTTTTTTTGTAACTATCATAGCTACCTCCATTTTTATAATTAATTATAACATACTTAATTATTTTTTTGCTTTTCTTCTTAGTATAAAATATGTAATAACAACCACAAAAGATAACATTATAATTGAAGAGAAAAATATTATCATCCCTCTTTTATTAGCGGTTTTTCTAACCTTTTCAATCAATTCTTCACTTACTAAAGTTTTTCCGTAAAATAGTTCCAATTGATTTTTTCTATACATATTTAAGGGGTTATAAATAATTTGTAAAACCATCATGATAAATGAAAAGGTTGCAAACGTTCAAACAACTATAAAAGCTGAATTATCAGTTCCATTGTATAAAAATAAATTCCCAAAATTACTTCCTTCACTATTTGAAAGATTCATAAAATAAGTTACTATGAATGTTAATAAAATCAATAAACCAGATCCAACATATGCTGATAAACTAATTCAATTTAAATAAATATTGTTAACTAAAAGACCTTTATAAATTTTTGTCAAAGAAGTAAAAATAGTGTCTTTGCTCAGAACATAATTATTATTTTTTAACTCTTTCCTAATTGTTTTTACCTTAATTAAAGAAATTATAAAAAAGATTCCAGAGAAAAGAGTGAATAAACCTTGAGGAAGATACATTCATTCAGAATAAGATTTATCAAACACAACTCAACTTACCAATGAAATACTAATAATATTTAAAATTAATAAAATAAAACCTAATAGTAAAGAAAATAAAGCATGTTTATATTCAAATTTAAAAAAACCAGGTAATTTTTTTAACTCTTCTTTAAAATTAATATGTTTAATTTTATTTTCAATAGAAGAAGTTTCTTCAAAAATCTCTTTTTCATTATTTTTAGCATGTTCTTTGTCGGCAACATTTATTGTTTCCACAAAATCATTGTTATTTTCTTTATCAACAATATTAAAATCAACATCAGATAATTCATCATCAAATATAATTCTAGTCATCGATTCAGAAAAAGAATTTAGAAATTTACTAGTGTTTTTAATTTGTATTTCTTCATTCAAATTTATTCCAGAAGTAATTGCTTTTTTTCTTGTAATTATTGGAATAATTGGTGGAGGTAAGTTATTAACCTTTGCAACATTAGCATTAGTATCTTTATTAAAAGATTTTATATCTTCATCTTTGTTTTCAAAAGGTATTGTATTTTTATCATCATTTAAATTCATTTTGTTAGTTTTATTAAATTCATCAGCCACTTGAGGCATTTTTAACAAATCATCTATATTGAATGTCGAGTTATCGGACATGCTACCTCATTAATAATTAACAGTATATATATTTTACCAAATATGTTTTTTAAAATCCAATACATTTTTTTTATTAATATAATTAATATAAATTTAATTACATTTATTTAAAATGAAATTTTTTTTGAATAAAATTGTATAATATAAAAAAGAGGAAATTATGGAATTAAAAAACTCAAAAACTTATAATAATTTAATTAAAGCTTTTAAAGGTGAATGTGAAGCTCACACTAAATATGAATTATATTCAAAAAAAGCTAAAAAAGAAGGTTTCAATATTGTTGCAGATCTTTTTGATGAAGCTGCTAAAAATGAATTTGAACATATGAAAATATTTTTTAAAAAAGCTCATAATGATGATGTTCCTATAACTATCAATAATTTAATGGATTGTATTAAAAATGAAAATGAGGAAAATAAGATTCTTTATCGTGAATTTGCTAATACTGCAAAAGAAGAAGGTTTTGATGAAATTCAAAATATTTTTAATATGATAGCTGATATTGAAGCCCACCATGAAGAACTTTTTACTGCAGCTCTTAATAAAATAAAGAATAGTGAATTATTTAAAGGAACAACTGATGATACTATTTGAATTTGTTCTAATTGTGGGCATGTGCATAAATCAAAAGATGCGCCTGATATTTGCCCAGTATGTTTCCACCCACAAGCATATTTTTATAAAGAGTTATAAATTATAAAAATGCAAAAAGGTAAACTAATAATTTTTTCTGGTTCATCTGGTGTTGGGAAAAGAACAATTCTACAACAACTGCTTAAAGATGAAAAATTAAATATGAAATATAGTGTTTCATTGACTACTAGAAAACCTAGAGAAAATGAAGTTGATAGTATTGACTACCATTTTGTTGATAATAAAACATTTGATAAATATATTGAAGAAAACAAATTAATAGAATGAGCACAATTTGTCGATCACAAATATGGAACACCTATTGACTATATTTATGAATGTATAAACGCAGGCCACAATATAATTCTTGAGATAGAAGTACAAGGCGCACTTAAAATTTTTAACTCATATAAAGGAGACTTTATTTCAATTTTTATTATGCCTCCTTCCATAGAAGAGCTTAGAAATAGATTGACTAATAGAAATACTGAATCAAAACATGAGATTGAAAAGCGAGTTTTAGAAGCACAAAATGAAATTAAGCATAAAAATTTTTATCAAAATGTTGTAATAAATAATGATCTTCAAGAGTGTATAGAGGAAATTAGAAAGATACTAAATAATGAAAAGTAATTTTTTTGATTTTGATTTAATATCACTAGAAAATAAATTATTAGAAAATAATTTTAAAAAATTCACAGCTAAACAAATTTTTAATTGAGTTTATAAAAAGTTTATTATTGATTTTAATCAAATGACGAATCTTTCAAAATCGTCAATAGAGTGACTAGATGAAAACTTTATTATTCAGCAACTTAAGGTTGTGATTAAACTTGATGCGAAAGACGGCACTACAAAATTTCTTTTTGAATTAGAAGATGGTAATAAAATTGAAACTGTTTTGATGAAATTTGACTATGGTTATTCTATATGCGTAACAACACAAGTTGGGTGTAATATGGGTTGTAAATTTTGTGCATCAGGCCAACTTAAGAAAATAAAGAATTTGGAATATTCAGAAATAATAATGCAATTATATTATGTTAATAGATATTTATATTTATTAAACGGATCAGAAATTAGAAATATAGTTGTTATGGGAATTGGAGAACCATTTGATAATTATGACAATGTTTCAAAATTTTTAAATATTGCCAGAAATGATTTGACTTTTTCTATAGGTTCTAGAAAAATAACAGTATCTACATGTGGATTGGTAGATAAATTTGACAACTGAATTAAAGATTTCCCTCAAGTTGGACTAGCTATAAGCCTTCACGCCCCTAATGATAAAATAAGAAGTCAACTGATGCCAATTAATAATGCTTATAATATTAATGCTATAATGAATAATGTTAATAAATATATATTAGCCACCAACAGAAGAATAACTTTTGAGTATATTTTAATAGATGGTATTAACGATAGCAAAGAATGTGCACTTGAATTGGTTGATTTAGTTAAAGATACTTTATGTTACATTAATTTAATTCCATTTAATTCTGTCGATAATACAGTTTTTAAAAGATCTAAAAATGTTAGACAATTTTATGAAATTTTAAGACTAAATAATATAACAGCAACTGTAAGAGTTGAAAAAGGTGCTGAAATTAACGGATCATGCGGTCAGCTTAGAGCAAGGGAAGAAAGATAGATGAAGTTTTATAGTTTAACAAATGTAGGTTTAGTAAGAAATAATAATGAAGATGCTGTTTGATGCGGCGAAAATTCATTTGGTAATTTTGCTGGTGTTGTATGTGATGGTTTAGGTGGATATAAGGGTGGTTCTGCTGCAAGTGATATTTGTATAGAAGTTTTTAAGAGAAGATTTGCTGAAATTGATTTTAATAGTTTGGGAATAGATGAAATTAAAGAGTGAATGCAAAATACAATTGATAAAACAAGAGAAGAAATAACTTCTTTTATATTTGCTCACCTTAATCAACAATTAGCCAATATGGCTACAACATTAGTTTGTGCAATTATTGTTAAACAAAAAGTTTATGTTTTTAATGTTGGTGATTCTAGGGCATTTAAAATCTCAAAAGAAAGAAGTTATCAAATTACTGAAGACCAAAATTTATATAATCATTTTATTAAAAATAATGAACCTGAAGAAAAGTTTGTAAAATATAAAGATAATTTATATGCTATAACTCAATTTATAGGTGCTACAAGTAGTAGACCTGTAAAACCAGATTTATTTGAAACTAACTTTCAAAATGGAGATTACATAATTTTATCTTCTGACGGATTACATAATTTTTGTACTATTAAAGACATGATTGATTCAATTATTGCTGAAGACACATATATAGAAAGATGTAACTTAATTATGTCAAAGGCTATCTCTAATAATAGTAATGACAATTTATCGATTGTTATTTTAGGAGAATAAATGGAATTAAAACCAGAAGAAATAATTTCTAATTATAAAATCATTAAACAGTATGCAAATGGTGGAATGAGTAAAGTTTATTTAGCTCGTTCTATTTTAAATCCTTATAATAATCATAAAAAAAATAACGACTTAGTAATAGTAAAAGTTATTAGTAGATCTGAGAATATGAATCAAAAAGATTCTGACTCACAGTGAGATAAAGCTAAAGATGAGTACAAACTAACTTGAGCGCTAAGAGATAAATTAAATGATAATATAGCGAGACCTATAGAATGACAAGAAACTGATGATAAAAAAACTTATATCATAATTTCAGAATTTATTGATGGCCCAAGTTTGACTAGATTACTACTTGAAAAAAAATCACTTCCTATTTCTAGAGCAATGAATTACTTTAGTCAAATATTAAATGGTATTAAATTTTTACATCAATTAGATGCTAAGAAAGTTGTTATTCACCGTGATCTTAAATCTGATAACATAATTTTAACCAGTGATTTAAGAAGGGTGAAAATTATTGATTATGGTATTGCTAGTTCATTTTACGATGGCAACTTTATATCAAATGAAGGAACTATATATTGTACTGCTAACTATACTACCTCAGATGTTTTGAAACTTAATCAAAAAATTTTAGAATTAGCTTCAAAAGGTGACTTAAAATCTAATAAGAAATTGAAAGAAGTTATTACTACTCAATTTGACTTTCACTCTTTAGGAGTAATTTTGTATGAAATGATTACAGGTAGTTTACCTTTCACAGAAGTTGAATCAGAATCAGATAAACAAAAAATTGAAAAATGACTTAAATATGATATTCCAAGTATTAGAAATCAAATACCAAATGTCCCTAACTCAATCGAAAATATAATTTTTAAATGTGTGGCTTCTAAAGAAGCGGATAAAAAATTTAGATATAATAATATTGATGAAATTATAAAAGACGTTGAAAATTGAGATGCCGAAAATAGAGTGGAAGAAATATTAATTAAACCTTTAGATAAAAGAATTTTTCAAAAAGTTAAATTATTTAATGTTGCTAATAATAAATCTAATGAAAAATGATATCGTAAAACATGATTTTACTTATTAATATCATTTTTATCATTATCAATTATTTCAATATCAATTATTATTATTGTATTAAAGACTCTAGGTATCAATTAATTATGAATGGAACTGTAATCTTTAAGAATAGATCATCTATTATTGTTGAAGATAAATTAAACCAAAAATACAAGACCTCATTAAAAGGCACTTTAAGAAACTTAGATATTTTTTTAACAGTTGGCGATAATGTTGAATTTAATTTATGCGATGATATCTATCTTATAACAGAAATTTTAGAAAGAAAGTCATTGCTTGAAAGACCAAAAGTGGCCAATATAGATAAAGTTATTATTATTCAATCAACAGTTGAGCCAAATTTTAATACTCTATTTTTAGATAGAATGATAATGTTTTATAAAAGTCATGATATTGAAGTGGAGATTGTTATTTCTAAAACAGATATTTCTTTTGAAGAAAAAACTAAAGAAGAAATATTAAACTTTAAAAATTATGGTTATGAGATATATGATATAAATATAGATGAAGAATATCAACAACTACAGAAAAGCATTGAAAATAATTTAGTTTGTTTTGTTGGTAACTCAGGAGTTGGTAAATCTACATTAATAAATCGTCTAGATCCTAACTTTAAAATAAAAACTCAAGAGATTTCTAAATCATTAAATAGAGGAAAACATACAACTACCACTACAACTATTTATAATTTTGCAAATGGTAAAATAGCTGATAGTCCTGGGTTTTCAACTGTAAATATTGATATAGAAAAATTAAAATTAGCAAATTATTTTTTTCACAGTAAAAATTTTCATTTTAACTGTAAATTTAGAGATTGTATTCATATCAATGAAATAGGATGTCTAGTTAAAGAAAGTCTTGATGATAAATTAATACAATGAAGATATAATAATTATTTAAGACTATTAAGAGGCAAAAATGATTAGATTAAATTTAAGTTTTTTAAATAATATTGATTTTGATTCAATAAGTAATAAATATGAGAAAAAATTAGACCAAATTCATAAATACTTTCTAGACTTGAATGATGAAATGATGGGTTGAATTAATTGACCAGATAATGAGTACCTTAATAATGAATATAAGTATTTATATGAATTAAAAGATAAATGGAATAAATTAGGAATAAAGCACATAGTTATTATTGGAATTGGTGGCTCATATATAGGAATTAAAGCAGCAATTGATATGCTTTCTAATAATGACATTAAATATACATTTTTAACTCAAATATCCTCATTTGATTTAGAACAACTAAACGATAAGCTAAAAAATGAAAATTGAGGAATTGTTGTAATATCAAAATCTGGAAATACATTGGAAACAACTATAAATTTTCGTTTTGCAAGAGAGTTATTAAAAAAACAATACAAAGATGAGCATGCTCAAAGAATTATTGCTGTTACAAGCAAAGATAATGGTAAATTAATAAAAATTGCCAAAAGTAATTCCTATTATACTTTAACTATTAATGATAATATCGGAGGGCGTTATTCTACTCTAACATCTTTTGGGCTTTTTTTAATGCTGTATAAAGGAATTAATGTAGAAAAAGTAATACAAGGTAGTAAAAATATTCAAAAAGATTTTTTAAATAACAAATACAATAATAATGATATTTTAAAATATATAGCTATAAGAGATTGAATGATAAAAGAATTAGATCTAAATATTGAAATTTTTCAATTATATGATGAAAGATATAAATTTATTGGTGAAACTTATAAACAACTATTTGCTGAATCAGAAGGTAAAAAAGAAAATATAATTTTACCAACTGTATCTATTTTTTCAAATGATTTACATTCAATTGGTCAGTTCTATCAAGAAGGATATAAAAAATTCTTTCAAACAACAATGTATATTGAAGATAACACTAATGTAAAAATACCATCTTCATCATTTAATAATGATGATGGGATAGACTATTTATTAGATAAAAATATTAGTGATATCAAAAATTGTTTAAAAAATAGCGTTTTAGAGGCACACTCTATTGATGCTAAAAATAAAAATATTTTAATAGAAGCAAGTGGTGAAAAAGAAATTATGTTTGGAGAGATATATTCGTGGTTATGTTTCGCAGCAGCAGGATCATCATATTTAAATAATGTTAATCCATTTAATCAACCAGGAGTTGAAAATTATAAGAATAAACTAAAAAAAACATTATAATATTTTAAAGGGGATTTATGCCGCAATATTTAATTATTTTATTAAGTGTATTAGCTAGTTTGTTTATTGTTGTTTTATTGTATTTAACATATACATTTAGAAAAATTAATATTACAACTAAAAAAATTGATTATTTGATTGAAGATATTACATATAAATCTGAAATGTTATCTCCTATTATTGATTCACTAATTAAATTATCAACTTATGTAAGTGTTATTGACGTTGCAGTAAAGAAAACTTCAGGAAGCATTGAAAAGGTTGTTAAAAATAACTTCGAAAATATTCAAAAATTTAATAAACAATTAGAAAAAGTTTTACTAAATGAAAAACATTCTAAATAAATTACCAACATTAAAATTGTTACTAGATAAAGTCTATTATGATTCTATTATCATTTCTAATGATAAATCTCTTTATTTTGAATCATCACTAACAACAAATAAACTTAATAATATGAATGAATTATTATTTAGTATGAAAAATTTACATAAAGGATATTATCATATTATTCAAAATGTATCTAATGAAATAAAATCTATCAAAGACTCGACTTTAATTGATGTTTATTCTTTATGAGACATTCAAAACAAACTTGATATGCTTTTAATTAAAAATAATGGTAATATAAAATAATGAAAAATGTAGTTATAATTGGTGGTGGAACTGGAATTTCTTCTATTTTAGAAGGAATTAAAGAAATTGATAACATTAACTTAAAAGTTATTGTTTGTGTATCAGATTCTGGTGGTTCTACTGGTGACATAAGAAAAGAATATAATATACCAGCAATTGGTGATATAAGAAAAGTTGCTAGTACATTAAGTGAAAATAAAGAAATATTTGATCTAATTATGAATTATAGATTTAAAACTGAGGATGAAAAAGCAACATTAAATAACCATTCTTTAGGAAACTTATTTATAACTGCATTAATAGAAACTGAAAATAATTTTTATTTAGGAATAAAAAACTTATCTAAAATTTTAAAAATTAAAGGTGAAATAATCCCAGTAACAGATTTCCCTAATTTAACTTTAAAAGCAACTTATAAAGATTCAACAGAATGTATAGGTGAACATAACATTCCTAATTTAAATAAAACCATTTCTGATATCACTTATTTAAACTTAGAAAGTATAAAACCTAATTCAAGAGCTATTGATGTTATACATGAAGCAGATTTTATAATTTTTAGCCCGGGTTCACTTTATACTTCAATAATTCCTAATTTTGTTATCCCGGGAATTAAAGAAGCGATTTTACAAAACAAAAAAGCAAAAATTATTTATATTTCTAATATTGTTTCTCAACCAGGCGAAACAACAAATTATACTGCATACGACCATATTAATGAACTTGAAAAATTTTTAAAATATGGAATTATTGATTTAATAATTATTAATAATCAAATTCCTAATGAAGAATTATTAAGAAGGTATAATGAATCAAATTCTAGTTTTATTTTTGCTGATGAAAAAATAAAGTCATCGCATGTAAATGTATTAGAATTTCCATTATTAGATAATAATAACAAAATAAATATAAGACATGATTCAAAGAAAATAAAGAATTGCTTAGTAGAAATTTTTAAAGGAGAATAAAATGAAAATATTAGTTGTTGGTGGTGCAGGTTATATAGGATCTACATTTGTAAATTATGTTTATAATAATTCAAATTATGAAGTTATTATTTTAGATGATTTATCAACTGGCTTTAAAGAAGCAATTCACAAAAAAGCTGAATTTGTTAAAGGATCTATTTTAGACAAAAATATAATTGATTCAATATTTAAAAAACATAAAGATATAGTTGGTGTATTTCATTTTGCAGCAAAATTAATAGTTTCAGAATCTGTTTCAAAACCAGCAATGTATTGATTAAATAATGTTGGTGGAGTGGCTGTATTAATGGATTCGATGCAAGAACATAAAATTAATAATTTTGTTTTTTCATCTACAGCAGCAGTTTATGGTTTTCCAAAAACAATACCTGTTGATGAAGAATCTCAAACCAATCCATGTAATCCATATGGCAGTAGTAAGTTAGCTTGTGAAACACTAATCAAAGAATCATCAACTGCTTATAATATGAATTATATTATTTTGAGATATTTTAATGTTGCTGGAGCGAATGAAACTAGCGAATATGGGTTAAGAATTAAAAACCCAACACTATTAATACCAGTAATAAATAAATCTATTATTGAAGATGGACAAGTAAATGTTTTTGGTAATGATTATGAAAATAGTCCTGATGGAACATGTATTAGAGATTATATTCATATAGATGATTTATGTGCAGCTCACTTAGAAAGTTTTAATTGAATGTTAAAAAATAATAAATCTAATATATTTAATTTAGGAACAACTAATGGATATTCAGTTTTACAAGTATTAAATGAAGCTGAAAGAGCAACTAAATCAAAAGTTAAATATAATTTTGCTGGTAGAAGGCCAGGAGATCCTGATATTTTAATTACTAAAAATGAAAAAATTAAAGATTTAATTGGGTGAACACCAAAAAAAGGATTGAATGAAATGATTGAATCTGATTTTAAATTTAGAAAGAAACTATATTAATGATTGTAATAGATATTGGTCATACTTTTATCAAAACATACAATAGTAATCTAGATTCATATGATAGATGCAATATAAAATCCAATATTAATGAATTTATTCAAAACTTAATAAACGAAAACAAAGAAGAATTATTTTGAATTGGGAGTGTTAATAAAGACTCTTATAAAAAAATAGAAAAAATACTTATTGAAAATAAGGTTGCATATAAATGTATCATTTCTGATTATTTTAAAAAATATGTAAAAATCAATAAGGATATTGATTACAAAGAAATAGGATTAGATATATTATCAATTTGTTTTTATATAGATAAAAAAAATTATATGATGATAAATTCAGGGAGTGCAATAGTTAACATTAAATTTACAGATAAAATAGAAGGTGTTATTATTTCTCCCAACTACTTTCTAAACTTAGATAAATTATGTAAAAAAACAAATTTGTCATATACTTTTTCTCCAACACTTAACTATGGTATAAATACAAGTGATTCTTTAAATGCAGGCCTTAATAATTGATTTAAATTAACTTTAGAAAAATTACTTTATACAAACCCTGAAATTAAAGAAATATTTTCAAGTGGAATTGATAAAGAGTTTTTTAATGTTAATAATATTCATATTGATGAATTTTATATTGAGCCAACAATCAAAGGTTATATAAAATTAATTAAACTTTTATAATTTCATAATATAGCCTACAACTAAAATTGTTATATTTATAATATAAATAATATATATTTTTGTTA
Source organism: Proteocephalus fallax (assembly GCA_028672205.1). Classification (NCBI taxonomy): domain Eukaryota; kingdom Metazoa; phylum Platyhelminthes; class Cestoda; order Proteocephalidea; family Proteocephalidae; genus Proteocephalus; species Proteocephalus fallax. The sequence goes on from JAPUBX010002615.1 coordinate 396,915, forward strand.
TAATATACTAAATATAAATATAAAAATTTTAGGAGATAATATGGCAACTAGAGCAGAATTAGTAAAACAATTAAGAGCAATGACAATGGCAGGGATGTCAGATTGCATGAAAGCACTTACTGAATGTAAAGATAATTTAGAAGACGCACAAAAATGATTAAGAGAAAAAGGAATGGCTAAGGCAAATAAAAAAGCTTCAGCTATTGCTTATGAAGGAATTGTTATGAGTGACATTTCTAAAAACACTGGTTTAATTTTAGAAGTTAACTCTCAAACAGACTTTACAGCACAAAATGAAAATTTTATTACATTAACAAATAATATTTTTTCTTCTATTGTTTCTCAAGCTAAAAATGATTCTGAAATTGAAAAAGTTTTAGTTAATGGTTCTACTTTAACAGAAGCTGGAAATGAATTAACAATGACAACTGGAGAAAAAATTGCTTTTAGAAGAGCAAATATAATTCAAAAATCAGATTCACAAACATTTGGTTTTTATACTCATACTAATAAAAAAATTGCTGTTCTATTATTAATTGATGGAAAAGTTGATCAAGAAGTGGCTAAAGACATAGCAATGCATGCTGCAGCAATGGGCCCTAAATATTTAAATGAAAAAAGTGTTGATCAAAATTGATTAAATTCAGAAAGAGAAATTTTAGAAAATCAATTTATAGAAGAAATGAAACTTTTAGAAGATGGCAAAGCTAAAGAAGAAAAAATGAAACGTTCAGAAGTAATAGTTGTTGGAAAAATTAAAAAACTATTAAAAGAAATTTGTTTAGTTGATCAATTATTTGTAAAAGATAATTCAATATCTGTTGGTGATTTTGTAAAAAAATCTGGTGGTACAATTATTCAAATGTTCCGTTATGAATTAGGTGAAGGAATTGAAAAGAAAGAAAATAATTTTGCTGATGAAGTAGCTGCACAAATGGGAAGTAAATAAGGAATTATTTATGTTAAAAGATAATAGAATAATTTTAAAGATTTCAGGAGCTTCACTTTCAACTAATAGTGAAAATATTATTGAAAATAAATTTATTGTTAATATTGCAGAACAATTAATAAAATTATCTACTAAATATCAAATAGGTATTGTTATTGGTGGTGGTAATATTTGAAGAGGCAATATGAATAAATCTTTAAATATGGATCAAAATGTAGCAGACTCAATGGGTATGCTTGCAACAATCATGAATTCTATTGCTTTAAACAATACTATAAAAAATAATAATGGTTCTTCAAAAGTTTATAGTTCTATAAATTGTGAAGGTTTATGTGATATATTTAATCATGAAAAAGTAAATGACTGATTAAATATTAAAGGGAATATAGCTATTTTTGCTGGTGGAACTGGTTCACCTTTTTTTACAACTGATACTGCAGCCTCGTTGAGAGCTTGTCAAATTAAAGCAAATAAAATATACATGGGTAAAAATGGTGTTGATGGAGTTTATGATGTTGATCCTAAAATAAATAAGAATGCAAAAAGATATGATACATTATCATATGATGATGTTATTAAAAAAAACTTAATGGTTATGGATTTAACTGCAATCACAATGTGTCAATCTAACAATATTGAAATAGTAGTTTTTAATATTGATCAAGAAAATTCTATATCTCAAATTATGGAAAACAAAATAAAATCTACAATTATTAAATAAAGGAATTATTATGGAATTGAAAATTTATAAAGAAAAATTTGAAGAAAAATCTAAAATAGTTTTATTATGATTAGAAAATGAATATTTTAAAATTAGAACTGGAAGAGTTTCTGGTAATGCTTTAGATGAAATAAGAGTTGAATCATATGGTACACTTGTTCCATTAAATAATGTTGCAAATATTTCTGTACCTGAACCAAGAGTTCTAATTATTAAACCATATGATATGAGCACTATAAAAGACATAGCTTCAGCAATTAATAATGCTAATTTAGGTGTAAACCCGCAAGTTGATGCTGACAAGATAAGAATAGCTTTTCCTGCACTAACTGAAGATTCTAGAAAAGAGTTAATAAAAAAAGCTAAAACAACAGCAGAAGATGCAAAAATCAAAATTAGAAAAATTAGACAAGAAATTCAAGATACTTTTAAAAAAGATGCTGATTTAACAGATGATGATAAAAAAAACTTCAACACTCATATTGATGAATATACAAAAAAAGCTAATTCTGAAATAGAAGTTATTTTAGAAAAAAAATCTAAGGATATTCTAGTTATTTAATGGATAATAACTTAAAGCATATTGCTTTTATAATGGATGGTAATGGTCGCTATGCTAAAAGTCTAAATCAACCTAGAACATTTGGTCATTTAGAAGGAGCAAAAAGAATACCAGAAATTATTCTATCTTGTAAGGAAATGAATATTCCACATATTTCTTTCTTTGCCTTCAGTACAGAGAATTGAAACCGCCCTCAAAATGAAGTAAAATTTTTATTTAATTTATTTCAAAAATATTTAACTACAAAAAGTTTAAAGTGATTTATAAAAAATAAGATTAATTTAAAAGTAATAGGTTTTGAAGATAATATTTCTATTAAATTATTAAAAAATATCAAAGAGTTTTGTGTAAGCACACACAAAAAAGACAATTTAATTACAGTTTATATATTTTTTAATTATGGTTCTAGAATGGAAATTGTTGAAACATGCAAAAAATTAGTTGAAAACAATGTAGAAATTAACATAGAAAATTTTAATAACAATCTTTTAACAAAAAATATTCCTGATGTAGATTTATTAATAAGAACATCAAATGAAAAAAGAATAAGTAATTTTATGTTATGACAAATTGCTTATAGTGAAATTATATTTGAAGAAACTAAATGACCAGAATACACAAATAAAATATTAGAAAAGAATATTTTAGAATTTAACACAAGAAAAAGACGATTTGGGGGTATTTCTAATGAGTAGCACAAATTTATCTGTATTTAAAAAAAGAACAATATCATCAATTGGAATGTTAGGTATTTTATTTTTATTCTTTCTATTTATATCATTTGCTGATGTAGATAATAACTGATCTCCCATTAGCTTAAATCATCGTGATATTTTTGCTTGACTATTTTTAATATTAACTTTCCCATTAGTATTTTTTGGTTGTAAAGAAGCATCAGTAATTTTTTTTAAAAAAGATAAGTTTGCTTTTATATTTTTATTAATATTATTAGTGATAACAATTTATCCCCCGGCATTAATATTAATTTTTTATAAGTATAAATATTTTGCTATATCTGATATAAGATTTATTTATTTAATTACTATATTAATATCAGCAATATTTTCAATTATATCTCTAATAATATTTATGTATTTTTATGGCCTATTTGATACTAAAAAAATATTAACTCAAATATTTCTATTTTTGTCTATTTGTGGTTTGCTTTCTTCTATTTTTTATTTTTCATTAATTAAATCTTGAACGACTGTTTTGCTATTGTTAATTATTCCTATATTTACTGATACTTTTGCGTACATTGGTGGAATGATGTTTGGTAGAGATAAGTTATCACCTTTTGTTTCACCAAAGAAAACAAAACAAGGGGCTGCAATTGGAGTTATTACAGCTACGTTAATTTCAATTATAATTTTAATCTTATATTCACTTGATACAGAACATAATATACTTCGAAATTTTTTTGGTATTCAATTTAAAAATAAATTTGAAACAATTTTACCAAATGAATTCGCATCATTTCCTTTATGATGAGTTTGTGTTGTATTTTTAATAATATTTCTATCAATATTTTCTATTTTTGGGGATTTATCATTTAGTTCAATTAAAAGAAATTATAATATTAAAGATTTTTCTAATTTAATTCCTGGGCATGGTGGTGTCTTGGATAGATTCGATTCACACACATTTGTTTTTACTGCTTATTTTATTGTTAGTATATTGATTGGATATTTTTCAAAGACTGTGATTTTTTTATAATGAGAATATTAGTATTTGGTATTACTGGAACAATTGGTCAACAACTATTAAGTGTTTTAGGAAACCATAAATTAGTTGGTGTATCTTTTTATAAAAACTTTAAATTAGGTATGGAAATTGTTAAAAAACATAAAGTACAAAATTATTATTGCTTTGATAATAAATCATACTCAACTGTTGAAAATATAGATGAACTTATTACTAAATGTAAACCTGATTTAATTGTTAATGCAATTGTTGGTTATAGAGGTCTTGAAATAACTATTAAAAGTATAGAACATAAAATCGATTTAGCTTTAGCAAATAAAGAATCATTAGTTGTTGCTGGTAAATTTATAAATGAATTATTAATAAAAAATAAAGTTAGTCTATTTCCAATTGATAGCGAACATAGTAGTTTATATGAAATCTTAAAAAACAAAAATAAAGAAAATATAAAAAAAATTTATATTACATGCTCTGGTGGTAGTTGTTATTTAAAAACTAAAGAAGAATTATCATCAATATCATTTGAAGAAGTTATAAAACATCCAAATTGAAATATGGGGTATAAAATTTCTATTGATAGTGCAACCTTAATTAACAAGTGTTTTGAAATAGTTGAGGCGTATTGATTATTTGATACAAAAAATATAATTCCAATTTATCATCCAGAATCACTAGTACACTCATTTATAATGATGAAAGATAATTCTTATCAAATGTATGTTTCATATCCAGATATGAAATTACCTATTAAATTAGCATTAAATAAATATGAAATTACTAATTCAGAAATTCCTGAAATAAACTTTAATAAAATACAAATGAATTTTGATGTTATAGATATGAAAAAACATATCCCTATACAATGAGCCTATGATATCATTAATGATGAAAATAATAGCCTAGGATTGATTATAAATGTAGCTAATGAGATAGCAATTGAATTATTTAGAACTAAAAGAATTAAATTTATATCAATTATCCCTTTTATTAGTTCATTTATAGAAATTTATAAAAATGAAAAAATAAAAAATATTGATGATATATTTTATCTGTTAGATAAAATAGTAAGTAGTGATTATGAACAAGTTATACAAAATATTAAAAACAATTAAAATTATTAAAGAAGATGAATTATCTTTTTTTAGTAATATTAATCTAGATTTTTCTGAAAAAGAGGATCATTATCTTTTTATAGTATCAACCGACTCAATCATTCCCTATGATATATATAATAAAATATCATCTTTTTCTTGTGATGGTTTAAATTTTAAAGTTGAACTTATTTTAAATACAGATTTAACAAATAAAGAAATAACTGAAGTTTTAAAAAACATAACAAAAAAGAAAACAGATATCTTGTTCTTTGATATAAATATTGCTAAAAACCTTACAAAATTGGATGGTGAATTATTAATTTTTAAATATATAGTTGATAGTGAAAAACAAGAGATAGAATCATTTTTTAGTGATATTAAAAAATTATTTAAAAATTATTTGGGAAAAGAAATTAAATCATTGCATTTTGAAATTGATGAAGATATAAAGAATCACGTTGATAACTTAAGAAAAATGGAAGAGAGAAATAAAAGTGCTGCTATATCTTACCAAAAAGAAAAGATGGCTAAAAAAAATGAAGAAAAAATATTTGATAATTCAAAATTTAAAGGAAAAAAATTATTATTAGATGAGATATTCATAGATCAAAATTCTGTTATTATAGAAGCGGAAATGTTTTCTAAAGAATTTGTAGAACGAGCTAAATTTTCTTCATATAAAATTTATTTAAATGATTATAATTCAACAATTTTATCAAAAGCATTATTTTTCCCTCAATCAAACTATAAGAGCAAAGATGATGCAATTAAAAAAACAATTGATGAATTAGAAAAAGGCGATTGAGTAAAGATACAGGCTGATATTAAATCAGATCAATACGAAACAGAACAATATGCATTAATTAAAAATATAACTAAAATACCCAAACCAGATAAATATGTTTCATTAGATACTGCTAATGAAAAAAGAACTGAATTATGTGTGCATACTAAAATGAGTGCATTTGATGGAATAATAGAGATTGAAGAGTTATTTAAAACGTTATCTTCTTGAGGCCACAATTCTGTAGGTATTGCTGATAGATATAATGTTCAAATATTTCCAGAAATACAAAAATTAGCTAATAAATATAACATTAAACCAATATACGGTAGTGAGTTTGAAATTATTAATGAAATGCCACCACTAGTTTTAAATTCTAATAATACTAAAATTACTGATAACACATACATAGTATTTGATTTAGAAACAACGGGATTAACTTCAGAGTTTGATGATATTATAGAATTTGGTGCAATTAAATATAAAGATAATGAAATAATTGAAAAGATTGATTTTTTTATGAAACCTAAAAAACCTTTATCTTCTTTCATAACACAATTAACTAGTATTAGAAATTCTGATGTTGAAAATGCAATTAGCCAAGAAGAAGGAATGATTAAAATTCTTGAATGAATAGGCAGCTACCCATTAATTGCACATAATGCAATTGATTTTGATTTTAATTTTTTAATAAAGAAGTGTGAGCAATTTAAATTGCCTATGTTAAATAATGCAGTAATTGATACACTTCATATTTCTAGAGCACTATTCCCTGAATATAAAAGCCATACACTTCAAAAAATGTGTGGTAAATTAGGCATAAAATATAATACTATTGATGCCCATAGAGCAGATTATGATGCAGAAGTTCTTTTTTACTTATGAATAGAATTAGTTAAAAGAATGCAAGAAAAAGATGTTATATTTTTGGATGATATCAATATTAAATTAACCTCTAAAATGATGAAAGCACGATATAGAAGTAATTTTTTATATGTTTATGCTAAAAAACAAGAGTCTTTAAAAGTCTTATATAAATTAATATCTACTGCTCACACAGACAACTATTGTACCAAACCAATGATTACATATCCTCTATTAGATTCTCAAAGAGATGATTTAATAGTTTGTAATTCTCCAATAGATGGTAATTTATGAAACTTAGCTTTGAATTCAACAACTGAAAAATTAAAACAAGCTATTAATTTTTATGATTATGTTTTTATATCACCACCTTCATGCTATTTACATGAAATATCTGATAATAATTTATCTTTGGAAAATGTCAAAGAAACAATATTAAAAATAATTAATGTTGCTATCTCTTTAAATAAAAAGGTTATCGCTACATCTAATTCTTATTACTTAAACAAATGAGATAAGAAATATCAAGAAGTTTATTTATATGCAAAAGGCCTTGGTGGTAAAAGACATAGATATTATCGAAATCAAAAACTTCCTGATACATATTTAAGAAATACTAATCAAATGTTTGATGAATTTTCATTTATTAAAGATCAACAATTATTAGAAAATATTATTGTAAATAATTCTAAAGATTTTACTAATGAAGTAGAAAGTGGAATAAAACCAATTAAAGATAAATTATATACTCCTCATATTGATAATGTAGAAGAAATGATTACAGAAAAAGTTTATCAAAAAACACATTCTATTTATGGTGATAAAATACCAGAAATAATACAGTTAAGATTAAAGAAGGAATTAGATTCTATTATTGGTCATGGTTATGGAGTTGTATATTGAGTATCTCATTTGCTAGTTAAAAAATCATTAAGTGATGGATATGTTGTTGGTTCTCGTGGTTCTGTTGGTTCTTCATTAGTTGCTACAATGCTTGATATAACTGATGTTAATCCACTTCAAGCACATTACTATTGCAAAAAGTGTAAATTTTGTGAATTTAATGATGATGTAGAAGATGGTTATGATTTAGATGAAAAAAATTGTCCAAATTGTAATGAAAAATTAATTGGAGATGGACATAACATTCCATTTGAAACTTTTCTTGGTTTTAAAGGTGAAAAAGTTCCAGATATTGATTTAAATTTTTCTGGAGAATACCAAGTTCATGCTCATAATTTTATTAAAGAATTATTTGGTGCAGATCATGCGTTTAGAGCTGGTACTATATCAACAATTGCTGATAAAACAGCTTTTGGTCATATTAAAGCTTATTTTGAAGAGACTAACCAAAATGATAAGAAAAATTCAGAAATAATGTTATATGTTAGCAAATGTAAAGAAACTAAAAAAACTACAGGCCAACACCCTGGTGGAATTTTAGTTGTCCCTAAAGATTTATCAATATGTGATTTTTCTCCATATAATTTTCCAGCTGATGACACAGACTCTACTTGATATACAACTCACTTCGCATTTGAATATATTCATGACAACTTATTAAAGTTTGATATTTTAGGGCATGATAACCCAACAATATTACGTCAATTAAAACAACTTACGAATATCGATATGTATGATATACCAAATAATGATAAAGAAGTTATTAAATTATTTTCAAGTACTGAACCACTTAAAATAATTGATCAAAATTGCTTAAAAGATAAAACTGGAGCAATTTCTTTACCAGAGTTTGGCACTAAGTTTGTAAGAGAAATGTTAAACCATACACAACCATCTTCTTTTGATGATCTTATTAGAATATCTGGTTTAAGTCATGGGACTGATGTTTATGTTGGCAATGCTAAATCATTAATTAAAGACAAGGGATTAAAATTAAAAGATGTAATTGCTTGTAGAGATGATATTATGAATTACTTAATTTCGAAGAAAATTGATCATTCAATTTCTTTTAATATTATGGAAGATGTAAGAAAAGGAAAAGGCCTAAAAGAAGAATATAAGGATATTATGTTAAGACATGATATTCCAGAATGATACATTGAATCATGTAATAAGATAAAATATATCTTTCCAAAAGCCCATGCTACAGCATATGTGCAACATGCTTATAAATTTGCTTGATATAAAATTTATCATCCATTGCCATATTATGCAACTTATTTTTCACATAAAACAGATGCAATTGATATTGATGTTATTTGTCAAGGGCGTGATGTTATTTTACAAAGAGTTGATGAAATTAATAAAATGTTGTCTGACAAGACTCAAGCTTCTCAAGTTAAGAAGAAAGAACACGATTTATTAGTTAATTTCACTGTAGCATTAGAAATGATATCTAGAGGTTTTAAATTTTATAAACCAGATATTTTAAAATCAAGCACAAAAGATTTTATTCTTTTAGAAGATGGTTTATTAATTCCTCTTAATTCAATTAATGGTTTAGGAGAAACTGCTGCATTATCTGTTGAGGAAGCTAGAAAAAACGGTCCATTTAAAAGTATTGATGATTTAAGTAAAAGAACTAAATTAAATAACACTAATATTCAATATCTTAAAGACATAGGAGTATTAGATGATTTACCTGATAATAATCAAATTTCATTGTTTTAATTATGATATATTTAAATTTAATACCTAGAAATTTATGACATCTTAATTTAAGAAAAATGCTTTCAGACAGTTCTTGAAGTGCATTAAGTACTAGAATTAGAGAAAAACAGGAGTTTACTTGCTTTAGTTGTAAAATAACATTAGAGCAATTAAAATCTAAAAAATATTTTCATGCCCATGAAGCTTGATGATTTGATGATAAAACTAAAATAGTAACTTTAAAAGCAATATTATGTCTTTGTTCTAAATGCCACCAAGCAACTCATTTTGGATATGCTAGTGTTAAAAATAAATCTGATGAGTCATTTAATAGAATAATGTCAGTTAATAAATGAGAGAGACAAATGGTTAGTGATTATATTGACCATGAATTTGAAGTTTGATCAAAAAGAAGCAATATTGATTGAAAAATTGATTTTTCTTCTTTTGATGCATGATTAAATGTTAATGAAATTAGTGAAATTAAAATTTTTGTAACAAAAAACGCCAACTTTAATATATAATATGTATATGAATATTATCCAAAAAAATCCTAATATTTTTTATAAATGATGAACTAAATTATCTATTTCATCATTTTTTCAACTTGTAACTTTATGTCTTATAATACCTTTTGCTATAAAAACAGCTCAAACATTCCAAGAATTTGGTTGAGGAATTAATGATATTGATTCTAAAATTACGTTAGATGCTCAGAATTTTAGAATATGATTAATGCTATCTTGTAGTCTTTTTGTGTTGTTTACTTTTTATAATCTATACATTATTATAAAAACTTGAAAATATATACCATTATTTAGATATTCATTTGGAATATTTGGTTTCTTATTTATTCCAATCTTAATAAAGAATGGAGTTTTAAATAATTTCTTTAAACAATTTTTACTATTTTTATCTATGGACAAAATTAGTTCTAGACAAATATCTCATAAGTCTTTTTGATTGGCATTCAAAAACAGAAGAACAATCAACAGATTATTTAAAAATACTTTATTATTTTATTTTAATATATTAGTATTTATTGTTGGGTTATGATTATTGTTTTATCAAGATCCATCTTCTTCACATGGTGCTGAACAAATATATACATATAAAGTATTCGCCTACTTTACTAAACTTTCTAATATATTTTGTGCTTTATTTTTATTTGTTTTTTGTTTTTTTAATAAGAAGTTAATTTTTAGAAACAACACGCTTCTAAGTGCTGCATCAACTTATATATTTGTTGTCGCAATAACTTATTGAGTAGTATTGTTTCCAATAACATTAAAATCTGGTAAATTTAACACTTTTAATATTGAATCATTATCAGACATTTGATTGCACGCAATAACTCCAATTTCTTTTATTGCCTTTGCTATATATACTTATTACCAAAGTAATGAGAGACCAGCTAGAGCTTCTTTAGGCAGCATTTCAACAATATTAGTATATCCACTTTGATATGGATTATATGCATATTCTCTACCTTTCATGATTAAACAATCTGTGTATGGATCATTTACAAATTTAAATCCATATATGATTGACTTTAACGGATTAATGGTAGGCAGTCCGTGATTCATATTTACAATACCATTGTTTGGCATTTTCTTTACATCAGTATTTCTAATTTTTAATTTAATCAATAATAGAATTGTTAATAAAGCATTATAAAATAAAAAAAACACCTCATGGTGTTTTTTTTATTAATGAATTATTTTTTATTATTCAAAGCTTGCATTTTCTTCTTCATGTTTTTCTGCTGGTTTATTTTTAAGTTTTTCAATTTTGTCTAAACCTTCAGCAATCTTTTTATTTTCAATTTCAATATTTCTTTCAAATATTGTTATATAAACAATAGGTTCTTTTCTTTTTCACTTTAATATAATTTCTTTAACAGTTTTTTCAATTTCAAATCTAAGCTTATTTTCATCTAAAGGTTCAATTCCAGATTCATTAATTTGTTTGTTAACTACATCAGAAATTAAGTGCGAACATTTTGACATTAAACTTCCTGATGTTTTAGCAAAAAAACAACCCTTTACACTTATAATTGGATTAGATAATAATTTATTTCTTTTTTCATTAAGAAGTAAACATATATTTACAATTCCATGAGTAGATAAAACACTTCTTTCTCCTATAATACCTTTAGAACTTGAAGAAGTATTTTTACCATCAATAAATATTGCTTCACCAGGAACAAATATATCAGTATTTCCTAATACACCATTTGTTAATGCTAATTTATTACCATTACATGTTACTAATATATTCTCTTGTTTAAAACCTAAGTCTTTAGCATTTCTTACTAAAGCTTTAAGCATTTTAAACTCTCCATGGATTGGGAATAAGTATGTAGGATTAACTGCTCTAATCATTAATTGTTGTTCACTTCTAGTGGCATGACCTGAAGAGTGAATTTTACAATCACTTTTATTTTCAATAACTTTAACACCTTTTTTATATAACATATTAATTAATGTTTCTACATTGGCATAATTACCAGGTATAGGGTTTGAAGATAAAATAATTGTATCTGTTGGTTTAAGAGAAACTTTATTATTAGTATCTTTTGCCATAGTACTTAATGCAGCGTTTTCTTCGCCTTGTGATCCAGTTAATATTACCAATACATTTTCATCAGGGTATTGGTTTATATCTTTTGAACTAATTATAACATCATCATCAACTTCTAAGTATCCAATTGATCTACTAGTTTTAATATTAGATTCCATTGATTTACCAATAATTGATATTTTTCTACCCAAACTAGCTGCAACTGCAATAATTTCTTCAACTCTACCTAAGTTAGAGGCAAAAGTGGAAATGAAAACTCTTCCGGGAGAATTAATTATCATATTTCTTAAGTTATTAATTATATATTTTTCAGACTCACTAAAACCAGCAACTTCTGAACTTGTTGATTCACATAATAAAACATCAATATTTCTTTGAGATAAATCCATAAGCTTACTTAAATTTGTTTGATCACCATTTGTAGCAAAATCAAATCTAAAGTCTCCAGTAGATACTATATTTCCATTTGGTGTTTTAATTGCAATAGCAAATGAATCTGGAATAGAGTGACTAACACGACAAAAGTCAATGTCAAAATACTTAGTTTTAATTGATGAGTTATCATCATATATTTTTATTTCAGGAATAGATACATCCCTATTTTCTTTTAATCTTCTTTCAATTAATTTTGAAGGAAGAAGAGGCGCATAAATCATTGGAATATTTACAGCTCTTAGTAAATGAGGAATCCCTCCAATATGGTCTTCATGTCCATGCGTTATAACTAAAGCGACAATTCTGCTTTCGTTTTCTTTTAAGTATGAGTAGTTAGCTACCATACCATTCATTCCAAGTAATTCATTATTAGCAAATTTTATTCCATAGTCAAAAATGACGATTTCATCATCATGTTCAACAATGTAACAATTTTTACCAATTTCTTCTAATCCGCCTAGGGCGAAAATATATGTTGGTGTGTTTTTATTCATTATTTATAATCCTTTTAGTAAATTAATTAGAATTATTTATATAGTTTTTAATATCTTGTAAGTCAACAACAGAAACTTCGTCTTCAGCAGTTTGCTTTGAAGCTTTATACACACTTGGAACATGTGGTACTTTTCTAGAAGAAACGCCTCTATTATATGAAACCATATTACCAAATTCATTTCAAAATTCAGTTTGTTGGTCCAATGAATCACTAGTATTGAAACCAGGCAATTGTGTAGAAATCTTAACTTTATCAGTTACTTTTCTATTAAAAACATAAAAATTTATTTTTCTATTAAGATAATTTAATTTAGGTTTTTCAGTAGGCTTTGTAGAAGGCGAAGAACTATTAATGTTTTTTTCTTCATTTGTAATATCTGATACGTCATTTACTTTTGCCATTACATTGAACTCCAATTAAATTAATTTACTACTATTATTATATTACATTAATTTTAAATTGCAAATTAATTAATTTATAGTAAACTTATTATATAGAGGATTTAATGATTATTAGCTTAAATACCGATGATAAATTTAAAAAAATTGCTTATTTTTTATTAAATTTTACTAAATACAATTACAATAGTCTGCAAACTAAAATATTAATAAAAAATTTATCTGCATTTTATAATTTATTTATTTCATTAATACCACTAGTAACAATTGTTCCTATTTTTTATTCAATTATAAATACATCCATCATAAATGAAGGTTTTTTAAAAGTATATTTGCCAATTTATTTAGTCGTTACAATAATTTTATTTTTTGATTGAATATTGTATTTTTCATTAATAAAATATTATTATAATGAAAATAATTTAAAACAATTAGCTAGACACTTCTTTCTAAATATTACAAGAATTTATCAAATAATTTCTATATTCGTTATTTTAATTTTATTTTCTGTGTTTGCTTATGCAACTCAAGGTGGATTACTACTAGAAACCTTTAATATTGAATTCAAAATGTGAGAAATATTATTATTTTTTCTATTATTTATAAATATAAATTCTATTTTTAGTAGATATTTTTATCCAAAATCAAATCAGAAAAAAATATTTGTTTGAAAAAAACTTATTAGAAAAAAAGTTAAAACATTCTTAATAGTATCTATTGCATTAATTATTCTATTATTTATCTTTAGCTATATTATTTTTGTTTCTGAATCAAATGAGGCTAGCACAGGGCCAGAATGAAGTTATTGATCAGCAATGTGGTTTTGTTTTATTACTATTACAACAATTGGATATGGAGACTCAGGGGTTATAAATGTTGCTGGTAGAGCTTTTACAGTTCCGTTGGCAATTATTGGAATATCTTTATATAGTATATTATCAGTACTTTTTGCGACATTGCTTAATGAGTATGATAACCAAAAAGAAGATATTAGAAAAAATGCAAAATATGCTAAGGAGAAACAGCACGATTATGAATATTTATTTAAACAAATAAATACCATTGTTTTAAATAATATTCATGATGCTGGATTAATAACAACTGAAAAATATAATAGTTTATTAACTAAGGAAGTTCCTGTTCCGCTAACAATTGAAAATTTAAAAGAGTTGGAAAAATTATCATTTGATCCTGAAAAATTAACTATAAAATATAAAGAATTATTCATGGGTTCTATTGAAACAGAAAAAAATATAGAATTTAAAGAATTAAATACATCTTGAATTGGTGTTTTAGAAAAACCAAAAGACTTATTAGTCTACAATGTTTTATACTTAGAGAACATTGCAATTATAAATAAAATTAAAAATAGTCATGCACCAGTATATTTTACAAAAGATTTATTTGAAGAAACTATTTTGCATAATATGATACTTTTCATTAAGAAACCTTATAAAGCAGCTTTATTAGAAATAGAAATTGCCACAAGTATAATTATGGAAAAGAACAAAGCATGAGAAACGTTTGGTAAATATTCTGATTTTAATTTAAATCAATTCAATAAAAAATTCAAAGATATATCAAATATAAAAATTCATATTATAAAAAATAAAACAATTTATAAGTCTACAAAATTACTAGAAAGTTTCGCTGTATATACAGATGATAAGATAAAAGATATTATATACATTACTTAATAATGTATAATTAAAAATTATGATAAAAAAAGAAAAAATTGTTACTAGAAAAGAAGATTTTGCTAAATGATATTCTAGTATCGTTAGTAATGCTGAGTTAGCTGTTTATGGAGCCATTAAAGGAACTATAATATTTCAACCTAACTCTTGAGCTATATGAGAATCTATCCAGGAAAATTTGAATTCTAGTTTTAAAGAGATGGGAATTAAAAATGTTTCATTGCCTTTGCTGATTCCATTATCTGAGCTACAAAAAGAAAAAGATCATATTGAAGGCTTTGCACCAGAACTTTTTACCGTAACCAAAATTGGAGATAAAGAAATTCCTGACCCTTATGTAATTAGACCGACTAGTGAAATTGTATTTTGTAAGTATTTTAGTCATATAGCTTCTAGTTATAAAAATTTACCAATAAAATTAAATCAATGATGTTCTGTTATGAGAGCTGAAAAAACAACTAAACCATTTTTAAGAAATTCTGAATTTCATTGACAAGAAATGCATTCAATTCATGAATCAAAAGAATCAGCTTTAAAATTTACTAATGAAATGATTGATTTATATGAAAACTTTATGAATGATATCTTATGTATTCCAGTTGTTAAAGGTGAAAAAACTGTTGGTGAAAGATTTGCTGGTGCTGAAAATACATTTACTATTGAAGGGTTAATGCAAGATGGTCAAATGCTACAATGTGGTACTAGTCATTACCTAGGACAAAATTTTGCTAAGCCATATGATATTAAGTTTCAAACTAAAGAAAACACATATGATTTTATTCACCAAGTATCTGCTGGAGTCTCAACTAGATTATTAGGAGCTATTATTATGGTTCATGCAGATGATAATGGTTTAGTATTACCTCCATTAATTGCACCGACTCAAATTGCCATTAATATTGTTGGAATTAAAGATGAACCTAAATATATAGAATTAATAGAATCATTGAAAGAAATGTTTAAAGACTATAGAATTTATATAGATGATTCAGATAAAGGATTAGGATATAAACTTTCTAGTTATGAAGTTTATGGTGTTCCAATTCAATTAGTTGTTGGTAAAAAGACACTTAATGAAAATATTGTTACTGTTTATCGTAGAGACTTAATGGAAAAAGAAGATATCAACATAAAAGATTTAAAACCTAAAATTGATTCATTGATATTTGATATAAAAACAACAATTTACAATAAAGCTAAATTACAATTAGAAACTTCTATTGTTGAAATTAAAACATTTGATGAATTAAAAGCTGCAATAGAAAATAAGAAAATTGCTATAGGTTATTGAAGTGGTTCACCTGAAGATGAAAAAAAATTAAAACAAGATACAGGGATATCTCCTCGTTGTATTTATAAAATATCAAATAAAAAAGAAAAATGTTTCTTTACTAATAAAGAAACATCACAAATTGTATTATTTGCTAGAGCTTATTAATTATTTATAACTTTTAACATTCTTTGAACAACCTGAATAAGGGTTTTGAGAACATACTAAAGTTCCATTTCTAACTATTGAAACTAATCTTTTTTTACCATCTTTGTAAGTTCCGTTGTCAAAATCTAATCTTCTTTTTTCCATGTTATTTCCTCAATCTATTTATTATAGTATAAACAATTATTTATTTTTTTGTATAATTATCATATCTATAAAGGACAAATATGCTTAAATCAATGATGAGTAACATAGTTACTAAAACAATGAGTAAAAAACTAAATAATGCGGTTATATCAGAAGAGGACATTAGAGATTTACTTCGCGAAATAAGAATATCATTAATTGATAGTGATGTTAATCTAGGTGTAGTTAAGTTATTTATTTCAAACATAAAAGATAAAATCATAGATCAAACACCTCCAGCAGAAATTGCTGTTTCTGATTTTGTATTAAATATAATTAAAGAAGAATTAGTGGAAATATTAGGTAAGAATCAATCTACAATTGATTTTGATAAAAAACAAACAAGAATAATGTTAGTAGGGTTGCAAGGTTCTGGGAAAACAACAACTGTTGCCAAGATAGCAAATTATGCAAAAAATAAATTTGATAAAAATCCCCTATTGGTTGCTTGTGATATTTATCGTCCAGCAGCTATAGAACAACTAAGACAATTATCAAAAGAAGTAAAAGTTGATTTCTTTGAGAAACAAACTCAAAAACCAGACTTAACTGTTAAAGAAGCTATAACTTTTTCAGAAAATAAAAAAAATGATTTAATTATTGTTGATACTGCTGGTCGTTTACAAACGGATGATAATTTAATGAATGAGTTAGTTGATATTAAAAAAGTGTTTCATCCTGATGAAATTATATTAGTAGTAGATGCCATGAGTGGTCAAGATATTATTAATGTTGCTACAGAATTTAATAATAAATTAAAATTAACTGGAATAATTGTAACTAAATTAGATTCTGATGCTAAAGCTGGTGCTGTACTATCATTAGTTTCTATGTTAAACATTCCAATTAAATTTACTGGTATTGGTGAAAAAATAGGATCAATTGATTTATTTTATCCAAATAGAATGGCAGATAGAATATTAGGATTGGGTGATGTTTTAACATTAGCTGAAAAAGCTTCTGAACTTGTTGATGAAAAAAAAGCACGTGGCCAAATGCAAAGAATGATGTCTGGAAGAATGGATTTAGAAGATTTAATGAATCAATTAGAACAAATGTCTAAAATGGGACCCATTGGTGGAATTATGAGTATGATTCCTGGAATGAATCAAAAACTGAGTGAAGAAAAAACATTTGAAATTGAAAAACAAGTACAGGTTTGAAAAGTTCTTATGACATCTATGACTCTAAAGGAAAGAAGAAACCCTAAAATTTTAAAAAGAGAAGCTAATCGTAGAGTTAGGATTATTAAGGGTTCTGGTAGAAAACCTGATGAATTAAACAAACTATTAAAACGTTGAGAAGATGGAAATAAAAAGATGACTCAAATTGGCGGGATGATTAAATCTGGTAAAAATCCATTTAAAGGAAATTTTTAAGAATATTAATATTATTTTATAAATAATAGGTATATATATTACTATAGATTTTTAATATGTATTAAAATATTAGGTATAAATATTTTAATTTTTTAAAAATATTAGTAGTATAATACAACCATTAGGATTTTTATTCTTAAATAAAACCTAAATTAGAAAGGGGAATGCAATGATGAATATCAAAAAAGAAGAATTTTCTGTTAAGTACAATGGTATCAACTTAAAAGAAAAAGCTTTAAAAGAACGTAAAAAATGAATGTGAATTATTTTACTAGGATGTTTCTTATTGCAAATGTTACCTTATTGTGTAGCATTAAATTTAACGAACGTATTCGTTGGATCAGATTGAGGAATGTGAACTGGTGGTAATTCCACTATTATTGGTTTAACATTTACTATGGGTGCAGTTGGTGCAGCTTTTGCTGGTCCATTTGTGGCTAAAATGTTTGGCAAGAAAATAAACATGAGAGTTGTTTATTCAATTGGGGTTGCTGCTGCTATGATGGGTTTTGCTGGGTCATCAATTAATAGTATGATGCCTTCATCAATGAGATCATTAACTTCGGTAACTGCAATTTTATGAATATCTAATATGACTTCTCAAGTTGGAGTTATGATATTCTCAGGTTTAGGTGTTAATAATTTAATATCTAAATGATGACCACCTGAAAGAAGAGGGTTTGCTTTAGGTTTAGCTTTTATGGGTGGATCTTTAGGAAATATTTGAATGCAACAATTAGTTGGGCAATTAAGTGGAATATTTGGAAATGAAATAATTATTGATCCAACAACTAACAAACCTCTTTATAATTTTGATGGAAATCAATATGCTACTTATTTAATTATGGCTGGAATTGGTTTAGTATTAGGAATAATGGTTGTAATGTTTGTTTGTCGTAAACCATTACCTCCAGTTGATATTATGAATCTTGGATCAACTCCAAAAGATAAAAAATCTATTAATGGAAACATCTTGCTTAAAGATGCACAAGTTAAACTAGCTCCTGCTTTAGAAGCTTCTCCATTAAATACTAAAAAATATCCAATTTATTGAATATTAGCATTTGGATACTTAATTTTACAAATGGGAACAGTTCATGCTGCATTTAATGGTCAATTCATTCAACATGCTACTATTATAAATAACCCAGGTGAAACATACAAAGCCACAATGGCTCTAGGTGGGACATTATTTGGAGTGTCTTGTTTAGCTGGTAACTTCTTTGGTGGTGTTTTAAATGATAAGTTAGGCCCAAATAAATCAATAGCATTAGCTGGGACAATGCAATGTGTTGCTATATTTTGTTTGATGTTCAGTGTAAATAATTTTGCATTAGTTTATATTTACTTTATTTTAGCGGGATTAAGTGTATTTGTTTATACTTCAACACCGGCATTTATTAGTGGTAGATTGTATGGTGCAGGTCAATCTAATAACCATATGGCTATATTAGGGATCTTTATTGCATTAGGATTTGCTATTGTTAATTCTATAACTGGTTCAATAACAGGGGGAGTTGGTCTTGATGATAAGACTGGTATTTCTTTAAACCCTCAAGAAATGTTTGGTAAACCAACAAATGGTAATTTCTTTGCATTAGGTATCTTTGGAATAGTGTGTATGGCTATTGGAACAATTATAGTTTCTATATGTTGTACTATTATAATGAATAAAGGTATTAAAGGTTTATTAGATTACTCTCCAACAAAATATACTAAAGTTATTTTATTAAAACATAGCTTATCAATTAAATTTGCTTCTTTAAGAATATTATTAACTAAAAAAGATTTCAGAAAAAACCCAAGTAGAGTTACTCGTATGGAATCTAAAAAATTAAATGATGAAAGTATTAATGCCATCGATGATTTCAAAAAATTAATTTCTAATAACTTTAAGAAAGATGAATTAACAACTAATGAAAAAAATATCTTAGCTCAAATTTATTTATGTAAATTAATTACTTTAAAAGAGTTAGAATTATTTACTGGAATTAAAAATGTTGATAAAATAATTACTACTTTAATTTCAAAAAAATTAGTAGGAACTGAAGACTTACAAGCAAGTGGATTAACTTATAAAATAAGTGATAAATTAAAAACTTCATTATCTTCTAAATCTTCTAACCAATGATTCTTTGATAAATTAGAAGCTAATTATAGTAGAATTAATAATGAAAATATTAATATTGATAATATTTTATCTAAATTAACTGAAAAACATATTAAAAAACTAGCTAAAATAAATGCTAAAATAGAAAAAGAAAAATTAACTGAAATAGATCAAGAAAAACAAAATAAATTAACTGAAAAATCTAAACTTTTAGTTGAAAAATTAGAAGCTAAAAAAGTAAATATTATGGATAAATCATCTGAAGCTGATGAATGAAAAAAATATAAAATTGAATATGCTTCACTAGAAAAAATTCATCATGCAAAAAGTTTATCAACAAAATTAGCAGATGCTAAACAAACTAAGATGATTAATTTACAAAAGAAAATTGGAATTGCTGGATATGTTTCTAACTTCGATAAGAAACAACAAATTGTAGGACATGACATGTTAGTTAACTATTACAACAATACTTGAGAAACTTATGATAATTTAATTGAAAAAAGAGTTAATGATAGAATTGAACATAAATTAGAAAGTACAACTACTAAATTAAATGGTGTTCAAACTAAATTAAATAAACTAAATATTAAAAAACAAACTATAGATGCTGAAATAGCAAGTAAATAATTTTTAAAAGATAATAAAAGGAGAATTTTATGTGTACTGCACTTACATTAAATAAAAAAGGATCTTACTTATTTGGAAGAAATATGGATATAGAAGTATCTTTCGGACAAAAAATAGTAATCACTCCAAGAGAACATATTTGACCAATGAGATTTCAAAAAGAAATGAAACAAAAATATGCTATTATTGGTATGGCGTATCCTCATAAAGATGTAGAAAATGGAAATGTTGACTACCCTTTATATGCAGAGGCTGCTAATGAAAAAGGATTAGCAATTGCGGGATTAAATTTTCCTACAAATGCATTCTATCCAAAACCTGGAACTTCTGCTAAAGATGCATATGAAATAACTCCATATGAATTTATTCCATGAATCTTAGCAAACTTTACAAAAGTTAAAGAAGTTAAAGAACAATTTAAAAAAGCAAATATAGTTTTAGTTGATAAAACTGTACACCCACAATTTCAAGTTGCACCATTACACTTTATTATTTCTGATAAAGATGAATCAATGGTTGTTGAACCTTGTGCTGATGGTATTAAAATATATGATAATCCATTTGGTATTTTAACTAATAACCCTACATTTGATTGACATATGAAAAATGTAAGTTTCTATCAAAACCTTGTTGCAAAACAAAACTATGATGTTAATTGATCAGGATTCAATATTAAACCTTTTGGTCAAGGATTTGGTTCATTTGGTTTACCAGGTGACTATACTCCACCATCTCGTTTTGTAAAAACAGCTTTCTTAAAAGCTAATAGCAATTGTGGAGATAACCCAGAAGACTTAGTTTCACAATTCTTTCATATATTAGATGCAGTAGCTATGGTTAAAGGTTCAATCATAACTCCAGAAGGCCATGATGATATAACTTTATATTCTTCATGTATTGATCTTGAAAAATCACTTTATTATTACAAATCATATGCTAATAATCAAATTAATGTGATTGATCTTCATGCTGAAAATATTGCTGGTAAAGATGTTGTTATATATCCTTTTAATGATAAACAAGCATTTAACTTTATTAATAAAAAATAATTTTAGATAAATATTATATATAAAACTAGAGTGAGTTAATTCTTACTCTTTTTTTATTTTAATAAAAGTTATAATTTAATTAAATATTGATTTATTGATCTTAATATGATCTAATATATTTTAATATTATGAATAAAGAACTAAAAAAAATAATTAATAACTACAAAAATAAAGATTCTATTTTATTTGATTCTGATAGTTCAGAACAAACTATATATAACTCTTTTTTGTTAAATACATTATTTTTAGATGGCATGAATGAATTTGGAGATCCATTTGATGATTCTTATGAATATGAACTTTCTGATACTATAGATTATTGTGATTTGGTATATGCCGATACAAGACTATCTTTTCCAGAGATTGTTGCTTTAAAATCATTTGACTTTGAAAATAACGATGTTGCTAATTTAGCAAGTAAAATTGGCTCTTCTATAAATAATTTAGCAAGAAATTGAAATGTTATTATTAAAGACTCAAAAAAAGAAAATGATAATGAATTACAAAATAAATTTAATGAAGTAATTACAAATGTTAATAATTATGATCAAATATTTGAAGTTAGAAAACTTCATATTTATATTGTTATTAATTCAGATTTATCTGATTCTTTAATAAAATCGATTGAAAGTGAGCTTCAATTCTTTATAGAAAATAAGGACTTTATATATGAATATATAAAAATTTCTATATTAGAACATAACAAAATTTTAAAATTATCTAAATCACTTTCTTCTGAAGTTTGTATTCCAAAAGCTGAATTTAAAATTGATATTAGTGATAACAAGCTTATATCATCATCAAAAAATGAATTAATAGATAATTCTTTCATTTGTAATATTAGTGCTATTTCTCTACAAAAATTATGAATTGAACATAATAAAAATATTTTAGGACTAAATTTAAGATTCCATGTTAAAGATAAAAAAGTGGATGACCCTATGATGAAATCTATTATAAATGACTATGATTTATTTTGATTCAAGAATAATGGACTAGTTATTATATGTAGTGATTATAAATTTAGCGGTCTTAATTTAACATTAACAAATTGTTCAATAGTTAATGGAGGACAAACTACTCATAATATAGGGACATCCCCAACTTTAAATAATGATTTTTTCTTAGTAGCAAAAATTATTAAAATTAAAGATATGGGTGGGACTCCTTCTGGTGAAATATTTGAACTTGCAAATGATATTGCTATAGCTACTAATTCCCAAAAAAAAATAAATAACTCAGATATTATATCTAATAATAAGGAAATAAAAATTTTAAAACCAAAACTTTTACAATGTAAACCTTCCATATTTCTAAATTCTAGAAGAGGAGAAGTACCATCAGAAAATCCTAAATTTGAAGTTTGACAAAAAACAAAACCTGAGTCTTTGATGCAGTTATATTCTGCATGGATGCAATTAACACCTGGAACAAGCAGAAATGGTAAGTCACATTTATATAATGAAAAATTATTGAAATTAGCATTTGAAAATATAAATGAAAATACACAAATATATACTGATCTTTCAATTATATTTTTTATAGCAAATAAATGCAAAACAAAAGGCGAGTTAAAGAATATAAAAGGGGAAAAAGATTTAGTTCACTTTTATAAGTATTACTCATATTTTATGATTTCATCTTTGCCATTTTTATTTATTTTTAGATCAGACTTAAAAAAAGCTATAGAATTATTAGAAATATTAGTCTCTGATGGTGAAAATAAATATAGTCCAGAAATAATAAATAAAGTAAATGAATGAAAAAATAAAGAGATTAAAAAATTAAATTTAAAAAGTATTATAAATAGTAATTTAAGTTTTAATTCAAAATATGAGATTGACTCATTTAAAAATAAATATAAGAAAATGGGATCTAAATTTTTTAAGTTAATAGTGCAACACACTATTGAAATTTTACACGCATCTGAACTAACAAACATTAGTAAATCAAACAACTCGTTTTATATTTTTCTTCGTCAACTTTGTGAGCAATATTTAAGATTCAGTAATGTAAAAGAATTCGGAATTATAGATGAAATATTTGAATTTCCAAAGAAACATGAATAGATGGAAACAAATAAAATAATATTATTCCCATGTTATTTATTAAATAATTCATTTGGTATTGGATTTATAAATATATTACCTGGCGACATTAAGAAAATTAACTTTAATAAAATTAAGTATTATGAACAAATTCAAGTAATGAATGAAGACACCAATACAGAACACACTATGAATGCTTTAATATTTCTAGATACAGAAGAAGAAATTGTTATGACAATTATGAATTTATTTATTGATGATTATAATAAAGATGATAGTTTAACAATATATGATATGGTAGAGAAAATACATTCTATTTTTTCTAAAACAAATAAAGAATCTAATATATCGAAATATCTTGGTATATTAGGTGAGTTTATGTTTATATATAGATTTTTATTAGAAAACATTGATCTTACTAAATATTATGCAAATTCTCCTAATGATAGAATAGATTTTCATTTTCCTAATGATATAAATATTGATATTAAACTAGCAAATATAACTAATAATAGCTTCCAACTATCAGATAAGCAATTATTTGAAATACAATCTAATAAAAATGATCAAATAATTGCTATCACGCCATCTTATGATAGCATAAATGGTTTAAATATTGATGATTTATATAATAATATTATTTCTATTAATAATACTCCTAGTGTAAATAGAAAAAAAGAAGAAATAGATAATATTAAGAGAGAATATCCTGAAATTTTTAATTTATATAAAGTAATAGTAAAAAAGAGCCATTTTAGTTTAATTTCAAAAGATCAACTACCTATTATTAATATTATTAATAAAAATACTCTAATTTCTGCAAAACTTCTAATTCATATTTTTGAAGAAAATAGTACCGATTGCTATGAATTTATTAAAGGAATTATAAATGTCTAAATGGTGTTTTTATAAGAACATTAATTTTGTCGGACAGTATAATCATGAAAAAGAATTTAATAATTTTATTAATAAAAATAATAATAATGAAGTTTCCATTCTAGAACTTTATAATTTTTTTTTAAATATAAAAAAAAGAAATATAGCATCATTTAATAATGATAATTCAATAGTAGAAAAAGACTTATGAAATTTTAATAAAACAGTTACTAATATTAATAATAAGATCCCTTATAATAATAAATTTAGTAATTTTTTTAATATTTTAGTAGTGGGGAATGTTCAATCAGGTAAAACTGATTGTATGTTTGGTATTATTTCTAAACTCTTTTCAAGAGATGATAATGATACTAATCTATCTATTGTATTAAATAATTCTAATACTGTACTTACTAATCAAAATATGAGAAGATTTAATGATACTTTTAATAATTATATTAGTAATAATAAAATTATTGTATATGGCTATGAATCATTAAAACAAGAAAATATAGATATTATAATTTCGAAACAAATAAATAATAAAAAAAAAATAGTATTTTTTTTGCAAAAACAAAAAGACCACTTAGATAAGTGTTTAGATATAATGAATAAATTAATAAAATTACATGTAGATGGTAAGTTTTGTATTTTAGATGATGAGGGTGACTCAGCCTCATTTGATAATATAACAAGTGAGGACCCAACTACTATTTATAATTATTTAAGTAAACTTAAAGAGTCAAATGTTAATGCTTATATTTCTGTTACAGCGACTCCTATGGCTCATATAATGGTTAGAAAAGAAAATTCAATGAAACCTGATTGAGTTTTTGTATTAGATCCAGGAACCGGGTATATAGGTTTACAATATTTTTGTGATGAAAGTGAAAAAGAACATTCTAAAATTATAAAAAGAATAGATATGGGTAATTCTGATGGTGATTTTGAACACAATGCTGATTTAAAAAAAGCAATAGTTATTTACCTTATTCAATGTGTTTTATGAGATTATAGATTTAATAAATCAGGCCCAATAGTAAGCAAACCAAGAATGATGATAAATATAGACAGAAAAAAAGATATCCATAAAGAAATAATTGAGTCTATTCAGTTAATGAAGAAAAATTTAATTAATTATCCACAACAACTATATAACATTATAAAAGAAGAGTTATATAACTTTGATAATAATATTTTTTTTTATAATATACCAAATGAAGAAAGAACGATAAAAGAAATAGAAAAAACAATTATTAATAATTATATAAACGAAATTGATTTAATAGAATTCAATAATGATAATAAAATAGAATATTCATTTGATAAACCAGAAAAAAAGAAATATCAGATTATAGTTGGATCAGACAGACTAGCGAGAGGCGTTACTATTTGCGACTTGACATGTAGTTTTCTTACAAGAAGATCAAGAACGTCTTCCAATGCTGATACGACATTGCAACAAGCAAGATGGTTTGGATATAGAGAATCTTATAAAGAAATTATAAAAGTTTTTTTACAAAAAGAGCTTGTAGAGGAATACAATACAACTAATTATGCTTTTTCTCAAATAATGCCAATTTTTAAGGAATATGAAAAAGAGGGATTATCGACTAAAAATATGGAGCCATTTTGACCAACTACTGAACAAATGACTCATGAGTATAGACCAGTCAGATCAGCAGTAGCTGAGTTTGTTAATGAAGGTGGTATTAATAGTTTCTCTATAGCAAATAAAATAGATGGTAGAGAAGATGTTAGAAATAAATTGAATGAAGAATTTTTTAATACATTTTGCAAAATATGAAAAAAAGAAAATAATATAAACGAAATTAGAGAAGAAAATGAAATTTTTAAAATTACTTTTAACTCAATGCAAGATTTTAATAATGTATTTTTTAATAAATTATCAATAAAAGATATTTTATATAAATATGAAAAAATATTTAATTTATTTAATAGTAAAACACTAAGTTCACCTACAAATGGCTTGATAGATTACTTACTTGAGTATGACAAAGAAAATATTAAAAATAAAAAAATAACTATTAGATATATTCCTATAATGGATAATAGTAGTTTTGATGATGCCTTAAATAGTAATAAACTTTTTAGAGATAGATTAATAAATAAAAGCTCATCTAATATTAAAACATTCGGTAATGGTAGTTATTCTCAGCAGAACATAGCTATTGAAGCATCCAGACAAGATGAGATTTATATTGATATTATCCCCATTAGACTTTGGACAGATGACAAAAGAGAAACACAATATAATAACTTTAAAATATATAGAGCATGTTTTTATCTTCCATTTTATTTAAATGAAAACCAAGTTAGAGGATTTAGATCTAAATAATTATTTTTATTTAATTATTCTAACTTAATTCTACTTTGTATTATTTTATTAAAGTTATAATATAGTTTATGATAAATAAAATAAATTGATATCCTGGTCATATGAAAACAGCAACTGATAATCTTATTAAGACTATCGGTTATGTTGATTTAATAATAGAAGTACTTGATGCTAGATGCATTCATTCATCATCTAATATTGATTTAACTAAAATTATTAAAAATAAACAAATTATTAGAGTTGCTCTTAAAGAAGATTTATCTGATTTAAAGAAAAGTGATGATATTCTTTTTATCAGTACTAAAGATAATAGATACAAGAAAATATTAATTGATAAGTTATATAGTGCTATGGAAGATAAAATTAATAAACAAAAATCAAGAGGGCTAGTAAATCCTCATTTTAATATAATGGTAGTTGGACTTCCTAATGTTGGTAAATCAAGTTTAATTAATTTTTTATCAACTAAGAAAGTATTAATTGCTGAAAATAGAGCTGGCGTTACTAGAACTCAAGCTACTAGAAAGATTAATGATAACTTTTCACTGATTGACAATCCTGGTATCTTTTGTAAGAATGTATTAGATGTAGATGTAGGATATAAACTAGCTTTAATAAACTCTATTAATAAAAATATACTACCACTCCATGAAATAAATGAATACTTCCATAATTTTATGGTTAAAAAATATTGAAAAAAATACTCAGAGTATTTTGAAATCTATGATCAAGTATCATATTCAGAATTTTTAGAGTTAATATCAATTAAAATGAATTATTTTTGTAAGAATAAAGAATTAGATTTAAATAAAGCTGAAGACTACTTATTTAATTTATATTCTAACGCCAAAATATGTAGGTATCATTTTGAAGATTAAATCTATTTACAAACAAAACCCCAATATATCTGAAAGAAGTAATTGATTAAGATATCATATGTTATTAACACTACTAGTTTCTATTATTCCATTAGTAATATCACTAATAGCATCTATATCATTAAATAACTATACATTTTTTTATCCAATTCCAGTATTGGTCGCTTATTTTATTTTATTAAAATTTTATAGTATTTTTATTTACAGAACATTAGATAAAAATATTCAAGAGTACAATAAAAAAATAAGAATTATAGTTAAATCAATATTTTTATATTTATTGCAATCATTCTTATATGTAATTCCATTAATATCAATGCTTCTAGTTAATTTATACACTATTGAAACATTTAATATTTTTATGATTATCTCTTTATATATATATTTACTAATTTCTAACTATTTAATAGAA
The DNA here is from genome assembly GCA_028672205.1 of Proteocephalus fallax. Taxonomy (NCBI): domain Eukaryota; kingdom Metazoa; phylum Platyhelminthes; class Cestoda; order Proteocephalidea; family Proteocephalidae; genus Proteocephalus; species Proteocephalus fallax. Next base: position 425,177 of record JAPUBX010002615.1, read on the forward strand.
TATCTCTATAATAAAAGAAAATAAGTATATTTTTATACTAAAACTATTTTTTTTAAAAAATAGTATAATATAGATGTATGTGTTATTAAGTAATGCATACACTAAAACAAGAAAGTTTTAAGGAAAAGGCGGATAAAATGGATAAGTGATCTCCTGGTTCATTCTTACAAGGACCAATTATTGGAGTTATATTTTCAATAGCTATAGTTACTATTATTTTATTGATTATATCTTTTACTTACTATTTTAAATCTAAAAAAATGGATATAAAAGTCTATGATTCTAAAATAGTAATCCTTGTTGATGCTTTTTTAGATAATGTTAAGAAACTTGTAATAGAAAACTTAGGGATTAAATTTATTAAATTTACTCCATATATTGTTTTCTTATTTGCTTTTTTATTTTTATCTAATATTATGGCTATGTTTGGAATGAAGGAAACCACCAATTCATATACCGTCCCCTTAACACTTGGTTTAATAACTTGAACCACTTCGATTTTTCTTTCTATCAAGTATCAAAAAATGGACTTTTTAAAATCAGTTTTAGTTGGTGCTAAAATAAAAGGTAAGAAAATTTACTTTTTAGTTAACCCACTAGAAGTTCTTGGAAAGATTACACCACTTATTTCTCTAACATTCCGTATATGAGGAAATATAATAGCTGGATCAATAATTTATTCAGTTTTATTTTGAGCATTAGGTTCTCTTATAGAAACTATGCCCCAAATTGGAATATTATTATTAGGTGGTATTTTTATAATGCCAGGTTTATTTATATATTTCACATTATTTACAGGTGGTGTTCAAGCATATGTATTTGTTTTATTAACAGTTACATATTGATCACTTGGAGTTTATGGGAATGAAGGTTTAAATACAAATGATGAAAAAAGAATCGAAACTGAAACACAAAATCAAATTGTGTCAAAAATATAAAAATTTAATTTAGGAGTTAATTATGGATATAACAATGATAATAGAAGCAGTAAATTCTGCAAGTGATACAGTAACAACATTAGCTGATGCTTCAACTGCAGTAGTTGGTGACTTAACAAAAATGGGTTCATTTATAGGAGCAGCAATCGCAATGATTGGTGCATTAGGTGTTGGTGCTGGTCAAGGTTATGCAGCTGGTGCTGCTGCTTTAGCAGTTTCTAGAAATCCAGATGCAAAATCTGCTATTATGTCAACAATGATTGTTGGGATGGCAATTGCAGAATCTGCAGCGATTTATTCGCTTATTGTAGCTATTTTATTAATCTTTGTTGCTAATTAGTAACATTAGGTTTTTGGTATAAAATGAAAAAACATTGAAAAAGAATAACCCCAATATTACTACTATTACTATCAACTTTGATAGCAATACCTTTTTTGACTAGTTGTGGCGGTGATATTAAGATTCCAGGAGTAAATGAAGGCGAAATAATTAATCTTATCTTTCCCCAACCTTACATTTTTGCAGCTCAAATAATTGCAACAATAATTTTGTTCTTTGTAATTACTAAATTTGTTTGAAAACCTTATAATGAAATGATTGATAAGAGAAAACAATTTGTAATGCAAGAAATGAAAGAAGTTGAAGAAGCTAAGAAAACTATTTTTGAAGAAGAAAATAAAATTAAAATGCAATATTTAACTACTCAAGAAAAAGTTAGTGAAATGATAGAAAATGCTACTCAGCAATCAAACACTATTATTTCAGACTCTAAGCAAGAAGCTAAGAAAACTACTGAATTAGCTTACAAAGATGCTCAAGAAGAAGTTGTTAGATTAAAACAAAAAATGCAAAAAGAACTTAATGATAAAAATATATCGCTAGTTATGGCTGCAACTGAACAATTAACTATGAAAAATATAAATGATAAAGATAATGAAAAATTCGTAGAAGATTTTTTAGAGAAATTAGATAAGGAATTATAAGATGAGTTCTAATAGCGAAGTTATTAATCAATATACTAATGCTTTTATTCATGCGATTAAGGATGAAAATTTAGATCATGATTATTTATTAAATGAAATAACAATTCTAAAAGAATCTATATTATCTAACGATGAGTATATGCTTATATTAAACTCAGTTAATATATCAGTAGAAATTAAAAAGCAAATGATTGAAGAATTAATTACTTTAGATAATAAAAAAGAATTTATAAAAAATATGATTTTCTACATGCTAGATAAAGGAGATCAATATCTCTTGGTAAAAATACTTACAGATATTGAAAAAAACTCTTTCACACATTTAGGATATGTTGAATTAAAAATTACTTCACCATATCAATTAAGTCAAAAAGATATAAATTCAATTGTTGAAAAAGTTAAAAATAAATTAAATAAAAAAGTTGTTCCTAAAATTATCATAGATGAATCATATATTGCTGGAATAAGTATTGAATATGATTCAAAGATTCTTGATAATAGTATTAAAACAAAGTTATTTGAAATTAAAAAAGGATTAATGAATTAGGGGTAAAAATATGAGTGATAATCAAACAAGATATACAGAAATAATTAAAGAACAAATAAAGAAATATTCTAAATCTATTATTTCTTATGAAGAAGGAAAAGTAATAAGCGTTGGTGATGGTATTGTTATAGCATCAGGTTTAAGTAGTGTTATGCTAAATGAAAAAGTTGTTTTTGAAAATAAAACTACTGGATTAGTTTTAAACATTAAAGAAGATGTTGTAGCAATTGTTCTACTAGGTGACTTTTCAAATATTAAAGAAGGATCAATTGTTAGAAAAACTGGTAAAGTTTCTGAAATAATGGTTGGAGATGAATTCTTAGGAAGAGTTGTAGATGCTAATGGTTTTGCAATTGATGGATTAAAACCTATTGTAACTAAAAACTTTAGACCAATTGAAAGAATTGCTCCAGGAGTTATGACTCGTCAATCTATTAGTCAACCATTAGAAACTGGGATTATTACTATTGATGCTATGTTCCCTATTGGTAAAGGCCAAAGAGAATTAATTATTGGCGATAGACAAACTGGTAAATCTACTATTGCTCTAGATACTATTATTAATCAAAAAGGAAAAAATATATATTGTGTATATGTTGCTATTGGGCAAAAAGCTTCTTCAGTATCTCAAATTAAAAGAACTTTAGATTTACATGGTGCAATGGAATATACTACAATAGTTTGTTCTCCAGCTGATGATTTACCTGCATTAAATTATATTGCTCCATTTGTTGGTGTTACTTTAGCTGAATATTGAATGTCACAAGGTAAAGATGTTTTAATTGTTTATGATGATTTAAGTAAACATGCTGCTAGTTACCGTACTTTATCTTTATTATTAAGAAGACCTCCGGGTAGAGAAGCTTATCCTGGTGATGTATTTTATCTACATTCAAGATTATTAGAAAGAGCTTGTCGTCTTAATGAGAAAAATGGTGGTGGTTCAATTACTGCTCTTCCAATTATTGAAACACAAGCTGGAGATATATCAGCTTATATTCCTACAAATGTAATTTCAATTACTGATGGTCAATTATTTATGCAATCATCATTATTCAATGCTGGGCAAAGACCTGCTATTGATGCTGGTTTATCTGTATCTCGTGTTGGGTCTGCTGCACAATTGAAATCTATGAAACAAGTTGCTGGTTCACTTAAATTAAATTTAGCTAACTATTCTGAATTACAAGCATTCTCACAATTTGGTTCTGACTTAGATGATGATACTAAACTTGTTTTATTACATGGTGAAAAAATTATGGAAACTATTAAACAAAAACAATTTTCTCCTTATGACCAAGTTGATCAAGTTTTATTATTATTTACTATAAACAATAATTATATTGATTTTATTCCAAATGAAAAAGTTGAAGAATTTAAAATTTTAATCTTAAAAGAATTCAAAACTACAAATGTTCGTAAGCATTTATCTTCAGAATATGAAATCAAACCAAACTATGAATTACAATTGCATTATTTCACTAAAACATTCATTAGTAAATTCTTATCTCAAATAAAAGATTATGAATATCCAAAAATATTAAATAGTTCTATTTTAAAAGTTACTGCTGAAGAAAAAGAATCTTTAAATACTAAAAGTCATTCTAAACCAGTTGAACAAACTAAAAAAGTTATAAAACTAGTTGATACTAAAAAACCAACTCCAGTTAAAAAAACTCCAGTTAAAAAAGTAGAAGCTAAACCTAAAAAAGTAAATGGTATTGAAGTTACTAAAAAACACATAGTTATAAAGTCTAGTGAATTAACTAATTATAATTATGATAAAAGAAGAAAACAATGACATGCTAATGCTGGTTATAATGAACAATCATTAAAATGTCATGAATGTAAAAATATGAAACACGCTTCTGTTAATACAGATGATAATAAACATATTTGTTATAACTGTTTCATTAAGAAACCAATTATAAAGAAAGTTGCATCTAAGAGCAAGAAGTAGTTATGAAATTAGCACTAGAAGGTTTTAAAAAATTAAATAAATCTAAAAAAAGAGCATGTTTAATACCAATGTTCATCCTTTTAGCTTCGCTATTATTGCTTATATCAATGATTGTTTGATTATCTATAGCATATCAAGATGTTTTATCTTATGTTAATAACAACTTTGCACCAGGTGGTTTAAAAGCTGAAGAAATATATTATGGTGGTGGAGATACAATGTTAGGTAAATTACCACCAACTTTTGGAGAATTATATTTAGACATGGGCCAAGATGGATTTACCTGATTTTATTTAAATCTTAAATCTGGAATTTATTTAATCCCTTATATAATAATGCCATTAAGTGGTTTAGCATTCATAGTTTCTGGTGTTATGTCAATTTCTAACTATCGAAACTTATTTGTTCCAATAAAGAAAATAAAAAACAAAAAAATAAAAGTAAAAGAAACTAAAAAATCTAAATTAAGTTTGGAGGTAAAATAATGTCTTTAAATAGTTTAAAAAGAAGAATATCTTCTATTCAAAATACTTCTAAGATAACTAATGCTATGAAATTAATAGCATCATCTAAACTAGCTAAACAAACTAAAAAGTTTTTATCTATTAAAGATTATTATTCAGAATACTATACTTCTATTGCTAAATTTTTATCTCTAACTAAAAAAGAAGATTTCAAAAATATAGTTTGCGATAATGATAATACTTTATGAATTGTTATTAATTCTAACTTAGGATTATGTGGTGGATATAATGTAAATTTATATAAACTTTTAGATCATACAATTGCTAAAGATGATAGTATTATGAATTTTGGTAAAAAAGGTATTGATCATTTTAATAAGATTTTTCCAGAAGCTAAAAAATTAAATACTGATATTATAAATATTAATGAAGAAATTGAATTTGAAATGTGTCAAATATTATCTGGAGAAATTTATGATAAATTTAATGAAGGCCAATTTTCTAAAATTAAAATTGCTTACACTAAGTTTATTAATGCAATTACATTTTTGCCAACAATTTTAGATGTGTTCCCATTCGATGAAAAAATATTAGATTTAGAAAAGAAACCTGGGAATGAAGATGATTATGATTTTGAACCAAATAAACAAACAATCATTAAATCAATAATTCCTGAATACATATCAATGGTATTATATGCATCATTGACTGAATCTATATTAAGCGAAAATGCTTCTCGGAGAAATGCAATGGATACAGCAACCACAAATGCTGGTGATTTAATAGATAAGTATAAATTAAAATATAATAGAGTGCGTCAAAGCAACATAACAAATGAAATAATTGAAATTGTTGCGGGGAATGAAGAATAGGAGAATTAAAATGGATAAAAAAATAAATAATAAAAACGGTAGAGTAATACAAATATTAGGTCCAATTGTGGATGTTGATTTTTCAGATGCTGAAAACCCTAACATTAGAGATGCGTTAGTAATAAATAATAAAGGAAACTTTATTGTTTTAGAAGTATCACAATTATTATCTGGTGGAATTGCTCGTTGTATTTCAATGGAAACAACAGATGGTTTAAGCAGAGGTCTAGAAGCTGTCAATACTGGTGGGCCAATTATGGTTCCAGTTGGTAAAGAAGTTCTTGGTAGAATGTTTAATGTTATTGGTGAAACAATCGATGAAAAAGGCCCATTAAGTACTAAAGTTAAACTAATGCCAATTCATAAAGATTCGCCAAGTTATGAAGATCAAGCTAATACAACTGAAATTTTAGAAACTGGTATTAAAGTAATTGATTTACTTGTACCTTATGTAAAAGGTGGTAAGATTGGTTTATTTGGTGGTGCTGGTGTTGGTAAAACTGTACTAGTTCAAGAATTAATCCATAATATTGCAAAGAACCATGGTGGGTTATCAGTATTTGCTGGAGTTGGAGAACGTACTAGAGAAGGTAATGATTTATACCATGAAATGATTGATGGTGGAGTTATTGATAAAACTGCTTTAGTATTTGGTCAAATGAATGAACCACCTGGTGCTCGTATGAGAGTTGCATTAACTGCTTTAACTATGGCTGAAGAATTTAGAGACTCACATGGCCAAGATGTATTATTATTTATTGATAATATATTTAGATTTACACAAGCTGGTTCAGAAGTTTCTGCTTTATTAGGTAGAATGCCTTCTGCAGTTGGTTATCAACCTACATTAGCATTTGAAATGGGATTATTACAAGAAAGAATTACTTCAACTAAAAAAGGTTCTATTACCTCTATCCAAGCAGTATATGTACCAGCTGATGATTTAACTGACCCAGCTCCTGCAACAACTTTCTCACACTTAGATGCTAAAACAGTTTTAGATCGTTCAATTGCATCATTAGGAATTTTCCCAGCAATTCACCCATTAGAATCAGCTTCTAGATTATTAGAACCAAAAATTGTTGGTGTTGAACATTACAAGACTGCTAGAAATGTACAAAAAATATTACAAAAATTTGAAGAACTTCAAGATATTATTGCTATTCTAGGAATGGATGAATTATCAGCTGAAGATAAATTAACAGTATCGCGTGCTAGAAAAATAAGAAACTTTTTATCACAACCTTTTTATGTTGCAGAAAAGTTCTCAGGTAAACCTGGTAAATTTGTAAAAGTACAAGATACTATTGCGGGGTTTAGTGCTATTTGTGAAGGAAAATGTGATAATATTCCTGAAAGTTATTTTCTATATGTAGGAACACTTGATGAAGTTATTGCTAACTTTAAAAAGAAAGGTTCAGAAAATTAATGAACTTAACTAGATTAAAGATTGTTACTCCAACTGGTATCTTCTTTGATGAAGATATAATATCTCTTGAAACTACTACTACTGAAGGAAGAATCGGTATTTTAGCTAACCATATTAATTTAATAGCAATGATTAAAAATAATATTCTTATTTTAAAAAATAAAAATAATGTGGAAGAATCATTTGTATTAACTAGTGGTTATTTATTTGTTACAAAAGATTCAATTAAAATATTGACTAACTTTTGTGAACAAAAAAAGAATATTAATATTAAAGATATTGAAACTGAAGCTAGTAAATTTAATGCTTTATTAAATTCTTGTGAAAAAGATAGTGTTGATTATAGAATTCTACAACAAAAAATAAAAAAACAATCAGATATTATTGAATCTTTTAGAAAATAAAGATCAAATAATAATATATTTAATAACATACTACATTTTATTTTATTATAAATAAACTTAATAATAATATATAATATAAATTGCTTTTTCAAAGGAGTTAATATGAAAGTTATAATAGAAAATATTCATTGTTCAAAAAAGAAAGAAACAAAAAAAGTAAATTCAATTGGGATATTTTATTCACAAGATAGATACTATACAAACCTAAACAAATTTATGGATTCTAATTTATTTAGTGGTTCTAAGGTTTTATATTTTATTGTTTCTTATTTATTTCAATCAAATAATTTTAAACATCAATCATCAATTGCAAATGGCAAGACATTAGGAATGAAGCTTGTAGATGTATTTTGTTGGTTATCAATGATTGCTTTTATATTTTTAGGTGGAATAGCTATTATATTACCAATTGTAAAAACATTTATTAAGATAGATCTTCCTGCTTGAGTTGAAAACTTTGGAACTGGTGGTTCAATTGGTACTGGAATAGCTGCTGCGTTCTTTGGAGTTATTACAATATCATATTTAGTAGTAATATTTAAAATTAAGAAAAAGAATAAAGCATTATCTTTAAAAGACTATGTTCTTAAGAAATTAGAATTTATATTAAAATATAAGTTTTTATTAAAAGCTAGTAAATTAGTTGGTGAAGGAAAAAACAAAAATGAATTTTTCATTTTAGAAAAAACTGATATTCTTGGTGATGCTGATAGATGATTATTTTTACAAGTTACAAATTTAATGTACATGTTATTTCCTAATTTTTCATTAGCTCTTCAATTCGATAATCTTGAAGAAAATTATTATAAAGAATTAAAAGAAATAGTTGAGCATGATTTTAAAAATATCAACCTTAAAGTAGCAGACAAGAAATAGTTTTAATATTGCTATATTACTCAAATTATAGAAGATAATCTTTTTTGTTATAATGAGTTCATGAATAAAATTAGCTTAAAAATTTTTGAAAAACTTATAAATAAAGAGAAATTAGAACTTTTTCAAGAAAATATTAAAAATGAAATACAACATGATTTTAGTTTTTGTAAAAATTTCATTACTGATTGGTATAATTTTTGTGATGATCTATTAAAAACTGATTTTTTTAAAACAATGTTAGAAGAAATATGTAATCCTTGCAATCTAATTACATCTAATTCATTAATTTTAAATTTCTGCAAAAATTGCAATAAAAATATTAATTATATATCAAAAGGCAAAGCAATAAATTTTAACCCAGATATTGTTAAAAATTTATTTTGTGATTGTGAAAATATAGAATGGGCCTTCAATAAGAATTTATTTAAAAAAATTGAAACTTTTTCATTTTTAATTGAATATTAATGATTGATACTTGAAGATATAAAATTAAAGGACTAATTTTATTGTGGAATGCAGCAAATGAAAATAAAAGTGATCTATCATTGAGAAGTTTATTAAATTTTGAAGCAAGAAGTATTTTGGAAGACATCTATATGAAGTTTGACTCGATAAAATTTAATTTATTTATATTTAATTTAAACTGTTTTTTGGACGAAAGATTGATGACACAGGAATTTATAAAATCTAATAAGAAAAAAATCAAAGGAATTCAAAAAGATTCAAATATATTAATAAAAACTATTAAAGAATTATTGAATAAGAATGAAATTAATAATAAAGTAAGCGAAGATATAAATTTTCTAAATATGATTTCTACTCATAATAATTCAGAAGAAGTTACTTGAATAATAGACGAAAGAAATAATTTAATGCATAATTATTTTAATGTTCATGGCAATGTAGCATATTTTGGATTTCCAATAGAGGAAAGACTGATTCATATTATATTTTTATTAATATATGATAATGTTCTATTTTTTTATTTACTAATAAAAAATTTTAATAATGCTATATAATACTATAACCATTATATAAATACAATATTTTTAAATAGATGAAGTAATATAAATAAAAAAAAATTTGGTCCTCTTCAAGATTATTTTTCCATATAAAATATAATTAATAAATTTTGAATATTAATCTATTTATTTCCTAAATCTTCTAAAATTTTCATTAAATCACTGTCAATAGGTTCATTTATTACTTCTTTACAAATTCTACTAAATTCTTCACGATTAAATTCTTGTTTTACAATGTTTTTATATTTCATATTTCCCCCTTATTATTACTTATATTATAACTTAGATTAAATATTACCAATTTTTTAATATTATTTTCTAATGATTGCTTTATATTCTAAAAATAGTATAATATAAGCATAATATATAAAGAAGGAAATAATAATATGAGTAATTTAAACGCAGTATTAGCAAGAAATATAGAAAGTGTACCTAAAGGAATTTGTGGTTTTTCACAAACTGTTGCCTTTTCACACTATAACCACCTTTCAGCACAATTACCAATTGATGTTAAAACTGGTAAATTAGTAGCTGGTGGAATTAAAGAACAAGCAACACAAGCTTTCAAAAACATTGAATCAGTAGTTAAAGGTATTAATCATGTAATGTCAGACGTTGCTAGAATTACTATTTTTACTAAAAGTTTAAAAGATGCAGAAGCTGCTAAGGAAGTTTATAAAACATTCTTTACATCTTACGTGCCTACATTAACAACTGTAGTAGTTAAAAACATTCCAATGGAAGCATTAGTTCAAGTAGAAGCTATTGTTACAAATGGTGAAGGTACAATTCCTAATGCTCCTCAAGCTGGAGATTTAATTAAAGTTATTAATAATACAAAAAATGCACCTGAATGTGGCTTATGTTCTCAATCAGTTTCATTTTCACACTATAACCACCTTTCAGCACAATTACCAATTGATGTTAAAACTGGTAAATTAGTAGCTGGTGGAATTAAAGAACAATTAAAACAATCATTACAAAATGTAAAAAATGTTTTATTAGGAATGGATATTCCATTTGATGATATCGTAAAAGTGACAATTTATTTTAAAGACTTAAAAGATAGAGAACAAATCAAAGAAGTTTATAAAACATTCTTACCTGATTCAGCAATCGCTAGAACAGTTGGATATTACCCAGCTTTATCTATCGTTAAAGTATCTGATATTGATCTTGGTGCTTTAGTACAAGTTGAAGTTACTGTGTCTCATGGTGATGGAACACCTCCACAAGCTGTTGAAGACCGTCACGGGATTGTTATTAAAGCTAATAACACTAATAAAGCTCCAAAAGGTTGTATCTCTTCACAAACTGTTGCATTCTCACACTATAACAATATTACAATGCAATTACCTATTGATGCTACAACAAAAGAATTAGTATCTGATGATATTGAAAAACAAACAATTAAATGTTTAGACAATATTAAAAATATTTTAACAAGTATCAACCATGAAATGAATGATGTTGTTAAATTAAATATTTTTGTTAAAGATATTAAAAGTATTGATGTAATTTCTAAAGTGATTAGTACATTCTTCTCTAAAACAATTCCAGCAGGTAGAATTGTTGAAGTATGTAGTATTGATAAAAATGCTTTAGTACAAATTGATGCAGTTGTTTCAAACGCTGAAGGAACTCCTCCAGAAGTTAAATAATTGAATTATTTAGTTTAGATATATAAAAAACTCCATGATCTAATCAGGAGTTTTTTTATTTAATGGTACTTAATAAATTAATATTAGAAATTGTTTTCTTAGTAATTATTCATAAAAATAAATTTTAATATATTCAAAAAGAATATATGCTCAATTAAAAATATTTTTAATCTAATTAACCTTTATTTCTATTACATGCTATATGAACAACTCTGTAAATTGTCTACAGTATTCTTACCACCTCTTGATTTTGATAAAATATGATCTTTATTTCAAGCGTACAAACTATTTCTTTGCAAAATAACACTTTCATGCGAACCATACAATATTTTTTCTAAACAAATACCGCATAACCTATGATTATTAGGTGAACAATCATCATTGCCACAATTACAGTATGGTGCTTTTTCTCATATTTGTTCTATATCATTTGAATATTTATATTTAGCCATTATTCTCTCCTTCTAACATTATAATCAAATCAATAAAATTTGAACATGGATTATTTTTAGCTTTACTATATTTCAATAGGTTTTCTTGTAAATTTTTTTGATGTTTTTCTGACTTTGATAAGTTTTCTAGTATTTTACCTAATGATTTAGTATCGTGCTTATATTCTTCTCATTTTAATTTTTTAAGTTCTTGATTTATTTTTTTCTCTATTCATTTTTTATTTATTTCTTCTTGTTCAATATATTTAAAAAATGATAGGAGAACAATCTCTAAACAAGGGTTATTTATTATTAGTGTAATATTTCTTCTTTTCGCTAAAATTTTATGCTTTTCAAGTACTTCTTTTTTAATATTATCAACATCAAAAATAAAATATTTATTACAACAATCACCACCTTCATTTTGTAATAATCCATTGTTCAATGTTCCTACATTAGTAGTAGAATGTTTTCTACATTTTGTTAAAGTTTTTCTTTTAAAAATACTGCTATCTTTCAGTCAAATAAAAAAAATTTCTTCCATTTTTCCTTCAGTAATTAATGAATATTTAAAATTTTTACTTTTCATGATTTTTAAACCCTTTTAATGAATAATCAACATAAGGATCATACCCTAACTTTCCATCTAAATAAGTTTTTGAAAAATTATTACCTTCTCTTATATCAGAGCCAAAATCTCATAAAGAAATTATAGAGGTAAAACCAGAATCATTAATAGCAGCAAAATAAATTTCATCTTTCCTAAAAATAGAACTAGTTAGGGTAGGCATATCATGAGAAGAAAATAGTAACTGTGCTCCTTTATTTTTACCATTTGTGAACATTAAAATTAAATATCTTAATATACTTGTATGAATCCCAGAATCTAATTCATCTATAATAAAAATATTTTTATTGTGAATACCTTTGATAAACTTTGCAAGCAATATAATTAATTTTTGTGTTCCATTTGCCTCATCATTATAACTAATTCAATAATTATTTCCATAAAGATTTTTTTTGCATAAACTAACTAATACAGATGAGTTGTTTAAAGGTTGCTTCTCAATTTTTATATCAATAATATTAATATCCAAATCCTTAAAAATAGATAGAATTTCCTTTTTATTGTCTTCTATTATTTTAACATCGCCAATATTAAAAATATGTGTATTAAATGGTGTTAACATTTTATTTAATGGGAAAGTATTATCTACTCATTCAATTTTTTTAAATTCCTTTACCAAACTTTCAACTAAATCAAATTTAAAAAGTGTGGAAAAGAAAAATAATAAACTTTTAGATGTGTTTAAAATAGATAAATTAACATTTGTTTTTATAATTTCATCACATAAATAATATATTTGGTTAGGTTCTTTATCAAGATTTTTTTGAAAAACTATATTTTCTTTTTTATTTGTTGATATTAAATCTCTTACTTTAAACTCTTCAAAGTGAATTTTATCAGAAAAATGAACAGTATATCTTAATTCTCTATTATTATCATCTAAAAATATAAACTCTCATTTTATTAACTCTTTTTTATCATTTTTTCTATTCTGTAACATGACAAAAATAGGATTAAAAGGATTCTCTTGTTCTGTAACAACAACATTCATACAAGCTTTAATTGATTCAAGAATAGCTGTTTTTCCTCCTCCGTTAGGGCCGTAAAATACAATTACTGGTAGAACACCATCTTTCAATAAATGCTCCTTATGTTGTTTTAATGGTTTAGAAATAAAATTTATTGTTTCTTTATTTTTTATAGATTTATAATTTTCTATTGAGTATTTTAATAACATATATACCTCATTTGTTTTTATTGACTAAATTATACATACATTTATTTTAAAAAGTGTAAAAAAATTACACTTTTAATAAAATAAAATTGTATTAATTATAAATTGCTTATATTTAGTTGATTACTTTACCGCTACTTTCATATCAGATTTTATTGTAATTATTATTAAATTTAGCATATCCATAAATTTTAGATATTATTAAAATATTTTATATTCTATTTATAGTAATTTTATTTTTTTTATTTAATTAAAAATGAATTATCGTTAATTATAAAGTTATATGTATTTTTATTTAAATTTTAATAATAGGAATTATTTAATCATAAGTGTTAGATGTAGATATTATCTTAGGAATAATACTTTATATTTGAAACCTAATTATTTATATTAAAAATATTGTTATATGTAAATATTAATTAATATTATCTATAGACATTGAATTTAAAGGAGTAGATGGTAATGTCTTGAATTGATTAAAATACCAATCACTATAATTGGTTCAGTAAGCTAGGAATCAGTTCTCTGATATATCATCAATTTTAATATTAAATACTGATAGAAGATTAGCAATAGCATCAAAAGAGCAATATAATTGAAGAGAGCATTGAGATAATATTTTTTCATAAATTAAATGTAGTGTTTCATAATTTCATCTATTTTCATTTTTGATTACATTTTCCAATTTATTGACATCCATCCTTACTAATTTATCGAAAAATTTCATATTTCTGCTTAATAATCCTGTGGATATTGATACAAAATTATCGACAAAATTAATTATCATATCTTTTTTTGAATCTAAAAAATTAATTTTAATATCAATTTCAGTAAATTCATCAAAGTGGTATTGTGTTATTCATAACATTTGTTTTATTATAAGTTTTTTATTGCCTTCATTATCTATGAAATTATTTTGATCATGCCAAATAATAATTTTATTTTTTTTATCATTTTTTATAAAATTTCTATTTTTTAAAAAAGATACAATTGAATTTAAAGCATTTATATGAACAGAAGTTAGATCATCTCCAACTTCTAAGTTATTATTTATCCTTATTAAACTTCTCTTAAAATATTTTATTGCATTTTCTATTTTAGTGTTAGTATTTTCTAGTTTCTTCTTTGCATAATCAAATATATAATTCTCTCAAAAAGATAAAAAAACATCTATGGATTCTTTTTTATTTAAAAAATTTATAACTTTAATCTCTCATTTTGTTTTTTTATCTCTCACTAACTGCGTTGCTAGAATTGAAATAATTTCATTTAACTGATTCTTGTTAATAATGTTTTCAAATACTAGAAATAAAAAATCTCTAGCCAGATTAAATAACTTATCGTTAAAACTTAAATAAAAATTTTCTTTATATTTTGATAAATTAGATAATGCATACTCTAATTCTTTATTATTTTTTTTAACCAATAAATCACTTCCCTTTAAATTAGCATTTTCTGAATACAATAACTCTGTATTTAAAATATTTTTATCTTCTTCGGTTAAAACTAAAAATCCAAGACCAAAATACCGATGTTTTTCAACGTCCTCAGCAGTTCCATAATTTAATATTTTATAATGCTTTTTAGATATTTTTAGTAAACCCGTGTGATTAGATTCGTCTACATAAATATTTATAATATTTTCTTTTATCATTATTTAGTCTTTCTTTATTTTATTATATATTAGTGGAATAATAAACAATCATTATATTAAAGAATATATAAATATATGAAATGAATTCATAAATAATAAATTTAATGATTTAGATAAATGAATTGATAAAATTTCTTTGTTCTTATAAATAGTTTTCGCTTAATAATAGGTTTTAATTATATTTAAAAGGAGATAATTTAAAAACTTCATAAGTAAATCATGGAGTTTTTTTATTTAATGGTACTTAATAAATTAATATAAGAATTGAAGTATTCATTGGGTCTGCATTCAAAAGGTATTTTTTCATATAATGATTTTATTAGGATATTTAGTTTATTATTTTCCAATAGTTTTATTATATCTTCACAACATACTACTATAGTTTTTATCACAATATTTTGATTATCAAAATATTGTGCATTATTAGAAGAAAGAAAATTAAATATTATTGACTCATTATATTTTTTATTTAAAACAAAAACTATTAAAGGATCTTTTTGATTAGATGAAATTTCTTTTATAATCTCATTATAAGTTTTAACAGACATGCCTCTCGAGTGCTACATTTTTCATTTTTAATAATTTCTTCTACTCCTATAAGAGTTGTACTTTCAATTATGCCACAATACCCACCTTCTTCTATTATAATACCATCAGGGTTTCTTCCTGGTGCGTGTGAAATTGGTTTATTTTCATCATCAAGCAATGTATTTGATCACTTTTTAAATTCTTTAATATCATTATTATAAGAAAGAGAGAAAGCTAAATTAACTAAATACTCATATATTGTTGGGTTAGCTATATTTTCTAACATATATTTTTTTTTAAGATTAACCCATCCATCATTTTCAATCATTTTTAACATATCAATTACTTCTGATAATTGGTAAGGATATTGACTACATAAATCTTTATCATCAATTTTTAGTATATATTGAATTATTTTCTCAAAATTCATATTTTTTTTATTTTCTAAAATAAATTTATATATATCTAAATAATCATTATTTAATATAATTTTTGAATCTATCTTCATAAAAAGTTTAATTCCAAAAAATCATCTTTTATTAATATCATGATAGTCTTTTTTAATAGTTCCGTTCTTAATTTTTAAACAAGCATCATTTATTAAATTTATCCCACCCCTCGTTTCAATGTAATTATATAAATCAGAATCAGAAACTCTAATATTTTTATTAATATTTTTATAATTTTTATAAATTAATTTCATCTGATTAATTAATTTTTTATTATTATTTAGTACTTCTTTATAGTTTTCCTTACTATTTATAAGCAATGGTAAGCTTTTATCTATACTTAGTGGCTTTCGAAAATGAAGTGTAGATTGCATATTTCCATTTAATAATATTTTTTTAAATTCTTCATTTGAAATATTTTTGCTTGCCATTTCTTGGATACTAAAACTTTCACTTTGTTCATCAATGTAGATAAAGGAGTATAATATTTCATCTATTATTTCATTTGTGTTATTAGTAAATAAAAACTTTAGGAAATTATAAAATATATTAGAAAGAGGACCATTTTTCATCATTATAAAGCAAAAAAATACAGCAATAACATCTATATTTTTTTGTTCAAATATTTTTTTATATTTTAATGTCTGTTCTATAAATTCCTTACCCAAAAGAGTACAACTAATTTCATTATCATTTTTTATTTCTATTAATTCAAAGAATTTCAATTGTTTTATTAAAAAACCAGGCCTACTTTTTTTAAGCTTAATTTCCATATAATTTACAATTCCTAATTCAACCACATGATTATATATTTCTTCTTTAGATTGATTTTCATTTTCATAAATATAAGTTAATATTTGATAATAAAAACCAATTTGATTTTTCACTCTAAATGATGTATCACCAAATTTATTTAGTGATTTAGACATTATAATTTCCTCAAACAAGTATTTCTATATCTTGTGTATCAGTTTTTTTTCTTTGGTAATTTGAGTTATTATAGTTTATTTTTTCAATATATTTATATTTAACATTAGAGTTTTTAGAAATAAAATCATTTAAGTAATTATTTCTTTTTCCTTTACTTATTAGTAGATTAGATAAGCATCACTTATATCCCTTTTTAGTTAGTGAATCTAAACAATTTATTAGCCTTTTTTCATCTTCTTCATTTCAGCAATCATTATATGTTGCATTAGATAACAAATATGGTGGATCAAAATAAAACAAAGCCTCTTGAGGATTAAAATTCAGCACTACTGAATCTACAAAAACTTCAAAATCTACTGAGCATATTTCAAAGTTTTTAATTTCACATTTTTTTATAAAATTTTTAATTTTATCTTTATGATAATCATTTCAATAAAATTTTCCCATCGGTATATTAAATTCACCATTTGAATTGAATCTAATTTGCTGATTAAATCCAAAAATAATTAGAACTAAAAGCTTAGGTATTAATTTATCTTTATTAAAAGATTTTTTTAATAGATTATATTCTTTTGAGTAGTTTTTTATAGGTTTAATTGGAAGATTATATTTTTTAATTATCTCTTCTATATCTTTTATAATAATATTAGACTTTGTATTAAATAAATACTCTAGAACACTAGAAAGATGCTTGTCATTATCATTCAATCAATATTTTTCAGAAGATTGATATGATAAACTCACAATCCCACTTCCAGCAAATGGCTCAATAAAGTGTAATATATCTTTTTTTGGAAAATTTCTAATCAATTCTTCAATCATTCTACTTTTATTACCAAGGTGATTAAAAGCGGGTTTTACAAATAATTTTTTTAGTCTTAGGCATGAAAGCTCTCAATATTTTTTATTTAACTCAGAACCAATATAAAATCTATCCATATCAAATGCAGCATTTGATATAGCTCCAGAACCAGAAAAAGGGTCGAAAACTATATCACCTTTATTTGAGTGCACTTTTATAATTTCTTTTAATAATTCAATTGGTTTTTCAGTTGGATGAATTCTCTTAGAACCCATAGGAGGAGAAAAAGAATAACTAGGTCTTAAATATGGATATTTGTCATCTTTATTAAATGTTCACTTAGATCCTTTTTTAACAGCTCAAACAGCGAACTCAAAATCTGTTACATACCTTCTATTAGTATTTCTTGGCATTGGAGCAGGTTTTACTCATCTAATTAGATCCTTAATTATAAAACCTTCTTTTTCTAATTTATTAGAAATTAATCCCATATTTTTTCAATCATTAAAAATTATTATAGAGCCATCTTTATTAACTATTTTTCCAATATTATTCAATCACTTTAATTGATTAAAATTTTTATCTCATTCTCCAAAATCAATTCCATTTCTTCCAATAGTTGAAAAATTATTATCTCTTGAAATGTTATAAGGTGGATCAGTTAATATTAAGTCAACTGTGAATTCTTCCTTAATCATTTTTTTTATTAATATTTCACAATCTGACAAATATATTGTATTTTTGTTAACATAATTGCTATTATTGGAAGTTTTCATATCTATATTATATATAAGTATTTATTTTTATAAAAATAAATACTTATATACGAATAAAATTCCTAAAATATCAGAAATAACCCTAAAAAACCTTTATAAAAATAGATATTTCCAATAATAGCAATTAATGGAAGTCAAAATAACCAAGGAAATATAAAAATGGAAGCTCAATCAAAAACAGTAATAGAATTAATAGGTAGACCAGATCACATATTTTGTATTCCATCATATCAAAGAAAATATACGTGAAAAGAAAAAAAAGAAATAGATACTCTATTGAAGGATTTAGAAGAATATAAAAAATCAAATATCAAAGATTACTTTTTAGGTTCGATAATAGTTAAAAAAAATGCTAATCTAGATTCAGAATTTATTTTGGTTGATGGACAGCAAAGAATTACAACTGTTTTAATAATGCTAGTATCTTTAATGGATTCTATTGATGATAAAAAATCATCATTATGAATAGAAATTTCAAATAAACTTAAAACTAATAATGATAAATTTAAACTGAACAGAATTCATGATCAAGATATTATAAGATTAATAATAACTAATAAATCACAAATTTTAAACGAGGAGCAAAAGAAGTCAAACTATTATCTAGTATATTTACACTTTTTAAAATATTTTAATAATTTAAATGAGCAAGCAAAGGAAGAATATTATAATAGAATCATTTTAAATATAAAGTTAGCTATTATAAATTTAGACTCTCATGAAGATGAATATCTTGTCTTTGAGTCAATTAACTCTAAAGGTAAAAATCTTTCATCAGCTGATTTAATAAAAAATTATATTATTATGCGATTATGTGAAAGTGACGAAGAAGCTGTTTTAATATTTGAAAATAAATTTTTAGAAGGGTTTAAAAAAGAAGAAGAAGAGACAATTTTAGATTTTTACAGACAAATGATAGCGATAGAATCAGGCAAACTCCTTGCTAAAGGTTCTAAAGATATTTATTATCAAATTAAGAATAAATTTTTGAATAAGAGCTTAGATTTAATTTATATAAATAATTTAATATATAATCAAAAAATCTGAAATTATATTCATGAAGAAAAATTTAATTATTGAACTAAACCGTTATTAGAAAGTAATAAGTTAAATTTTTATGCTATATTACATTTAATAATAAAAAATAATTCAAAAATAGAAAATAATAATTTGATTGTTGATAATAAAAAAATAGAATTTTATTTAAAGTTTTTATCAAAACTTGTTGTCGGAAGAACTTTAGTATCTTTTGGAAGAGTAGAAGGTAATAGATCTTTTGCAAAAATTGCTAATAATTTAAATGAGGACTTAAAAGAAAATAAAGATTTTAGAGATTCTTTTACAAAAAAAGTAATAAATCATTTAGAAGATTCTTCTAGCAATGATAGAATGCCTAAATGAGAAGAAATTTCAAATATTGAATCTAAAAGAGATCTATATACAAGTCATAAAACAAATTTAAAATGAATTCTTCTTTCAATTGAGCAGTATCTTTTAAAATCAAATAATGAATTTATAAATGAATCAAAAATTAGCATTGAACATATCTTCCCACAAAATCCATCTGATCAATGAGGGAAAGAAGCTATCAATAATATAAAGGGTTGAATAAATACACTTGGTAATCTTTCTATTACAAACCATAATTCTTCTTTAGGAAATAGAACTCTTGAAGAAAAACAAAAAATTTTAGAAGAAAAATCTTATTTAAAAATAAACAAAATGATTTATGAATGTCAAAATTGGGATGTGGAACAAATAAAACAAAGAGCAAAAAAAATATTAAATTATATCAATCAGATATGGTTTGAGTAAATTTAGATTATACTTTATATTAATAAATTTTATTTATTATAATTATTATTTGCAAAACGAAGAGGAAGAAGTTCTTTTAAAATATTATAATAGTCTTCTTCAATTATTTTCTTTTTACTTAATAAATTGATTGAATTTAAATACATACATGATAATGCATCATTTAAATTAATATTAAAGTATATATAACCATTATATTTTTTTGAAAATTGATTACTATCTATTTCTTCTATATAATTCATATCATGGATTTGTTTATTTAAACAATTATATAATGGATATTTTTCTTTATGATCATTTTTTATAAAAGAAAAAGAAGCAGAATTATTCTCAATGTGTTGTTCTAAAAAAGTATTTATACATTGATTTAAATTAGGTAATTCTGTTCTTTCATTAAAATTTTCTTTACATTCTAATACATAAATATTTTCAATTAAAGATCTAAAAAGGACTAACATAATATTTTTATTATATTTATAATATGAATTCTGAAAAATACCAATAATTATATTTATAATAGTTTCTTTTTGGACTGTGTACCATTCTTTTTTAAGACTTTCTAAATTTATAGCTAATGGCAAAATTTCTTTAAGTAAAATATAAGATATTTCTATAAACACCTCATTATAAAAAATGTTGCTAATAGTTTTTAAAAAATGATATGATTTTTTTTCATTAATATATTTTTTTTGTAAAGAATATATTTTTTGATTATTAAGAAGAAATTCCTTTAAATTATTTACTTCATTAAAGTCTAATATTCTTAGATAAGTATTATAATATATTTTTTCAATTTCTAATTTATTTAGATCTATATTAAAATCTTTATATATAAATTTATTTTCGTTTATATATGTAGTAAAAAATTCACGAAAATTTAGATAAGAAAATTCTAGTTTTTTTTTATGATAAGAGTTAAATAATTTTTCAAAATATATTTCAGTATATAATCTTAAGTCCATATATTTTCATTATAAAATAAATATCTGGTTCTTTGAATTATTTATTTAAGTCACTTCAAATTTAACTTATCAATATAAAATTCTATCCCATTTTCTTTTAATATTTTTTTTGGAGTATTAAATCTTTCAGCTTCAAAATAATCATTAGCGATATAACAGATATTTTTATATGTAAATAATTTATCATTAAATATTTCTTTATAAATAAGATCTAACATCAATCCCCCATATATTTTTTCTTCAGTTGATCCTTGAGATGTTTGCGATTTAACTTCAATTAAAAATAATTCTTTTTCATCTTTTAAAATTCATATATCAGAAATATATTTTTTGCTAGCTTTTTTTGAATAATCTATATTATATTTATTTTTAGCATATTTATAAAAATTAGATTGCTTAAATATAATAATATCTCCACCAATATTTTTATAACACTCTATCCCTAAAATTGATGATTCAAATAATTTTAATTCTATGATAATATCATCTAACACAACTTCTTCAAAACGCTTGCCATTCTTATTTGTTAAATGCCCTTGGCCTGTACTATTTCTTTTCATTATGAAATACCAGCATCATAATTTGTAATAATTATTTCATTACAACTATTTTTTCTACTATTTCCTTTTGAATTAATACTTCTATTAACTTTAACAATAATAGAATTAAAATCTTTATAAAGTTCTTTAATAAAATTAGTATCATGATTAGTTACCATTCATTTTATATTCTTTCTGTTTAACTCTACTAATTTATTAAAAAGATCGACTTGATCATTTCTACTAAAGCAATCTTTTGTATATGAAGTGAATTGATTAGTATCAGTATCATATGGTGGATCACAAAAAATAAAATCCCCATCTTTAGACATATCTAATATTGAGAGATAGTCTTTATTAAAAATTTTAATTTTATTTTCTGATAGATATTTATTAATATTATTAATATTATCTTCATCATAAATATTTATTTTTTTACTGCCATTAAATGGCACATTAAATTCATTATTACTATTTACTCTATATAACCCATTAAAACATGCTTTATTAAGATATAAAAATCTCGCTGATATATTTATGTTAGATTTTGGTTTTCCTGATCTAACTTTAATATAAAATAAATTTTGATTTTCGCTATTTTCATGTTTCTTTTTGTATTTATTTAACTCTTTTATAAGCATTTTAAATTCAATATCATTTTTAATATTCTGATAAGTTAAGATTAAATCTTTATTGATGTCATTTATAATCGCATTTTTGGGTTGGAGATGGAATAATAAGGCACCACCACCAATGAATGGTTCTATATATCTTTTATAATCGAGTAGGTAGTAGTGGAATAATTTTGCTAATTAATTGTCTTTTGCCACCTACTCACTTTACAAATGGTTTTGTTTTATAATTGCTTATTATTGGAAATAGTTATTTTTAACTATTTATATTAGTATTTAAATACTTTTCATTACTTGTTGTAATTTACATGATGTTATTACTAAGTTGAATTTATCTATGTTATATAATGTAAAATATGAAAACTTCCAATAATAGCAATTAATGGAAGTCATCTTATAACAAGATTAAATTAGATTAGGATTAATGAAGATGTTGAAAATAGCTTTTTGTCAATTTTCTTAATTCTTGAATTTTTATAAAATTATGAATTAGTTTTATAAATCATAAATTATATTCATAAAATGATTTATTATTAGTATACTAAATATAGTTTTAATTATAAATAAAAAGGATAAAAATGGCTATTTTTAAAAAAAATAATAAGAAAAGTAAAGTTGATCAGAAAGCTTCTCCAAAGAAAGCCCCAGCTAAAAAACCAGAAGTTAAAAAAGCTCCTGTAAAAAAAGTACCTGCGAAAAAAACATCAGTTAAAAAAGTGGAAGTTAAAAAAGCTCCTACAAAAACAACAACTACTAAAAAAGCAGTAGCAACTAAAGAACCTACTAACATTTATTATTTATCTTGTAGAAAAGATAATAAAGATAAAAAAATTGGATGAGAAATTAAAAGAGGAAATTCAAAATCAGTTAGTGCTGTTTGCCAAACTAAAGAAGAAGCTAAAATTAAAGTCAAAGAATTTGCAAAAAATTCAAAAGCAACTGTAATAATTTATAAAACAGATGGTAAAATTGATGAAACTTATAAAATTGGTTAATATTAGTTAACAGAAATTAATAAGCTTTTAAAAATAACATAAATATTTATAAGCATAGTATTAATTTACATTAAGTGAGTTTTCTTTAATCTTAATCATTAAATAATATATAAATATGAGGAATAAATTTAGAAATAATAAATTCAGTGATTTAAAATGGTATGGATTGATTTTTTCTTTTATAGTTTTTAAATATTTTTTTCTTTTCATAAATTTATCAATTATTTATAAAATTATATTCTTCATTAATATTTTCCATCTTAACCTAAATTAAAAATGATTCCTTCTTTTAAATCAATAACTTAATATATAGTTATTGAAAATAATAATATTACTTTATAATATTTTAAGAGGGATTTGAGTGACTAAAAATAATTTTATTGAAAATGAGTTCGAACTAAACTTAAAAAAATCAAATTTAAGAAATAAACAAAAAATACTTGAAATTTTATGATACATTAGGGCCTTTCAACTGAATTTAGGTAGTTTTGATAATTATTATGAAGAAGCTTCACAATTATTATACAATGCAATTTTTTTACATGAAAAAGGTTTTTTTGATAATGCTTTATTTAATATAAGAAGCTGTTACGAACTATCTATAACAACTATTGATATTGAAATAAATAATAAAATAGCTAGCTGGAATAATAATGAACGATTTTCTTTAAAAAATTCATTAGATAGTTTGGAGAAGGATGAGGAATTCCAAGATTTTAGTAAAATTTTTGAAGGATACTTTATAGTAAATAATAAATTAAACAATAAAGTATTGCATAAGCAAGGTTATCACAATTTTTATGCTTTTTACAATGATCATTTCAGATCTAAAAAACATTTTAAATATAATTTTAATAAAGAATTACACAACATTATTTGCACAGTTTTTTTAACACATATATTTAGAAATCCAATGTCATATTTGCTTCTGATGAAAATATATATTATAGAACAACTAATCATGATGAATTCTTTTATACTTCAAAAACTGATATTAAAAAATGGGAAAAATATTTAAAAATAAAAGATCTAGAAAAAAAACTAGAAGAAACAAAACTTATTAAAAAAATAAGAGATGAATATATGAAAAATAATAAGATAAGCAAATGAATTTTTGAATTTAATAAAAATAGAATAATTGATATAAATAAAATTGATGAAATTGATAAAATTCACAAATCTACATTAAATAATACCCAAAAAATTTCAATTTTATTGATAAAAAATAAAATAATATTCAATGAAGTAATATATTTTCCAACTGATGATGAATCTTCGTTTAATTTTATGGTAGATAAAATTTCTACAAAAGATAAAAAGCCACTAATATTCTCTTTGCCTTTTAGTTCGAAAATTTTTAATGAAATTTTAGATTTATTTAAAAATAAAGATGATATCAAACAAAATATATTATTTAAAAATTATTATATTACATTAATAAAATATCAAAATAAAAAATATATATTTTCGCATGAAGAACCAATCAATGAATCTATAATTAAAACATCTTTATTTTTATAACATAAAGAGACTAAAATTAATTTAATTTAGAAAAACTAAGATAGAATATTTAAACAAAAATTTTTATAAAATATGGAAAAATATAATGTAAATTATTAGATAAAACTAATAAACGATCAGAAATAAAAAGCCAGTAAATATTATCAATAATAATATTATGTTTTTGATAAATTAATTATTTTTGATATTTTATTCTATAAAATATAAAATATGATTAAAAAATTAAATGATTATTCTTCTAAAAAATTATTATTATATTCAGATACTAATGAAGAAACTTTTTATAATAAAAGTTCTTTTAACAGAATGTTGAAAAAATTTAATGAAAAAGATTGCAAAAATTATAAATTTAGCGAATCCCAAGGCATAACATTTGCTAATTTACTCTTAATAGATCAAGAAAAATTTATAGAGAACAAAAATTCTGCTCCTATTAATAGACTTAAAGAGATGTATTCTTTATTTTGGTATTTGTCCAAAATAGGCAACATAAAAAAAATTAAGGAAATTCGCTTTTATGAATCTCCAGATTTTTTAGTTATAATGGATGACACTATAATAGGTTTGGAAATAACATGTATATCTTGCAATGGATCTTATAATAACAATGGAATTCCATATGATGGAACAAAAAAAACTGAGGAAATTAGAAAAAATTTAAATAACCACTGAAGAAAAAAAACAACATATTTAAAAAATATCAAGAAATATATTGGAAATAAAGAAAAAAAATTTAATGGGGAAGTGAATATTCATTATTTTTTATCTGACTTTGATATCATTGATGAATGAGATACAGAAGAAATTAAAGAAATATTATATGATTTTAACGAGGGAAAAGAGTCTGAAAGTCGTGTAAATTGAGACGCAGATATTTTTTTTATGGATTTAAAAGTCTAAAAACAACAGCTTTTTGCATATTTTTGAATAAAAAATATAAAAATTTAATACAAAAAATAATTAATTTGCATTATTACTATATATTGTGTATAATAATATAGTTTTATTGAATAGATTGCTGATACACCAAAAAGAGTTGTCAAGTATCAGGTAACTATAAGCAATAAACGATTCAATACTTTATGAAAGGACAACATATGAATCAAGAATTAAGAATTAAGTTAATTTCATACGATCACCAGTTATTAGATATTTCTGTTAAAAAAATTATAGAATTATCTAAAAGTTCTGGTGCTAAAATAACAGGGCCAATCCCATTGCCTACTAAAAGAGAAATCTTTACTATCTTAAGATCGCCGCACGTAAACAAATCAAGTAGAGAACAATTTGAAAGAAGAACTCACAAAAGATTAATAATCTTAAAAGATGTTAACAGTCAAACGATCGATAGTTTAAAAAGAACAGTAGTTCCAACTGGGATTGAAATTAATATTAAATTAGTGGGAAAATAGGAGTAGCATATGAAAGCAATAATCGGTACAAAAGTAGGAATGACTAATGTATTTGGTACTAATGGTAAGACTTATGCAACTACTATTATCCATGTTGAACCAAATTTAGTATTATCTAACAAAACAATAAATGATGACGGATATGTAGCAACTCAAGTTGGGTACAAAGAAGTTAAAGAAAAGTCTAAAAATAGACCAGATATTGGTCAATTTAAAAAAATAAAAGCTGCACCTAGACATATAATTAGAGAATTAAGAGATGTTGTTGGATTTAATGTTGGTGATGAAATTAAATGTGATTTCTTTGCTAAAGGTGAATTCGTTGATGTTCAAGGAACTTCAAAAGGGCATGGTTTTACTGGTTCTATTAAAAGACATAATTTTGGTGTTGGTCCATTAGGTCATGGTGCTGGATATCCTCATAGATATGTTGGATCTATATCTGGTGGCCGTGGTGGTAGCCAAGCTCAAAGAGTATTTAAAGGAACTGAATTACCTGGACATTATGGTCATGAAAACATTACTGTTGGAAATTTATTAATATTAGATGTTATTCTTGAAAAAAACTTAATTCTAGTTTGAGGAGCAATTCCTGGACCTAAAAATTCATATGTATTTTTAAAAGAATCTCAAAAAAGTAAAGGTAAAACTGATGTTATAGAATTAGTTGATAGAACTACTAAAGTAGAAGTTAAAGTTGAAGCAGCTCCGGTTGTTGAAACAAAAGTAGAAGAAACTAAAGTTGAAGCAGCTCCTGCTGTTGAAACAATTGCTGAAGAAGTTAAAAATGAAGAAGTTTCATCAAATGAAACAAATAGTGGAAGTGAGGAATAATTATGGCTAACATAAAATTATTAGATATTACTGGTAAATCAACTAAATCAGTTGCCTTCGCAACTGAACTAACTGTTGAAAAACCTCACGCTCAATCTATGTTTGATTGTGTTATTGCTGAAAATGCAAGTGAACGTCAAGGAACGCACTCTACTTTAACTAAAGGTGAAGTTAGAGGTGGTGGTAAAAAACCATGAAAACAAAAACACACAGGTAAAGCAAGAGCTGGTACAACAAGAAACCCTCACTGAGTTGGTGGTGGAGTTGCATTTGGGCCAAAACCTAATAGAAACTATTTAAAAAAAGTTAATTCAAAAATAACTAAATTAGCTATGAAGTCAATATTAACTATTAGATTAGGTGAGCAATCAATTTATGCATTAGATAATAAAGCTGAATTAAAAAAACCTTCAACTAAAGAAATGACTAAGTTTTTAAAAGAAGCTAACATGAATAGTAAAAAAGTATTATTTGTATTAAATGAAGTTAATAACATAATACTATCTACTAATAATATTAAAAAAGTAGAAGCAAAAGTTTGAAACACTGTTTCAGTGAGAGATCTAATGCACCATACTTATATTATTATTCAAGAAGACGCAATCACTAAAATGAAAGAGGTACTATCATAATGGAAATTTCACAAATAATTATCAAACCTTACCATACTGAAAAAAGTTATGGATTAAGAAAGTTTTCTGAAAAATCAACTCTTACATTTATAGTTGATAAAAGAGCAACAAAGCATTCAATTAAACTTGCTTTTGAAAAAATATATGGAGTTAAACCTGAAAAGATAAATACTCTTAATAGAAAAGCACAAGCAACTAAAACTGGAACAGCTCACCCAGGAAGAACAAAACATCAAAAAATTGCTTATATAATTTTACCGAAAGGTGTAAACATAGCAATCACAAAAGATGAAATAGAGGAAGCTGCGAAAGCAAATGAAGCGCAAAGCTCAAAAAAAGAAGCAAAAGCATCTAAATAATAAATTCGTCGAAAAGCTAAAAGGAGGCATGTATGGCAGTTAAAAGAATAAAGAATCGTAGTAGTGGTATTCGTCAAACAGTAATGATTGACTATGCAGCAACATTAACTACAGATAAACCTGAAAAATCCTTACTTAAACCATTAAGTAAAAATTCAGGTAGAAATAATCAAGGTAAGATTACAGTTAGACACCAAGGTGGAAGAGAAAAAAGAAAATACCGTATTATCGATTTCAAAAGAGATAAAGATAATAAAGTTGGTACTATCAAAACTGTTGAGTATGATCCAAATAGAACTTGTTTTATTTCATTAGTATCTTATGAAGATGGAGATAAAAGATATATCTTAGCTCCATTGAATATCAAAGTTGGTGATAAAGTTATTTCAGGAACTGATAATATTGATATTAAAATTGGTAATGCACTTCCATTAAGATTAATTCCAGAAGGTACATTAGTACATAATGTTGAATTATATCCTGGTCACGGTGGCCAACTTGCAAGAAGTGCTGGTACTAGTGTTCAAATCTTAGGTTGAGATGATTCTGGTAAATTTATTATTTGTAAATTAGCTTCTAGTGAAGTTAGAAAAATACCTAAAGATGCTAAAGCAACTATTGGGCAAGTATCAAATAGTGATCATAATTTAGTTAACATTGGTAAAGCTGGTAGAAATAGACACAAAGGTATTAGACCAACTGTTAGAGGTTCTGCGATGAACCCTAATGATCACCCACATGGTGGGGGTGAAGGACGTCAACCAATTGGTAAAGATGCGCCTAGAACTCCATGAGGTAAAAGACACATGGGTGTTAAAACTAGAAAACACAAAAAACAATCTACAGACTTAATTATTCGTCGTAGAGGAAAAAAATAGGAAAGGATTAGTATGTCAAGAAGTTCAAAAAAAGGTGCATTTATTGATGCTAGCTTAATGAAGAAAGTTACTACAATGAATGCTTCAGATAAAAAGAAGCCAATAAAAACATGATCAAGAAGAAGTACAATCTTTCCTGAATTTGTGGGTTTAACTTTTGAAGTTCATAATGGAAAAGCTTTTCTAAAGGTTCACGTAACTGAAGATATGGTTGGTCATAAATTAGGGGAATTCTCTCCTACTCGTACATTTAAATCACATACAGAACAAAAGAATAAATAGGAGTTTTAATTATGGTAAATAAAGTAATACAAAGAAACATTCATATATCACATAGAAAATCTCAATTAGTTTGTGATTTGATTAGACGTAAATCTATTAAAGATGCAATCATTATTTTAAATAATACTGATAAAAAGTTTGCACCAATATGTAAAAAACTTTTAAATTCTGCAATAGCTAATGCAACTAACAATCACGCAATGAATGCTGAAAGTTTATATATTTATAATATATTTGCAAATCAAGGTCCAACTTGAAAAAGAACTATGCCAAGAGCTAGAGGTTCAGCTGATATGATTTTTAAAAGAACAACTCATTTGGAAATCCATTTAAGTGATAATCCTAATGAAAGAAAAGATGAAATAGATGCTAGAAAAACAAAAAAAAGAAATTCTGTTAATAGATCTGGACTTAAAAATGTTGAAGTTAAAAAAGTAGAAACTAAAAAAGTAGAAACTAAAAAAGTTGAAGCTAAAAAAGCAACTACTAAAAAAACTGAAACTAAAGGAGAAAAATAATGGGACAAAAAGTAAACTCAAACGGTCTTAGATACGGAATATATAAAGATTGACAATCTCGTTGAATTCCATCTAACGAACTTCAAATGGCTAAATGATTAGTTGAAGATGATAAAGTTAGAAAATTATTAATTTCTAAATATAAAGATGCAATTATTGATAATTGTGAAATTGAAAGAACTCAAGTAGATATTACTTTATTTATTCGTGTATCTCAACCAGGTATTTTATTAGAAGATAATGGAACAGTTAAAGCGACTATTATTCATGATGTTAATTTAATTGTTGGAAGAAAAATAAAAGTAAATGTAAATGTTGTTACTCTTCCAAACCCTTCTGTGTCTGCAAGAATTATCGCAAGAGAAGTTGCTGATGCAATTGAAAAAAGAGTTTCATTTAGAGTTGCTCAAAAACAAGGATTAAAAAAAGCATTAAGAGCTGGAGCGTTAGGAGTTAAAACTCACGTATCAGGAAGACTTGGTGGAGTTGAAATGGCTAGAGCTGAAGGTTATTCAGAAGGTATTATTCCTTTATCAACATTAAGATCTGATATTGATTATGCTCTTGAAGAAGCACATACTCAATATGGAACTATTGGTGTTAAAATTTGAATCAACCGTGGTCTTATATTTAAAAAAGGTCAAGTTTCAAAAGTTTGTTTACAAGCTCCTGCTGTTAAATCTTATTCAAGAAATAATGAAGGGAACAAGGAGTAGAATATGTTACAACCAAAAAGAACTAAATATCGTAAATTTCATAAAATAAGTTATGAAGGTAAAGCTAAAGGTAATATCAAAGTTGACTTTGGAGAATATGGACTTATGTCTACTGAAGGTGCTTGATTAGATACTAAACAAATAGAAGCTGCTCGTATTGCTATTTCTAAGAGATTAGGTAAAACAGGGAAAATGTGAATTAGAATATTCCCTCACACATCTATGACTAAAAAACCTTTAGAAGTACGTATGGGGTCTGGAAAAGGTGCTCCTGATAAATGAGTTGCTGTTGTTAAAAACGGAACAGTTATGTTTGAAGTAGCAGGTATTACTGATGAATTATCAAAGAATGCTTTAAAAGCAGCTGGAAATAAATTACCAGTTTCTTGAAAGATTGTTAAAAGGGAGGTGTCTAATGTCTAGTAGTATTACAAAAGATTTAAGAAAAAAATCAACTGAAGAATTAATGCAACTAATTACTAAGATGAAAGAACAATTATTACAAATTAGATTTAGTGTGGCAAATGGAGAAGTTGAAAAAATCAACACTTCTGGTCAAATTAAAAAAACAATTGCTAGATCGTTAACTATCCTTAATGAAAGAGAATCTCAAAAAGAAATAATTAAAGAAGCAGCCGCTAAAGAAAAGAGTAAATAATGGAAACTTTAAATAGAAATAGAAGAAAAGTATTAGTTGGTAGAGTTGTTTCTAATAAAATGGATAAAACAATAACTGTTAATATTGAAACTAAAAGCAAACACCCATTATATAAGAAGCTTGTTATTACTCATAAGAAATATCATGCACATGATGAAAAACAAGAAGCTAATGTTGGTGATAATGTTGAAATTGTAGAATGTAGACCATTATCAAGAACAAAATCATGAAGATTAAACAAAATTATAGAAAAAGCTAAATAGTAGCTGAATTACAAAGGAGAATTATATGGTTCAACATATGTCAAGATTAAAAGTTGCTGATAACACTGGTGCCAAAGAAGTTGGTGTCATTAAAGTTATTGGTGGTTCAAAAAGAAGATATGCATTCATTGGTGATGTAGTAGTAGTATCAGTTAAGAAGTGTGCTCCTGGTGGTTCAATTACTAAAGGCCAAATCTTCAAAGCAGTTTTAGTAAGATCTAAACATGGAGTTAAAAGATCATCTGGTGCAGTATTAAACTTTAGTGAAAATGCTTGTGTTTTAATTAAAGATGATAAAACACCAATGGGATCAAGAATCTTTGGTCCAGTAGCTAGAGAACTTAGAGATAAAAATTATAACAAAATTGTGTCACTTGCACCCGAAGTATTATAGGAGAATTTATGAATAGAATTATAAAAGGCGATAAAGTAAAAGTAATATCAGGGAAAAACAAAGGTTCTGAAGGTATAGTGTTAAGTGTTAACCCTAGAGCAGAAACTGCAATTGTTGAAGGTGTTAATAAAGTTAAAAAACATAAGAAAGCATCAGCAGATGCTGAACAAGGTGGAATAGTTGAACTTGACGCACCAATCAGATTATGTAAATTAGCTTTATTAGATCCAAAAGGTAAAGGCGCAGTAACAAGAATTAAATATACTGTTAATAAAGAAAAGAAAAAAATTAGAGTAGCAAAAAAATCAGGCGCAGAGTTTGTAGTTAAATAGGAGATAATGTATGACAATTATTCAAGAAAAATATAAAAAAGAAATAGCAAAAGAATTACAAAAAGAATTTAATTTTAAATCTGTTATGCAGATACCAAAATTAGAAAAAATTGTAATAAATGCGGGTGTTGGTGATGCTGCACAAGATTCTAAAAATCTAGATGCAGTATTAATCGAACTTGAAATTATTACAGGACAAAAACCTATGAAAACTATTGCTAAGAAATCAATTGCTACTTATAAAGTTAGAGAAGGCCAAGCAATTGGTGCAAAAGTAACTCTTCGTGGTGAAAAAATGTGAAACTTTGTTGAACTACTATTTAATGTTGCTTTACCTCGTGTTAGAGACTTTAAAGGATTACCAGTTAATTCATTTGACGGAAGAGGAAACTATACAATTGGAATTAAAGAACAAATTATATTTCCTCAAGTCATTTATGATAACGTTAAAAGAATTAGAGGGTATGATATTACATTTGTAACATCAACTAATAGTAATGATGAGGCAAGAAGTCTTTTATTAAAACTTGGTGCTCCAATTAGAAAGGTAACAAAATAATATGGCAAAAAAATCATTAATCGAAAAACAAAGAAAATATAAAAAGTTTGCTGTAAGAAATTATACTAGATGTGAACGTTGCGGAAGAACACACGCTGTCATGAGAAAATTCGGTATTTGCCGATTGTGTTTCAGAGATTTAGCTTATAAAGGAGCTATTCCTGGTATTAGGAAAGCGTCTTGATAGGAAAGGTACAAATATGCATATAGATCCAATCGCAGAATTATTAACAAAAATAAAAAATGCAAAAAGAATTTACAAACCAAATATAACAGTTCAGTTTTCTAATTACAAGTTAGATATCTTAAAAGTTTTAGAAGCTGAAGGTTATATAAAAGAATTTAATACTATTGACGAAGAAAATAATAAAAAATTTATTGTTGTAACTCTTAAATATAAAAATAAAGCTTCTGCAATTCATGGTATGAGACAAATATCAAAACCGGGATTAAGAATTTATTCAGATTCTAAAAAAGTTCCAAAAGTTTTAAATGGTTTAGGAGTAGCTTTAATTTCTACTTCTAAAGGTATTATGACAGATAAGCAAGCAAGGAGACAAAACATGGGCGGTGAAGTAATCGCGTATGTTTGATAAGGGGTAAAGAATGTCAAGAATAGGAAATCGTATATTAATTATTCCAGCAGGAATTAAAATAGAAATCAATAAAGATAATGTAGCCTTGTCAAATGCTAAAGATAATTTAGTAGTTGCTTATCCATCTAAATCAATTAAAGTTGAACAAAAAGAAACAAACATTATTGTTACTAGAAAAAATGATCTAAAAGAAAATAAAATGTTACATGGAACTGTTAATGCAAACTTAAATAATGCTATTTTAGGATTAACAACAGGATTTACAAAAACATTAGTTTTAAAAGGTGTTGGATATAAAGCAAAAGTTGAAGGAACTAAAATTACTTTAACTTTAGGTTTTTCTCACCCGATTATATTAGATATACCAAAAGAAGTTAAAGTTGAAACTCCAACTCCAGCTGAAATAATTTTAACAAGTATTTCAAAAGAAGTTTTAGGACAGTTTTGTGCAGTTATTAGAAAATACCGTATGCCAGAACCTTACAAAGGTAAAGGTGTTCTATTTAAAGGTGAACAAATTATTAGAAAAGCTGGTAAAACAGCTGATAGAAAATAGGAGATTAATATGAAAAGAATAAATATTGATAGAAATGCTAAAAAAGCAATGAGACAAAAAAGATCTTTTAAGAAGATCAAACTTATTGCGAATGATAGACCAAGATTATTAGTTAATAAAACTAATTCTCATATTTTCGTTCAATTGATTGATGTTAAACTTGGGAAAACACTAGCTTCTAGTTCATCTCTAATTTTAAAGCTGCCTAATGGTAATAAAGAAAATTGTAAAAAAGTTGGTAAAGATATCGGTAATAAAATTTTAAAACTTGGTATCAAAGAAGTTATGTTTGATAGAGGTGGTTCAAAATATCACGGTAGAATTCTTGAAGTAGCAAATGCTGCTAGAGAAACAGGATTGAAGTTTTAAGGAGATTATATGGAAAATTTAGAAAATAAAATATTAGAAGAAGAAGTAGTTGAAAATAACACAACTCCAGCAAATGAAACAAAAAAAGATGCAGATGCTCCAGTTATTGCAAAGAATGCTGATGTAAAAAAAGATGCTTCAAAACCTAATTTTGCTAATAAAGGAAATATTAAACCTCACAGAAGACAAGCCGCTCCTTCAGAATTTGATCAAAAAGTTGTACAAATTAAAAGAATTTCTAAAACCACTAAAGGTGGGAGATCAATGAGATTCTCAGCTCTTGTTGTTATTGGAAATAAAAAAGGACAAGTTGGTTATGGAATGGGAAAATCTATTGAAGTTCCTGACGCAATCAAAAAAGCTATCAAAAATGCTAACAACAATATCGTTACAATAAGAATCAATAAAAATGGTACTGTTAATCATGAAAATATCGGAAAACATGGTGCTGGAAAAATTTTAGTTAAACCAGCTCCACAAGGTACAGGTATCATTGCAGGTGGTTCTGTTAGAGCTGTTGTTGAATTAGCAGGATATAATAACATATATACTAAGTGTTTAGGTTCTAACACTCCAGTCAATGTTATTAGAGCAACTATAAATGGATTAGTTGGGCAACATAATGCAAAAGATATTGCAAAACTTAGAGATAAAAAATTATCAGAGTTATAATATAAAGAGGTAAAAAATGGAATTACATAATTTAAAAGCAACCCCAGGTTCTAGAAATCATAAAAAGAAAATAGTTGGTCGTGGACACGGTTCAGGTATGGGTAAGACTTCTGGTAGAGGACAAGATGGACAAAAAGCTAGAAAATCTGGTCATACTAGATTAGGTTTTGAAGGTGGTCAAACTCCTTTATACCGTCGTTTACCAAAAGTTGGTTTTAATAACTACGAATTTGCTAACAACTATAACGTTATCACATTAGATGATCTTGCAAAGTATACAGAAAAAGAAATTACAAATGAATTTTTAATGTTAAAAGGTGAATTTCCTAAAAATAAATTGCCTTTAAAAATTATTGGTAATACTACTACTGCTAAAGGAATTACTTTTAAAGCAAATAAGTTTTCAGCTGGTGCTCTAAAAGCAATTGAAGCTGCTGGTTCAAAAGCAATAGTTTTATAAAATAAGGAAAACATGAATTTTAGTTCAAAAAATAAAAATGATGTAATGTTTACAAGTCAAATTAAAAAAATATTTAAATCTAAAGCAGTTTTGATTTCTATTTTTGTTACATTATTTTTGATTTTATTTTATAACTTAATGTCTAAAATTCCTATGCCTTATTTAAAACCACCAACAGGCAATGAAACAAATTCAGATAATCCTTTTATTTCTATGCTGAACTTATTAGGTGGTGGTGGTTTAACTAACCTTTCAATTTTTGCTACTGGTATTTCTCCATATATTACAACACAGATTATAATTCAGTTATTATCTTCTGATGTAATTCCTCCACTAGCTAGATTAACAAAAAATGGTGAAAAAGGTAGAAAACGTCTTTCAATGATCACTAAAATAATTACACTTCCTTTTACCATTGTACAAGCTTACTCAATTATTGCTGTATTTGAATCTCAAGGAGTTCATTTTGGTGGGCCTGAAGGAAGTGCATTAAGTTCTGGTTTTTATCAATTTCTTTATATGGCATTAATGTGTGCTGGAACTTATATTGCAATTTTCTTTTCAGATATTATAACTAAAAAAGGTATTGGTAATGGTGTTACTACAATTATTTTATCTGGGATAGTTTCACAATTAGTTGGAAACTTCACTTTAGTTAAATCGAATATTGATGCAAGTGTTGCTGGAAACTTATATCAAATCATTGCTTTTATTTTCTATATATTCTTTTATGTTGTTATTTTGTGAACAATCACTTTTATTTCTTGTTCCTCAAGGAAAATACCAATCCAACAAACAGGGCAATCATTAATTAAAGAAGGAGATGATTTGCCTTATCTTCCATTTAAATTAAATACTGGAGGTGTTATTCCAGTAATTTTTGCCTCCTCCTTAATAACTCTCCCCTTAACTATTGCTGAAATTGTCAGAAGTTCAGGTGCTGGAGATACTAATTGGTTTGTTGTATTTTCTAATAATGTTTTTAATTTTAATCAGATTGGTGGAATTATCACCTATATGACTTTAATTATTTTATTTACTTTCTTTTATTCTCATGTTCAATTAAATCCTAATAAAATATCAACTGACTTTATGAAGTCTGGAAGATTTATTCTAGGTGTTAAAATAGGAACAGTTACTGAGAAGTATTTATCACGAGTTCTTTATCGTATCAATTGAATTGGTGGCCCATTTTTAGCATTAATTACTGCTCTTCCATATATTGTTTCTTTTATTACTGGTGGGGTTATTCCATCTGTTGCTTCTCTTGGTGGTACTGGTATTATTATTATGGTTAGTGGTTCAATTGATTTATGAGATTCAATAGCTTCTGCTTCAACAACTTCTTCTTATACTGTTAAAAGAAAGAAAATTCAAGAAACTGACATTATTATTAATTCTAATATTGAAGAAACTGATCAAAAAAATAAGGATACTTTACTATGATAAATAAAAATAAAATTATTTTAATTGGCGCTCCAGGGTCTGGAAAAGGTACAATCTCATCTCAATTAATAAATAATTTTAATTTACAACATATTTCAACAGGCGACTTATTTAGAGAAGCTGCCTTACAGAATACTGCAATTTCTTCTAAGATAAAAGAACTTATGATTAGTGGTGAATTAATTCCTGATGAAATAACTAATAAATTAGCAAGTGATGCTATTTTAAAATCAATTAAAACCACAAATGGTTTTATTTTAGATGGTTATCCTCGTACTATTCCTCAAGCTGACTTTTTAACTAAGGTTTGTAATATTGATAAAGTATTTTATTTAAAAATAAATATTGATTCATTAATGAAGAGAATTATTGGTAGAAGAATGTGTGAATCTTGTAAGATTACTTATAATATTTATTTCAATAAACCAATCGTTGAAAATATTTGTAATAAATGTAATGAACCATTAATTCAAAGAAAAGATGACAATGAACAAATTCTTATTTCAAGAATTAATGAATATGAAAAGAAAACATCTCCATTAATTAATTACTATAAATCTAAAAATATCCTAATAGAAATAGACGCTAATAACTCAATCGAAGAAGTTTATGATAGCATTTCAAAGAAACTAAAAAATGATTAAAACTAAACAAGAAATTGAAAATATTAAAAAATCTGTTGAAATTTGAAAGTTAGTTAGAACTGCGTTATATGACTTTATTGACGTTGGTGTTAAATTAATTGATATAGATTCACTTGCATGTAGTATAATAAAGAAGCATAATGCAGTTAGTGCATTTTATGGATATTCTGGCTTTCCAGCTAATATCTGTATTTCTGTGAATGATTGTATCATTCACGGAGTGCCGAATGAATACGTTTTAAAAAACGGAGATTCATTAACAATCGATGTTGGTGTAAATTATAACGGTTACTTTAGTGACGCGGCATACACCATAATTGTAGGTGAGAAACCTTTAGAAGCTCAACGGATTAGTGATGTTTGTTATGAAAGCTTAATGAGAAGTATTCAGATCATTAAACCAAACATAACAACAAATTATGACTTAGCTTGTGTTATTCAAGATTATGTAGAACACAATGGTTATGAAGTAATTAGAAACTATACTGGCCATGGTTGTGGTAAATCACTCCATGAAGATCCAATCATTTCTAATTATCGTTCAAACTTTTTTCCAAAAGTAACATTAGTTCCCGGAATGATTATATGTATTGAACCTATGATTATGACTGGTTCAAATAAATGTTATATTGATTCTACAAATAATTGATCCATAATGTCTAAAAATAAAAAATTAACATCCCATTGAGAACATATGGTTTTAATTACAGAAACTGGTTATGAAATATTGACATTATAGGAGAATGAATGAATAACGATAAAATTTGCTTAAAGGGTAAAATCAAAGAAGTAATTCAATCTGGAACATATATTGTAACGCTTGAAAATAACTTAGATATTCAAGCTCATGTTTCTGGAAAAATGAGAGTTCATAGAATAAGCATTTTACCAGGTGATGTTGTTGATGTTGAATTAAGTCCATATGATTTAACTAAAGGTAGAATTACATTTAGACATTGTTAAAGGAGATATAAATGAAAGTAAAAGCATCTGTAAAAAAGATTTGTAAAGATTGTAAAATAATTAAACGTCATAGAGTGGTTAGGGTTATTTGTATTAATCCTAAACATAAGCAAAGACAAGGATAGGAGAAAATATGGCACGTATACTAGGTATAGATATACCAAATGATAAACGAATAGTTATTTCTTTGACTTATATTTACGGTATTGGTAAAAAAAGATCTGAAAAGATTTTAAAAGAAGCTAATATTGATGAAAATATAAGAGCAAAGGATTTGACTGAGGACCAAGTTGTTTTAATAAGACAACATGCTTCTAAATTTACCTTAGAAGGTGATTTAAGAAGAGATCTTGGAATGAGTATTAAAAGAAAAATGGAAATTTCTTGTTATTCTGGAATTAGACATCGTAGAGGTTTACCTGTAAGAGGGCAAAGAACTAAAACGAATGCTAGAACTAGAAAAGGTCCAAGAAGAACTGTTGCAAATAAGAAAAAGGAAACTAGATAGGAGTAAATTATGGCAAAAAAGAAAAAACTTAATTTTACCGATGGTATAGCACATATTCATGCAACAAAGAATAATACTATTATCTCTTTATCTGATGTAAAGGGAAATATTATAACTTGAGCTTCATCAGGAACTATTGGTTACAAGGGTTCTAAAAAGAAAACTCCATATTCTGCTGGGATAGCAAGTCAAAACACTGCTAAAGTAGCTTATGATTTAGGACTAAGAAATGTAACAGTTCAAGTTAATGGAATAGGTTCTGGTAGTGAAACAGCTATCAGAAGTTTACAAGTTGGAGGATTAAATGTTACAGCTATAAAAGATGTAACACCAATTCCTCATAATGGTTGTAGACCACCAAAGAGACCTAGATAAAATTTAAAAGGAGAGATATATGAAAAAATTTACTAAATACGATATTAATTTTGATCAATTAATTAAAAACAATGAGAACTACGCAAAAATTAAAATAAGCCCTTTAGAAAAAGGTTTTGGAATTACATTAGGTAATGCTCTAAGAAGAGTATGTTTAAGTAATATACCAGGAGCTAGCATGTTTGCTATTAAAATTCCTGGAATCACACATGAATACCAAACAATTGAAGGTGTTTATGAAGATGTTACTAAAATTATTTTAAATTTAAAGAACTTAGTTATAGCAATTGATGAAAATGTTTACTCATTTGAAGAATTAGAACAAGTAGCTATTGAAAAATGACCAACATTAAAAATTTCAAAAGATAAAAAAGGTGATATTTTAGCAAGTGATATTGAAGTTCCTCCTGGATTCAATATTATTAATAAAAATCTTCACATTGCAACTTTAACTGAAAATGTTAAATTCAATTTAGAAATTTATGCTAAATTAGGCAGAGGATTTAAAACTTTTAATGATAACAAAGAAGGGCTTACTAGTATTTCTATTATCACAACTGATTCAAACTTCTCACCAGTAACTAACTTTGCATATAATGTTGAAGAAGTTAAAGATTCAAAATATTCAGTTTCTGATGAATTGACTATTGAAGTTGCTACTAATGGTGGAATTAAAGCAATTGATGCAATTGCTTTAGCTAGTAAAATATTAACTGATCATTTAGATTCATTTGTTTCTTTAAATGAAAAATTTGAATCAGCTATCACTCTTAAAGAAAAAGAAATTGAAACTAAAAAAGCTAATTTATCAATTCCTATCGATGACCTTAACTTATCTGTTAGAGCATACAACGCTTTAAAAGGTATTCACATTAATACTACTCAAGAATTAATTGAAAAAACAAGAAAAGAAATTGATGAAATTAGAAATTTAGGTAAAAAATCTGTACAAGAAATTATTAAAACTGTACATGAACATGGGCTTAAACTTAAAGACGAATAAAAATAAGAAAGGACAATATACTTTATGTCATATATAAATAAGCCTGGGAAAACCAGAGCATGAAGAAAAATGGTTACAAGACAACAAGTTTCTGATGTGTTAGCTTATGGTAAAATAATAACTACTATTACTAAAGCTAAAGAAACTCAAAGACATGTAGACAAGATAATAACAACAGGAAAGAAAAATACAATTGCTGCTAGAAGAAAAGCTGCTAGTATTGTATTAAACACTAAAAACCTTTCAGCTGATGAAATAGTTGTAAAATTATTTAGCGAAATTGCTCCAAAGTATGAAAAAAGAAATGGCGGTTATACTAGAGTTTTAAAATTAGGTACAAGAGCTGGTGACAACACCGAAGAAGCAATTCTTGAATTAGTATAGGAGAAATGATAGTATGGCAATAAAAAGAGCGATTAGATTACAATGTAGCGAGTGTTCTAGAAAAAATTATTTATCAAGAAAAAATAATAAAGTTAATCCTGATAAATTATCTTTAAATAAATATTGTAAATGATGTAAGAAGACTACTACTCACAACGAAACTAAAGATATAAAAAAATAATATCTATTTAAAAAAAACACAATTCTATTATTTGTGTTTTTTTTATCAATACAAACAAATTTATTCTCACAAATAAAAAAAATAAAACAACTCTTTTTTATTTAAAAGAAAAATAATGTATAATATTAATAGTTTTGTTTTTATTAAAGGAGAAACTAATGAAAAATTTACAACAATCACAATTGCTAAATGCTAACAGAGCACCGTCAAGTAAATCAATGGGTCATGACTTCATAGCTGGTAGTTCATCTACTAGTATTGTAGAAGAAAAAGTAGCCCACTTATCATTACAATTAAATCAAATTATTATTAAGCCGTATTTACAACAAGCATTAGATTATTTAAAATCTTCTAAGTTCGATGCAATTAATGCTTATAATAAGTTATCTGATCAAATTGGTAATGAAGTTAGAATAATTAGTCAAAACATAAATCAAATAACTGATAAAGTTTCTTCTTGCCAACAAGTGATTGAAAAAACTCAAGAAATTATAAGAAATAAATATTCTAATGCTACTGAAGAAGAAATTTCTTCTGGTGCATTAAACTTAGAATATGAATACAACATTGTTGCAGAAAATTATGAATTATCTTTACAATTAACTCAAGAAGCTTCTAAATATAAAT
The DNA here is from genome assembly GCA_028672205.1 of Proteocephalus fallax. Classification (NCBI taxonomy): domain Eukaryota; kingdom Metazoa; phylum Platyhelminthes; class Cestoda; order Proteocephalidea; family Proteocephalidae; genus Proteocephalus; species Proteocephalus fallax. The sequence continues at coordinate 466,791 of JAPUBX010002615.1, forward strand.
CAAGAATTGAAAACTTATTATCTACTCAAGGTATGCTTGATCAATCATCAATTCCTGCAATTAATAGAATTCAATTAGAAACTGAAAATTTAGAATTACTAGTTTATAATTTAGACTCAACTGATTATGTTGAAGCTTTATCTAAAAAACAAGGTAGAAAAAATAATGTTTCTAAAGTTGAAAGAGCTCCACAAGTTCAACCTAAACAAGCAGAACTTGCTGATTATGCAAAAACAATATCTTCAAACAATATTGAAAATATAAACAAAAATCCAAATGTAAAAGAAATGAACACATTTGAAGATCCTAACAATCTTTCATTAGATAGAAAAAAATATCCTTATGCTAATAACGATAATACAAGTGATTCTTTATTATTATCTCGTGAAGAAATGAGAATGCAAAAAAAATTATATAAACAACAAGCTCAAATTGCTAAAATGCAAAGAATGGTTTCATATAAAGAACAATTAGAAAAAAATAAATTAGAATCTAACGATTTATCAGTTGAATTAAAAGGTAAAATGAATCTTTTTGCTAATAAGAATAAAGATAAAGACCCTAGATTTGCTAATATCGAAATTGAAGATTCACCATCTGTTGCAAATGCAAAACAAGAATTAAATAATTTTGATAAATACGCTAACCAAGGTAATGCTTTAAAAGCTTTTAATAACGTAGATAATAATTTGTTTGAAGATAAATCAGTTAAAGTTATTAAATAATTAATATATTAAATCTGAAGGGTTGAGTAAATGAATAGAAAAAACAAAAAAATAACATATTTATCTTTATCTTTAATATTAAGTGGAACATTTGCTTTAGCAATTTCACCTAGTTTATTACAAAAAGAATCTATTGAAAATACAAGTGATATTACTTCGCAATTAACACCCCTTCTAAAAATTAATAATTCTAAATATGATGGTGTTACTACCATATCACCTGAAATTACAGCAAATAATACAATAGCTGGTCTTTATCCTATTGAAGTATTAACTGTTCATTTGTCTGAACTTAAATTAGCTATTGCAAATGCTGTAATTAATCCTGCAAATAGTGTATTACTTCCAGCTAATGTTAATATTTTAGAAAAGAATTTAGTACAAAATAATATTTTGGGAACAATTTCATTAAATTTTGAAATAACTGATTATAATGCAATTATAAATGATAATAATACTTTAGTGCCCGTTAAAACTAAAGAATTTTCTGTTACTTTTGTTGGGTTTAAAAAAGCACAACCTTCTTTCTTCCCAAAAGAACCAGTTAATGTTAGCTCATTTTTAAAACCTGGAGATAATATCATAACAGTAACTGATGATAGATTAATTAATGAATTATTGCCAAAAATTATTGGTGGAACACAAATATCAGGATCAACAGTTATAATTTTAGAAGGTGTTCCAGAAAGAATATTTCCTTCTGAAATTAAATTAGTAGCTAAAGTTTCTAACTATTTTTCTGAAGATGGTAAGTTTAATACTATATTTTCTAATCCAATAAATATTACTTTAACTAACTTTAATAGTTTAGTTAATTCTCAATATCAAAATGTAATTAATGCAAAAGACTACGGATTAGATATATACCCAACAGAAGTTACACTAGATAATTTATTTCCTATTTTGCAAAAAACAATTATTAATTTGTCTTCTCCAATAGTGAAAGCAGATATTCAAAGCATTCAATTCTCTCCAAACTTATCTAATTCAACTCTTATTGTAAGATTTAATATTATAAATAATAAGTGAATTGATAATGGAGTGATAGCATCAAAAAATATATCTATAACATTAAATAATTTAAAAAGTTTTCCTTTTACTAATATTTTAAATGAAATTCCTATTGGTATTTCAAACATTACAACTTCTCAACTAAAAGCATCATCAAATGGAATTTGAACTGATAATACAACTATTAAATCTTTAATATCAAAAAATATTGTTGGCCAATTTGAAAATAAACAAGTATTACCTTTTGATATTGAGATAATCAGTGTTGAAGGAAATGGCACTAGTTTTAATGACGACTTTAAAAACTTAAAAGTTAATTTTAATTTGTCTAATTATTTAGCTATAAATTCTCTAGGCGAAAATGTGGAAAAATTTGAAATGCAAACAGTTATTTCTGGGTTTAAAATTCACAATCCTACTTCTATTAATTCAAAAATATTAGTTTTAAATAATGAGTCACTTCCTTACGATCAATTCCCTTCTACTCTTTCTGAACTTAATATTCAAACAATCTTATTAAGAAATTTAAATAGTACTTTTAACTCGCCATCTGTAAATGATATAAAAATATTAAGAAAAGTATCTAGTGATTTAAGTGGTGAAATTACTGTAGACTTTCAACTAACTGGTGGACATTATATTGATGGTAATGGTAATTTTATCGATACATTCACTTTCTCAAATATTGTTTTATTTGGATTTAAAATATTTACTAGTAATACAACAATAGAAGTAACTAACAGTTTACAAATTGATGCTACAAAAGTTGGTATAGCTGGTTCTGGTGGAATATTATTTTCTCCTAATTTAATGTTAAGTAAAAGTGAGCTTATTAAAGCTCTTATTAGAACTTACATAAAAGGTGGCGCACCAGAAAGTTTAATGATTGATATTTCTAGTTTAAAAGTATCATCAACAACATCAGTTATTTTTGATGTAACTATTTCTAACTATTACAAAGCTAATGCATTAGAACCAACTCCATTATTTTTTACTGATGTTTCTATTATTAATCTTCCTACTAATACTCCAAAACAAACTTTAACATCTCCATTGTCTTTGGGTGATCAATACAAAAATATTTCTTTCTACACTGATGATATTCTAAATTTAGCAATTAAAAATATTATTATCAAAAATACTATTAATTTATCTGGTGTTCTAAATGAGAATGATATTACTATTTCTTTTGATGGTGTTAAAGTTAATGGTTTGGAAAATTATATTGATGTATCATATAAAATTAAAAATAGTAAAGCTAGAAATGAATTAGGTGTTGTTGTTGCTACATCCGATATTATAAAAACAAGAATAAATTATTTTTCACCAATCACTTTAGTACAAACAAGATTTAATTCTTTAACAGCTATCAATACTGAAAACTATTCTCAAATTTATGCTTCTGATATTTTAGATAAATTTATCTCATTAAAAGACAATAAAGCTTCTCAGTTTAAATATTTAAGTAATTTCATACAGTTCAACATAACTAATTTAGATTTTGAAAAAACATATTTTAACATTTCGCCTGATAACACTACAATGATTATTGATTTATATTCTTCAAATTTTTATAATGATAAAGGAGAAATTGTTTCGTCTGATACTAAAATATCTACTATAACGCTAAATAATTTTGCGCCAATTAATTTTACTGCTGATACTCTTCCAGAATATTTTTATTCATTCGCTGAAAATCTGTTTGCTAGTCAAATAAATTTAGAAAACATATCAAAAGTTGTAGCAATTAAAAATTTACCTTTAGATACTAATGTAACTTATGAATTTATGCCTAATGATATTGTATATAATGAAGAAAGTGGTACTTATGCTCAATACGGTAGTCTTGATTTATTTATAACTGTTGATAGATATATTCAAAATAATGTAATTTATAATAATAAAAAAGTGTTTAAAACAACGCCTAACCAAATTAAAACTAAAGCAAATATTAACACTCAATTACCTAAAGAACTTTTAAATTCTATTGATCAAACATACATTATTGACGGCAAAGATTTAAGAGAAACAACACCTACTGCTTTTATTAAAAATCCTACTAAAGTTCAAGAAATTGTTTTTAATAATTTAATTCAAAAACCTGATGACTTAACTTTACAAAATATTGAAATCAAAGGGCTTATAGCATCTGATGACAAAGGAACAATTGAATTCAGTTTTACATTAGATTCATTTTATTTACAAGGTGTTAAACATACTACTAATTTTAAACCAATAAAATTATTAGTTAAAGGATTTAAAACATCAGCTCTTCCACCTCCAGCTTTATGATATGAAAATCAAGGACTTTTTATTATTTTAGTTTGTGCAGCTGGTTCACTTTTACTTCTAGCAATTATTTTTATTGTATATAAAGTAAAATTAAAAAGAAACAATTAATATTTGATATTTTATTATTCATATGTTATAATTTTATAGTATAAAGAAAGTGGTTTTTACTCACCTGACATTCATTGAGTGTAGGTTTAATGCTTAAATAGAATTTAAGATTATAAGGGTATTTTTTGATGTCTTTATGATCTTTTTCTTTATACAATAAATTATTAGGATGGTTTGATGAATCAAAATCAAAAAAAAAATACAGTTCTCATAAATGAGAATATTAGATTTCCAAAGGTTATTGTTATTGATGATGTTGGAGAAAATTTAGGAGTAATGCCTATTGCAGCTGCACTAGACCTTGCTAATAAAAAGAATTTAGATTTAGTTATCATTTCTAATAAAACTGAAGTTCCTATTACTAAAATATTAGATTATGGAAAATTTAAGTATGAACAAAAAAGAAAACAAAAACAAAATCAAAAAAATCAAATAACTGTAAAAGTTAAAGAGATTAAAGTAAAACCAATGATTGGTACGCACGACTTAGAGGTTAGAGTTAATAATGCTAAAAAATGGCTGTTAGATGGTGATAGAGTTTCATTTATAATTCAAGCTAGAGGAAGAATGGCAACTAAAGTTGATTTTATTAATGAGGTTCATGATAAATTCATAACTCTATTAGGCGATGATGGTAAACTAATCCAAGATCGTAAAAAAGTAAATGATTACAGATACGAAAGTATTATTGTATCAAATAAAAAATAAGGAGAAAAAATATGATTAAACAAAAAACTAAAAAATCAGTCTCAAAAAGATTTCGTAGAACTAAAACAGGGCAATTAAAAAGAAAACATGCATATCGTTCACACATGGCTATTGGTAGTTCTACCAAACAAAGAAGACATCTTAGAAAAGACGGTCTTGTACATGAATCAGATCTAAAAAGATATGATCAATGTTTATAATAATTAAAAAAATATATTAGAAGGAGAAAAGTATGAGAGTAAAAGGCGGACCAGCTACTAGACATAGAAGAAAAAAATGATTGGAACAAGCAGAAGGTTCTTGAGGGACAAGAAATACAACTTATAGAGTTGCTAAACAAACTGTTATTAGATCTTCACAATATGCATATAATGACAGAAAAAATAAGAAAAGTGATTTTAGAAAATTATGAATCGCTAGAATTAATGCTGCAGTAAGAATTGAAGGATATACTTATTCTCAGTTTATGAATCAAATTAAAAAACATAATATTGACATTAATAGAAAAATGCTTTCTGAATTAGCTATCAATAATCCAGAAGAATTTAAATTATTAGTTAAAACTGTGATGAAATAGTTTTTATACTATAATAATATTAGAGGAATAATGTACAATAAAGAAATATATGATGAATGAAAGCTTCACGCAGATGCTACTCAAAATGAAATCAGTTTTAAGTTTATATCTAAAATTGTTAATTTTCTTACTATAAAAAAATTAGTTAATGAGCAAAAAGAAGTTATAGTTGATCCATTATTACTTTCTAGATGAAAAAAAGTACAAATATTTAAAATTATAGAAGAATATAATATTGTATCTAAAGAAAGCATTGCAATTATTGATGAAGTAGAATTTCTAGCAGAAGTTATATTCATTCTTGCTAAAATAATTTTGAATTTCAGAAGAAATAATTTTAAAATTAATGAATTAGAACAAAATATTGAACCAAAGATTTTTAATTTAATAAGCAAAAATCTAACACTTGATGAAATGACTAAATATTATACAATCATATGCACTGATATTTTAAAACAAAATGAGCAAGAGATAATTGAAAGCAAAATACAATTGTCTATTAAAATTGAAGATTCTATTAATATAAGAAACACTGTTTGAAATTTAGAAAATTTATGTTTAACATTTTTTGATATAGTTAAATGATATAGTGAACAAGAAATTAATCCTGATAATGTTGCTAAGCACAAAATAGTATTAAATATGGCGCTTATTTATCATTTATCTAACTTTTATGTTAAATATACAAATGATTTAAACCAAAATATTATTAGCTATGCTAAATTATATAATTCAATACTTTCATTCATTAATAAATGAATAGTTGATAAAAAATTTGTGCTTGTTTCTTTTAAATCAATAGCATTGTTCTTAAATTTATTGATTGAAAAATATAACTTTGAAAAAACTGATAAAATCATGACTAATTTTTTAGATATTTTAAAAATATACTGTTCAGATGATAACTATGTAAAGCTGAAGACAATTATACTTGAAACAAGTAGTAATATAATTAAAGGATAAAAACAATGGAATTAATAAAAATAAATAATATAAATCAAGAATATCAAAGCGAAAAAATATTAACAAATATTAATATAACTTTTAAATATTTACAAAATATAGTTATTTTTTCTGAAACAAATGACTTAAAAAGTTGCCACTTTCTTTTAGATATTATAGCTAAAGTAGTAGAACCTCAAATTGGTACTGTGGAATATTATGATGATAATTCTTCAAAATTTTTCATTGGTTACAAAATGTTTGATTCAATTCTTGAAAAAGATGTAATGACTGCTAATGTTGTTGATGCGTTAATAAATTCTCAAGATAAACCAAATAAAAAAGAAATTGCTGAATTAACTAAATTATTAAGAGTTGATGAATTATTATCTAAAAGTGTATTTAATTTATCAACCTCTGAAAAGAATTTACTAAATGTTTTATTATTATTAATAGTAAAACCAAAAGTTTTAATTTTAAAAGGTCTTTCTTTACCAGGATCTTCAATTATGCAAAATGCAGCTTTAGAATATATTAAACAATATTTAAGTAAATACAAAATTACTCTAATTATTGCAACTAATGATAAAATCACAATCGACTCTTTATGTGATAGAGGTATTAATTTAGTGTATTCAAGTATTGAATCAGATTTTTTAACAATTAAAAAGAATGTTATTCATTCTAATGACATTGATTCAAACCCTAAAAAATTAAATTTTGAAGAAAATTTATTAGAATCTGTATATAAATTAGAAAAAGCAAAAAAAGAAATTAATTTAGATGAATCTAGAAAAGATGAAGAAGTTCTAGTTTCTAAAATGTTAACTAAATCATTGTCTTTAGAAAAAAAATATTCTCCAACTCAAGCACTTCAAAGTGATTTAGAAAGAATAATTATTGAAAAACAAAATCAAGATCGATATGAAACAGAAATTGTTACAAGACCAACCCCTGGTATAAACAACACTGTTATTTATAAAGAAAAAACTTTTGCAAATGAAAACCAAGATAATTCTAATATTGTTGAAATTTATCACCAAAGAAAACAACTTAAAGACCAAATGCAATCTTCTTCTTTCTCTTCTCTTTCAATTGAATTGCAAGGAAAAGTTTATGATAATTTTCACCATGCAAATAATTTGATTATAAAATTAGACCCAACAAATAAATATGACCCATATGAACTTAACTTAGGGATAAGTGACTCATTACTTGAAGAAAAAAATCAACAATTAATTTCTTTACAAAAAAACAGTGTTACAAAAATGATTTTTGATGAAAATTTTGATATTGATACATTAGATATTAATGATCCTGGTGAAGAAATAGTTAGAAAAACAAAAACATTAGCTTTATTAGAAGATGGTTCAAATTTTAATAACGTTAAAACAAAAACATATATTACTGATGAATTAACTAAAAAGATTTCCTCAGCTTCTGATATAGAATATATGTCTAAAAATATTGAAACTAAAAAACGTTGAAAATTATTTAACAAACAAAAAGTTGAAAGTAATAGAAATATAAACTATGTTCAAGATAATAATATGACTAGTGAATTTTTAGCTTCTTCAAAAAGAATCACTCCTTCAAGAGTTGTTAAAACAGAAAAATTTGAACCAACTAAAAAATTATTAAATATTGAAAACATTAACTTGATGGATGATGCATCTGATGTTATTCCACCACCACCAATTCCTAAAAATAAAAAAATAGAAGCAATTGAATTAAAGATTAAAAAAAGAACACAATTGAATAAATTAGAAGAGTTATATTTCACTGCATTAGATGAAAGAAAATATAGATAAAAAATTTAAATATTACATATTTATATATTAAATAATATTTTTTTTTTATTTTTCAAAAAATTTAATATATAATTATATGTAGAATAATCAAAGTGAGGTTCTGTTTTGGACAATAATAAAGAAATTGAAAAATTTGCACTTCCAAATGGCTATGATGTAGTAACTGAATACCAAGAAAATGTTGAACAAGGTATCGTTGATAGCTTGTTTGATTATTTTGGTAAAGTGTATTATAAAAGTGATGTAAACACTCAAGGAAAAAAAGTAAGAAATGAATATATTTCTAAGTATGATAAAAAACTATTAAAAATGTTTACATCAAGAACTCATCACTTATGATTTCTTTTTGCTTCATTATTATTTATAGGTGTAGTTGGATTAATATTATTTATAATTTTTATAGGAACTACCCCTGACACTGTTACTGCATTAGCAGCTAAGTTAACTGGCTATGATACATCTTCTCCATTATATATGTTCTTGATTGTTTTCTTTGCTATCTTATTTGCGTTTATACTTGGTTGTTTATTACTATCAATTATTACTTTAATATCTGTTATATATTGAATGAAGTTAGATTCAAAACACTCTAAACGTATGAAATTTAAAATTCAAGAATGAAATAGAGTATTTGACTCATTTTCAAAATCATTAGATAAAAACTCTATATTAAATGCGGTACAATCAAGTATTCCTGATCTTATTGTAGATAAAAAAACTCCAGCATATGATACAAAAATTTACAACATCCATAATAGAGTATATTCTTATTCTTCTATTCCTCAAGATGCAAAAAGAATATCATATACGAACACAATGTCAGGTTTCTATAAAGGTTATGCTTTCTCATTATCAACTTCTTCATGAGAATGATTCAGAGAAGCTAAAGTAGTTGAAGAAGATTTAGGAGAGTCTAATTCTTCTATTCATATTAATGTTAAAAGATCTTTAAAAAGATTTGAAGATAATCTTTCATTACTAGTTGTTGATACTTTCGCAAATCCTAAATTAAATTTTGTTTTAAATAATCCAGAAGGTAAAAATATAAGATTACAAAATGATATTTTTAATAATGTATTTTCATTAGCTGTTAATAATGCAAAATATGCTCATAATGTATTTACACCATATGTTCAACACACATTATCAAGATTGAAAACTTGATCTGATAGTTCAAAAAACATAAGACAAATTATTAAAGAAGGATCAAAAATATATGTAATATTTGATTCAGATCCTGACTTCTTTAATTTTGAAAGAGTTGCTAACCCATCTTATAATTATATTTTCAACTCTAAAAACTTAGATGACTCATCAGTGTTTAAAGATGGTAAAAAAGTTTCTGGCATAAGTAATGATAAAAAAGCGCCTAAAGGAAAAGGTAAATTAATTAAATGTGGTTCTTTAGACCAAACCGCTTCATTAATGGCTGAATATATCTTAGAAGAAACTGATTTATTATTTAGTGTTTTAGAAATGGCTACATGTTATCCTGCAGATGATGCTTTCTTAAATTCTTCTAAACAAAAAAATTCTAAAACATTATTAAATGTTCTTGAAGAAAAAAGAAACAAAGATTATTCTAAATTAGCTTCTGAAAGAATGAATACAGTTACAAATAGTGATTTAGATTTACAAGAAAGTACTATGAATGTACCAAATTGAAATTCTGAAAAAACTCCTACATTTAAACCAATAGTAAATGTTGACGTTGATTAATAAAAAAAAGAAACTATATACATGATCACTAAACATTGTAATTTTAATTACAATGTTTATTTCTATATTGCAGATATTTTTATTAAAATTAAACAATAATACCTCATTTATTATTTACTTTTCACTTTATTTACCATTATTTATTACTTCAACTTTAATGGTTATTATGTGCTTTGTTAATTTGTATAAGAATGATAATATAAAAAGCAAGCTTGAATATTTATATTTTGGCTTATATTTAATTGATGTATTAATATTTTTAATAACATTAGTTTTTAATTCAATTTCTTTTTCATTATCTTTTGTATATTTATCTTGTTTAATAACTAGTATAGTTAGAATTATATATTATAATGTTTTTTGAAATATAGTGTCACGTTAAATGAAAATAGAATTCGATAAGAAAAAAATAAAAGATAAATACTATACTACTTTATATTTTTCTAAAACTAAAGAGCTACTTTTAAAATATAATAATAGTAATATTTCAGTTCTTCAATTTTCAAGTTTCACAAATGAACCATATATGTTATGTGGTATTAATGAATGTATTCAAATAATAAAAACATTTTTATCTGAAAACGATTTTAATAATTTAGAAATAAAATATAGAAAAGATGGAGAAATCATTTTAAAAAATGAACCTGTATTATTAATTAAGGGTAAATATAGTACTTTTTGTGAACTTGAAAATATCATTGATGGAGTTTTATCTAGAAGATCATCTGTTGCTACCAATTGTTGAAAAATGTTAAAATACTTGAATACTAATGAATTAATTTTCATGAGTGATAGAAGTGATGATTATACTCTTCACCCTTATGATGGCTATGCAGCATTCACAGCTGGCATAAAAAACTTTACCAACTATTCTCATATTGATTTCATTAAAAATGAACCTAACATAAATGTTTTTGGTTCTATGCCACACGCTTTAATTCATCAATATGAAAATAATATCAATAAGTTATTAGAAGATTATTTAAGTATTAATAAAACTGCTACACTATTAGTTGATTTTAATAATGATATTATTTCGACTCTAAAATCAATTGATAAAAAATATCATAAAAAAATAACTGCAATAAGAATTGATACTTCTATTAATATGATTGATAAATGTTTATCTAATAAAAAAATTAGTTCTGACAAAATTAAAGGTGTTAACAAACATTTAATTAAGATAGTTAGAGAATATTTGGATAATAATGGATTTATTAAAACTAAAATAATAGCAACTAGCAACAATACACTACAATCAATAAAGCAATTTAAAAAAGATAATACCAGAATTGATGCTTATGGTATTGGAAGCGCGCTTACTTCACTATCACTTCACTTTACAGCTGATTTAGTAGAATTGAATAACAAAAAATACGCAAAGACAGGAAGACGCCTGTTTTCTGATTCTAAAATGTTGATATATAAATAAAAAAAAAGAGGAAACCTCTTTTTTTTTATTTCTTTGCGATTTAATTACTTATTAAGCAATTTCAACTTTAGCGCCAGCTTCTTCGAATTTTTTCTTTAATTCTGCTGCTTCTTCAGGTTTAATATTTTCTTTAATTACTGAAGGTGCATTATCAACTGCCCCTTTAGCTTCCATTAAACCTAATCCAGTTACTTCTCTAACTATTTTGATAACTGCAACTTTATTAGTTCCACCATCAACTAGTTTAATTGTAACTTCAGTTGGTGCATCAGCAACTGCAACTGTAGCTGCTGCTGCTGGTGCGGCTGCAGAAACTCCAAATTCAGTTTCAATAGCCTTTACTAATTCGTTTATTTCTAAAATTGTCATTTCTTTTAATGAATCAATCATTTGTTTTGCTGTTAATTTAGCCATAATTTTTTCTCCTTATAATTATTATATTACTATTTTTTATCTGCAACTGCTTGAGCAGCATACAGAAAGCTTCTAATTGGTGAAGTTAAACAAGATAATAACATCCCGTATAAACCTTCACGATTTGGGATATTAGCTAATTGTTGGATTTGCATAGGATCTGCAAAACCACCACTTATATATCCACCTTTTATTTTGATAAAATCAAATTGTTTTTTCAAATCAGAAATAGATTTAAATACATTCATTTCATCTTCGTAAGCAAAAGCAATAGCATTAGGTCCAACTAATAAATTTTCTAAACCTTCTACTTTTGCTAATTGAATAGCTCTAGATAAAATATTATTTTTAAATACATGAACTTTAGAACCTGATTTACTTAAATTTTTTCTAAGTTCAGAAAAAGTTCCTGCGTCTAATCCTTGATATTCGAAAACAATAAAAGATTTAGCAGTTTTAAGATATTCAGATACTATTTTGATCTGTTCTTCTTTTTTAACTATAATCGGTCTCATGTTTCCTCCAATAAATATTTACAATCGCCAAAAGAGTCTTTTAATATTAAAAGACAGTCTTTATCTAAACTAATAAGCTAAGAATAAGTCCTCGGTAACTTTTTTAAGAAAAATCCGTTACTGTCTTTGGTACATTGCAATATTATTATAACAATTAATATATATAATTGAAAATAAATTTATATAATTATCTTATGAATAAATTTTACTTATCATATAATAATTTTAAAATTAAAAGAAATTTATCTTTTAAATTTATGAAAAACCTACATATATTATTTTCTTTTTTATTATTTATTAGTTTTTTAATTATATTTTTTGTTAATCCATCAACGTCTATTGGAGGCGCAGAAAATCAAGTTTTATATTTTGGTTTTTATTGTAATACAATTATCGGAAATTCTTTTTCTCATTTATATATTAATTGGATAGCAATCATTATGACTTTATTAACAATATCGTTTTTAATATACAGTGGGGTATATTATTGAATATACTGAAATAGCGAGTGAAAAATTATTATTTCAAATAATAATTTAATTGCTTTTATAATATTATCTTCTCTCTTTTCTTTAGTGTCTTTAATTTTTTGTTACCTTAATATCCCTTTTGTTAATTTTGAAATATTAGATAGCAATATTGGATTTGATAATTCTGATTTAATTAATGGGCAAATTAATTTTAATCTAGTTTATAATTTTAATTTTATAAAAGGTTTATCTGGCAATATAAGTTATAATTGATATGAATTAAATAATTATGGTTTAGCTTTAGTTTCTTATTGTGTTATTTTTTCAATAGGATTATCAACTTCATTCCTATTTCTAATTTTTTGAAAGTAATTATGAAAAAGTTTTATATATCAACCCCAATTTATTATCCATCAGGAAAACCTCACATAGGCCACGCTTACTCTACTATACTAGCTGATGTATTAAGTCGTTATAAATCATTAATCGGCTATGACACTTTTTTTGTAACTGGTACAGATGAACATGGTAAAAAAATTGAAGATTCTGCAAAGAAAATAAATATTACCCCTAAACAATATGTTGATATTAATTCAAAAGTGTTTCTAGATTTATGAGAATTATTAGGAATTAAATATGATCGTTTTATTAGAACTACTGAAAAAGAACACTCAGAAGCCATTCAAAAAATATTTAGTGAATATTTTAAGAAAGATTTAATTTATATCAATCAATGAACTGGTTTATATTGCATATCTTGTGAAGAAAATTATACACAGAATCAAGTTAATAAAAAAGATGATGGGTTGTTTTGTCAACATGGTCATAAATTATCTGAAATTAATGAAGAATCATACTTTTTTAAAATGTCAAAATTTAATGATTGAATCAAAACTATTTTATTAAAAAAAGATTTTATTTTCCCAAGTAATAGATCAAAGGAATTGATTAATAACTTTTTATCTGATACATTAACTGATCTTTCTATTTCTAGAACTTCTTTTTCTTGAGGGGTTAGTATTTTAGAAAACAAAAAACATATTATATATGTGTGAATGGATGCATTGTTTAACTATATAACAGCATTAAATTATTTGGGTAATGATGATACATTATTTAAAAAATTTTGAGAAGATAAAGAAACTGAAAAAGTTCATATATTATCAAAAGAAATAACTAGATTTCATTGTATATATTGACCTATATTTTTAAAAAACTTAGATTTAGAATTACCTACTAAAATAATAAGTCATGGATGAATAATTACTGATAGTGGTAAGATGTCTAAATCTATTGGTAATGTAATTGACCCAGTTGCATTAATAAATAAATATGGAAGAGAAGCTCTTCGTTATTATTTTATAAAAGATATGTCACTAGAAAATGATAATATTTTTTCATTGGATAGTATGATAGGCACATTTAATGGAGATTTGGCAAATAATTTTGGAAATTTAGTTTCTAGAAGTTTAGGAATGCTATCTAAATATAATAATAATATTATTCCTGAATATAACAAGAATAATAAATTTAATAATATTATTGAAAAAATAGAAAAAATGAATATAGCCTGTTTTACATATGCAAATAATATGCAAATTGCAGAATTATTAAATGAGTTACAAAACTTAATAAATATTTTAAATAAAGAAATTGAAATAAACAAACCTTGAGAAATATTTAAAGAAAATAAAATAGATCAACTTAATGATTTACTTTATGTCTTATTTAAAGCAGTTGAATCTATCTCTTTTTGATTACAACCAATATTAATTGATTCAATTTCTGAAGTTGAAATTCAAACAAATATTAATATCTCAAAATTATCATTTAAAGATCTTAGTAATAAAGAAACAATTAATAATATAAAGTGTGGTGAATCTTCTCCTATATTTAAAAGAATTATTGGCGAGGAAAAATAATATGGCGCCAGCAATAAGTGATAAAGTAAAGAATTTAATAAATGTTTCGGCAAAAGATTATTGTATTTTTTCTAAAACTAAAAGTAAGCATTTCCTAATAACTGATAGATTTAATATAAGTGATTTAAATTCTTTTATAAAAGGTGATATTAGCACAATTAAATATGATGATAGTTTTAACTTAGAAAAATTATATTCACTTCAAAAAAATGCTACTACTTTTTTTAATGATTCAGGTACATGACCATTATACATTGCTAGATTCTTTTTAAGTTGTACAACTCCTAAAGGTAAGAAGGTTTTTGCTCCTTTGATGATGAAAAAAATTAAGATTGAAAAGAACTTAAATAATTATGCAATTTATTTAGCAAATAATGAATATGTTATTAATGAAAAGATACTTATTTTTATTGAGAGAGAGTGAGGTGTTAACTTATCAGATCTTTTTGATTTAGATGATGAAAATTTAACTTTAGATGACTATCTTTCTAAAATTCAAAAAGTTTTAGATATAAAAATAAATCTTGTTAGTGAATTAAATAGCGAATCTGATAATATCTTTTTAAATGAAGACTCAATTGTAGTGGTGGACTCTTTTATAATAGGTCTATATGAACCATCTGGTGGTAAACTTAAATCAGATTTAAAATTTATTATTGATAAAAATATAGATCCATTTGAAGTTTCAAAATTACATGGTGAAAATTATTATATTGAACAAGAATTAAATTCACCACCATTATTTCAAATATCTGGTACGTTAAACTTTTACCAACGATGTGCTATTAGATCATCTCTGTCAGAGAATACAGTTATTCATGGCCCTCCAGGCACAGGAAAATCAGAAGTAATATCAAATATTATTGCTAACTTAATTATCTTTAATAAGAATGTTTTAATAATATCTGAAAAGAAAGCTGCTCTTGATGTGGTTATCGAAAGAATTAAGCACCTTTCTTTATTGAGTATTTCTTTATATGGTGAATCAAAAGATGAAATGTATGAAAAAATTCAAAAATTATTTAGTTTCATAGGAACGGATTGAATAATTAATCCTATTGAGGTTTCACATTTTAGTATTAAAGATCATATGCAATCTATTCCAGCATATAAAAAGATCAATAATTCTCATGAGATATTCTCACAGTTTGCTGAAAAAATAATTTCAATTAATAATATAAATAATTCTTTAGATGGTGAGCTATATACTTTTTGAGATAAAATGAATAAATTTGGTTTAGAAAATTATATTGAATGAATTAATTTAGATATTTTAACTAAAATTGGAGACATTAATGAAGTATATATAAATTCAGTAAAAGAATTATATTATTTTGTTAATAAATATAATTTAAACAATGAAAGTATATATAATAAATTCTTTTCTTTTTCTAAATCTATTAAGAATGCATTAAAGTCAAACCATAAAAATATTGATGTATGTTTAAAAGAATGAACTGAAAATATGTATAACTTAGATAAGATATTATCAAAAAATAACGATAAAGTTCTTTTAGATAAATTAAAGAATAATTTTAGTTATATTAAAGACATTCATTCTGATTACTTTAATATTTTAGAAAAATTTGAAAAAAAGATTGATTCTAAATATTTAAAATTACTTAAAAATTCAAATATAAAAGATTTTTTAATTGCTTACAATAAATTAAAAGATAATCAGAAAAAAATATTAATTCAAGAGTATTTAACTTCTGGTAATATTTTGGATAAAATGCCAATATTTAAAATTATTAAATCATCAAGTCTTGATGAAAATGTAATTGAAATGTTTGATGGTATATATCAAAACGGATTTATTTTTTTAAATGATGAAATTAAAGAAAATATTCATCTATTTGAAAGCATTAATATTATTTTTTTATTTAATCATAATTTTATTGATAATGGATTAGTTGAATATTTAAATTCTTCTCTAATCGATATTGAATATAATTACTTAAACTTATTGGTAGAACAAAAAGTAGATTTAAAAAAGATTCAAGATTTTAATAAAATAAATGAAATAAAAAATAAATTAAATATAAACAATTTGGATATTAAAAATAATTTATTTGATGAGTTTTTTTATAAAAAAGATGAATCTAATTGTGATACATCAAAACTATTTGATTTATATATAAAAAAAGTAATACAAGTAATTTCTAACTTGCCGACTGAAAAGAAAGAAAAGATAAAAGAACTTGTTAGGATAAGCCACCTTAAAAAAAGACCATCAATTTATAAGTTTTTAAAAAGCTATCAAGATGAATTAAGAATCATTTTTCCAATATGATTTATGAAACCAGAAGTAGCTAGTAATTTCTTGCCACTAGAAGAAAAACTATTTGACTATGGTATATTTGACGAAGCGAGTCAAATGTTTTTAGAAAAAAGTTTCCCGTTAGTATATAGAGTTAATGTTTCAATTGTTGCAGGTGACGATAAACAGTTAAAACCATCATCATTTTTTATGAGCATTGCTGATGATGATGAAGTAGAATATGAATTAACTGATTTAAATATTGCTGAATCTTTATTAGAAAGAGCAAAAGCTTCTTTATGAAATTTATTTTTATTAAAAAATCACTATCGTTCTCAATGCAAAGAACTTATTCAGTTCTCTAATAAATTCATTTATGATAATGAACTAAATTTTGCTTCAGTTAATAATATAGATACAAACGGTATTCAAACCATCAATGTAGATGGTATATTTCAAGATGGTATTAATAAAAGTGAATGTGATATGGTATTAAAAGTTTTAGAAGAAAATATTAATTCATATAATAAGATATTAATAATAACATTTAATGCTGCACAATCTAAGTACATTGATAGTGAAGTAATGAAATTAAATAATCAAAAAATACTAGAAAAAAAGGAAAATAATTTATTAATAATTACTAATTTAGAAAATGTACAAGGTAATGAAGGTGATTTAGTAATTATATCTGTATCTTATGCTAAGAAAGATCAAAATTCTAAACTCCATTCTCATTTTGGTCCACTAATTACTGATGGAGGATTAAATCGTTTGAATGTTGCTATTACTAGAGCTAAAAATAAAATGTTTGTTATTAAATCTTTCAATGCATCAGAAATTGCTAATACTAATAATATAAATTTACAAATATTTAGAAACTTTATAGCTTTCTTAGATTCTAATGAAGATTATAATCATAATGATGTTATTGAACGACCAAAAAATATAGAATTTGCAAAAATTTTATCTGATATAGTTGAAAAATATAATTTATCTTTAGAATATAATAAATTAGTAGGTTCAGATAAAATTGATTATCTAATTATTAAAGATAAAAAAATATTAATGGCAATAAACTTTAGAGGTATTAATTTTTATGAAAATATTTTAGATATAAATAGAGATTTAGATAAAATTTTATTCTTAAAATCTAGAAAATATAATTTGCATATAATTCTTCAATGAGAATTATTATTTTATAAAAGTCATGTCATTAAATACATTGAAAATCTAATAAACAATTATTTAAAATAAATTATTTATTTTTTTCTTTTTTTACAATATCATAAATAATATTTGTCATATCATTAATTGCTGATAAAATTGTATCTTTTCTTTTCTTATTAACAACATTACCAGCTGCGTACATATTTTCCATAACAAAACTTTCGTTATTATCTTTTACATCTATTTTCAATTTGTTATTAAGAACTTCAGATTTTAATAAATTATTTTGTAATAATTCAACACCATAAAAAACTAATAAACAATCATAATCAATACTTACTTTATTTTGATCATCATTAGAAATTAAAAATACTTTATTATTATTAATATAATCAACTTCATAATTTTTATAAATATTTATAGAATTATTATTTGAAAAACTTTCTTCAGAAGATGCATTACATTTAAATTCATTTGAATGGTGAATTAAATTTATCTTATTATTTTTAGATAAAAAATTTGCATAATCTGCTGCTGAATCGCCACCTCCAAAAATACATATTTTTTTATTATTATATTTTTCTTTATCATCAATAAAATAATTAATTTTATTTTTTGTTTTTATTTTATCTTCACAAATAGATTTAAACTTAAAACTTGAAAAACCAAAAGATAAAATTAAGTACTTAGAATTATAAATATTATTGTTTAAGTCAGTTAGATAAAATATTTCATCTTTTTTTTCTATATTAAATATATCAATATTAGTTAAAATATCATACTTATCTTTATTGACAGTTTTCAATTGTTTTATTAAGTTATTTATTAACTCTTCTCCAGTTATAGATGCAATCCCAGGAAAATCATATATAGGTTTATTTGGATAAAATTTAATAGGTTTTCCACCAATTTCTGAATCATGTTCTAAAACCAATACATCCAGACCATTAAATACAGAAAAAAATGTACCAAATATTCCAGCAGGTCCAGCTCCTATAATTATTACATCATATTTTTTTTTCACTTATTTTCTCCGTTTAACTTTTTTTTAAAATGCTTTATTGTAAATTAATTTAAAAATATTAATATTTATTATATAATTAATTTGATATTTAAATCAATAAATTTATTGATGTATCGCAAAATTAATTAGGGGAATTATTCATGGATAGAAAAATACAAAAACAAAATAAACAAAACATTCTATATTTAAATGAAAATGATGCTAGAGCACTTGGTATTGTTGAAGGTTACAATCATTCTATTTTAGTTGATGGTAAATTAGTTGAATTAAACTATGTTGATGAACATGATATCTTTGATGCCACAAGCGAAGAAAAAAGAATTTTAAATAATTCATTAAATTTAAGACAAAAAGAATTAATGAACAAAAAAACAAGAATGCCTTCAAAATTCAAGACAGAAGAAAATGTTGACATTGAACAACGTTCAACTTCTGGAAATTCTGCTTTTGATAGTTTAAAGACTTTCTTTGGTAAAAGACATAAAGCAGAAGTTGCTGATTTTGATAATAGAAATTTTGTGAATCGTTTCAGCAGAACCGATATCTTTACAAATGAAGAAATAGAAATAATTCAAAATGTAATTGCACAAACTGGATGAAATAATCAAAGACCTACTAAAACAAATGCTGTTGTTAGAGCAAAACCTTCTAATAAGAAAAAAGCTAAACCGAAAGTTAAGAAATAATACTTCTTGTTTTATGAACAATACAAAACACAACAAAAATAATCAAACTGAAGAATTTAATAATCAGATAACTCAAATTAATAATACTTATATAAATAAATTAATTTCATCTATAAAAGTTTCTGTCCCAGATTATGATGAAGATTTCAATAGAATAAATATAAATTACAACAACATTGATCTTCCACTAACTAATCCAAATATTAATACAAATAATTTAAATTTGAAAACAAGACACATTAACTTACCTGACTACTCTGAAATTGATTATATATACAATGTTAAAGTCCCTAATAACATTTATCCATTCTCTTGAGATGACCCTAAAAGAATTAATGGCGAAAACGATTATAGAAGACAAGCATTAAAACCAATAAATCAACTTGAGCGAATAGATGTATTATTATACGAAAAAATAAATATGAAAAAATGATAAAGGAAAAAAATATGAAAACTCAAAAAACAATAAAAAATAACGCACAATTAATTAAAACTAATACTAATGTATCTAGAATTGATGAAAACTTATCTTTAAATAAAGTTATAGATAAAAATGGTGTTTCATTACAACAAACAAATGTAGCTTATCCAACTATTAAACACTTAAAGAAAGATGTTAAAGTTTCTAAATATGGTGTTAAACCTTATATTTGTTATCCTGATACTGAATTTAATCAAAAACCAGATGTTGTTAAAGTGGTTAAGAAATTTGATAATTCTAAAAAAGAACTTCACAATTCTAGAAAAGCTTTAAATAGAGAAGCTAATAGAATTTCTAATGAATCTACTATTGAATACAAAAATGAAGTATTTAGATCTAAATTATTAACTGAAAAAAATATTTTATCAGCTCGTGTTGAATCTTTAAGATTAACTAACAAAGCGTTATTTATTGAAAAAGAATATAATGAAAAAGCATTTGAAAATAATAGACATAAACAAGTTTTATCTGATATTTCTAAATTAAAAACTCTTTTATTAGAAAATAATGATATTAATTTAAAAGAAAAAATCATTCAAATAAATTTAAACAGAGAATTAGAATTAGATAATGCTAAATCTAACTATGATAAAGTTTCTACAAAAATAAATGAACAAAAACAAATAAATGATCTTAAAAATAAATGAGTTAAAGAACGTGTAAAAATTCTATCTAGTGGGAAAAACATAAGTAATAAAAAAGTTTCTCTAAATGAAAAAATTGATTTAGTAAAACAAAACAATCAATTCATAAGTAAAGATGATGAAGAATTAGAAAACCTATATTATTCATTAAAGAAAATGGATATTAATAAAATATCAAATAAAAGAGATAAAGATTTAGCTATGAAAATAATTGAAAAATTTGAAACAGATAATAATATTAACAAAATATACAATAATTATATTTCTACAAATGAACAAAAACACAGCAATACTTCTAAAGTAAATAAAATTAAGAATTCAATATTCTCTTTAATTAATAAGAAATATCATGCTGAAATAGATGTTGATTTACAAAGAAAAATTCTATTAAATGCTAAAAAAGAGACCTTATTTATTTCTATGCCAGTTAGTAAATTTTTAGCAACTCAAACTAGAACATTACATGCAGAATTTTCTAATAATCCTAAAATGGAAAATAAAAAGAAACCAGTAGCTAAAAAGAAACCAGTAGCTAAAAAGAAAGCAACTGCAAATAAAGCTGCTACAAAAAAAGTAAATGTTAAAAATACTGCAATAGTTACTAAAAATAAAAAAGCATATACTCACTATGATTATGATTCTGGATTTACTTCTATTGATCAAAAATATTCTGAAGCTAAAATTAATGACACAATTAGAAAATGAAAAAAAATTGAAAATAAAGTTGAATCATCAAATGAATTTTATGTAAACAAACATAGTTCTGATTCATATAAAATTAATTATTCTGCAGCAGAAAAAAAAGAACAAGAAATTAATAAAAAAAGATTTTTAGAAAATCTATTAAGTACTAAGTTTACTTCTAATGACAATAAAAACAAAGGACCAAAAGTTCTTTACTATTCAAGTATTAAACTTTTATCTTTAAAAAGAAGAGTTGAAAACTTATCAAATGATCCAGTTATATTTAATAACAAAAATGGTAATGAGTATAAACACTTACAAAATGTTATTATTTCATTCTCTAAATTAGACTTAAAGAAACTGCCAAAATCTTCTGCTAATGATAATTTTATTATTGAGGTTAAACAAATATTAGACTTTTATGATGATTTATCTATAAGTGATGAAAAATATAGACAAAATGTTCAAAAGTCAACTGTTTTAGATGCAAAATTAATGAACACTATCAACAAGCAAGAAAACCACATTTCTTCTTCAATAGCTAAAAGTGAATTAAAATATCAAAAAAATGTTGATAACATTAAAGAACATTCAAAAACTTCTTTTGATGAAGCAAACCAAAAACATTTAATTAAAAAACAAGAAATTACTGAAAATATTTCATGACAAGGAATTGTTGAAGAAGAATTACATGAAAAGAATAAAGCGTTTATTTCTAAAACTACTTCTGATCTTAAAAAAAGATCATTCATTTATGAAAATAATCAACTTGATGCTTTAACTAGTGAAATTAATAGATTCAATAAAAAAAATTCAGATGATCTTTCAATTGATATGAGTTCAATGCCTAATAAAGTAGAGTGTTTTGAACCAATTAAAGACAATAAAATTGAATTTATTAAACAAGGAAACTCTGTTTATGCTTTAACTAAGACTAGTTCAAAATTTAATACTAAAACTTATGTAGGAAAAACATTAAATACTCAAATTCCTGAAGAAGTAACTAAAATAGTTGTTTTAGATAAATTTAGAAATATTAATAACCCATTAGTAAGAGCTAATGCTTTAAAAGAATTAGCAGAAGTTAACTATGATAAAGCAGTTAAATTTAATTTAGCAAGAGAAGCAGCTGAAATTGATTACAGTACTAAAAAATTAATTAATGCTAAAAAAACTTCAGATAAATTAATTGATGATGCTTATGAAATGAATCAATATCTTGAATTAACGGATTCAAAATCAAAATATTCAAGTTTTGTTCAAAAACAAGCTGGCAAAAAAGCTAAAATTGACTGAAGTATAACTGAAGCTAATTTAAAAAGACAAAACTCTATTGAAAACCATGAGTTTAAAGATCTAGAAAATAAGAACAAGAAATTAGAATTATCTCAAAAAAGAATTGAACAAAAAAGAGATTTATATTTAAATTCTATTGAAAATGATTTAGTTTTAGAACAAATTAGAAGAACTTCTGAATCTAAAAAACAACAAACTAAATATGATGAATTTAATTCTTCTTTAGTTCCATATTCTAAAACTAAAAAACACAATGCACCAAACAATACAAAGTTTTCATCTTTTCATAAAAAGTTCATTAATTTATTTTCTTCAAGAAAAGAACCAAATATTGATGAAGTTATAGGAAAAAAATAAATTTAACCAAAAATTAATTTTTATGATAAAATAAGTAGGTAACTACTTATTTTTTGTATATCTTGTTGATACACACGGTAATGGAAACAAAAAAAATTTAACGAGGAAAAAATGCCAACAATTTCACAATTAATTAGAAATGAAAGAAAGAAAAAAACTAAAAAAACAAAGTCTCCAGCTTTACTTAAATCATATAATTCACTTAAAAAAGAAGAAAAATATGAACCTGCACCTTTAAAAAGAGGTGTATGTACTAGAGTTGGTACTATGACACCCAAAAAACCAAACTCAGCGTTACGTAAATATGCTAAGGTAAGATTAACTAACAACAGTGAGGTATTAGCTTATATACCAGGAGAAGGACATAACCTGCAAGAACATAGTGTTGTTTTAATCCGTGGTGGTAGAGTAAAAGATTTACCCGGTGTTAGATATCATATAGTAAGAGGTACTGCTGATACAGCTGGTATTGAAAAAAGAAGAAAAAGTCGTTCTTTATATGGTGCTAAAAGACCAAAAGCTGAAGCTAAATAGTTTTATTTATAATTATTAGAAAGGGAATAAAAAATGAGAAAGACACAAGCAGAAATAAGAGAAGTATTGGTAGACCCAATTTATAACTCAAGATTAGTAACAAAATTAATTAATTCAATTATGTTAGATGGTAAAAAAGGTGTAGCACAAGAAATTATTTATGGCGCATTTGAATTAGTTGAGAAAAAAACAAAAAAATCAGCAATAGAAGTTTTCCAAAAAGCAGTTGATAATATTACTCCAGTTTTAGAACTTAAAGTTAGAAGAGTTGCTGGTGCAAATGTTCAAGTGCCTACTGAAGTTCAACCAAGAAGAAAACAAACATTAGTGTTAAGATGATTAACTCAATATGCTAGATTAAGAAATGAAAAAACAATGTTAGAAAAATTAGCTAACGAAATAATAGATGCATCAAATGGAACGGGAGCATCTGTTAAGAAAAAAGAAGATACTCATAAAATGGCTGAAGCAAACAAAGCATTTGCTCACCTTAGATGATAAATTAAATAAGAAGGAAATTATATGTCTAGACAATTCGATATTAAATTATTTAGAAACTTTGGGATTATGGCTCATATTGATGCTGGTAAAACAACAGTTACTGAAAGAATTTTATTCCACTCAGGAAAGAAACACAAAATTGGAGAAACTCATGATGGTGAATCTCAAATGGACTGAATGGCTCAAGAAAAAGAAAGAGGTATTACAATTACTTCTGCTGCTACATATGTTGAATGAAAAGGTCATCAACTAAATGTTATTGATACACCAGGCCACGTTGACTTTACTGTAGAAGTTGAAAGATCATTAAGAGTTCTTGATGGTGCTGTTGCTGTTCTTGATGGGCAAAATGGTGTTGAACCTCAAACTGAAACTGTTTGAAGACAAGCTACAAAATATAATGTGCCTAGAATTGTGTTTATAAATAAAATGGATAAAACAGGTGCAGATTTTGAAATGTCTGTTAATTCAATTAAAGAACGTTTAGGTGTTAAAGCCACTGCTATTCAATATCCTATTGGAGCTGAAACAGATTTTAATGGATGTATTGATTTAATTGAAATGAAAGCTTACTTATTTGATGGAAAAGAAGGCGAAGATTATAAAGAAGTTGAAATTCCTGAAAATTTAAAAGCCAAAGCTATAGAATTTAGATCTCTAATGTTAGATGATGTTGCTGAATTTGATGATGCAGTAATGGAAAAATACTTAAATGGTGAAGTTTTGACTAATGCTGATATAAAAGAATGTATTAGAAAAGGTGTATTATCTACTAAACTATTCCCTGTATTGTGTGGTACTGCTTTTAAAAACAAAGGTGTTAAATTATTATTAGATGCTGTTGTTGCATATTTACCTTCTCCAATTGATGTTCCTCCTATTAAAGGAATTGATCTAAATGGTAAAGAAATAAATAGAAACAATGATGACAATGAACCATTCTCAGCTTTAGCTTTTAAAGTGGCAACTGATCCATTTGTTGGAAGATTGACTTTTATTAGAGTATATTCAGGGGTTTTAAATAAAGGTTCATATGTTCATAATTCAACTAAAGACAATAAAGAAAGAATTTCTCGTTTAGTGAAAATGAATGGTAATGAAAGAATTGAAATTGATCAAATAAGAGCTGGTGATATTTGTGCTGTTATTGGATTAAAGAATACTACTACTGGTAACACTTTATGTGATGAAAAAAATGATATAATTCTTGAACAAATGCAATTTGCTCAACCAGTTATTTCATTAGCAGTAGAACCTAAAACTAAAGCTGATCAAGAAAAAATGGGTGTTGCTTTAGGTAAATTAGCTGAAGAAGATCCAACTTTCAAAACTTTCACTGATGAAGAAACAGGTCAAACAATTATTGCTGGTATGGGTGAATTACATTTAGACATTTTAGTTGATAGAATGAAAAGAGAATTCAGTGTTGAAGTTAATGTTGGTGCACCACAAGTATCATATAGAGAAACTTTTACTATTGAAAATGAAGCTGAAGGTAAATATATTAAACAATCAGGTGGTAAAGGACAATATGGACACGTTAAGATTAAATTTGTCCCAAATCATGAAAAAGGTTTTGAATTCCAAAACAAAATTGTTGGTGGGAAGATTCCTGGTGAATATATAAAAGAAATTGAAAATGGTTTAAAAGATGCTATGAATTCTGGACCATTAGCTGGATACCCATTAATAGATATTAAAGCAACATTATTTGATGGTTCATACCATGATGTTGACTCTTCTGGTATGGCATATAAAATTGCTGCAAGTATTTGTTTAAAAGAAGCTGCTAAAAAATGTAATGCTATTTTATTAGAACCAATGATGGCAGTTGATATTACAACTCCTGATGAATATTTAGGAACAGTTTTAGGTGATATTTCTAAACGTCGTGGACAATTAGAAGGACAAGAACAAAGAGGGAATGCTCAAACTATTAAAGCAAAAGTTCCTCTTAGTGAAATGTTTGGTTATGCAACTGATTTAAGATCTAATACTCAAGGTAGAGGTACTTACATAATGCAATTCCACCATTATGCACAAGTTCCTAAAAGTATTACTGAACAAATTATTTCAAACAGAGCAAAAAAATAATTACTTTTAATTAAGATAAACTAAATACTAATTATTCTAATAATTAGTATTTTTTTTAATATTAAATTAAAATCTATATATTGTATATCTAAAAGATGGACCATTATTTTTAGGACACTTACATCTTTTTTTATAAATGAACATTATTACAATTCATTTAATAGAAATATATGTCCAAATAGCTATTGCAATTAACATTAATGGAAATGTAAATGAATCTAGGAAACGGAATAAATTATTTGTATTAGTATCTAATAAACTATAATTAATTCCAAAACCTATTAAGAATGCTAATGCAGCAGCGTAAACAAATACAATAATATAACTTTTAACTTCTCTTTTAGTTATATTATTAGAAGCTGGGAGCAATATTGTTCAGCATGAACATAATATTGAATAAACATATATATAAATTGTTGATTTAGAATTGTATCCTTCAAAAGCAAAATTTAATTTTAATTGTTGAATAAAAGTATGATCATTTGGAAAAAAATCATAATTTAATAACCCAGTTATTATTTTAGGATCATAAGTTGTATAAGAAATATATTTAAGCATTCAATTTATTAGTTCTTTTTTATTATTAGAAAGAAGCATAATTCTAAAATCATCGTTCTTAAGCATTTTTAAAAATCATTGAGGATTTAAATTACCATAAGGGTTCTCACCAGGCCTCCAACTACCATCTCCTCATATTGGTTTTAGTGTTTCTAAAGAAGTGTCTCATGTAGAATTTTGTGTATATAGTAATGCAAGTGGTTCAACCATAAACCAACTAAATATACAAAAATAAATAGTAGTAACTACACTTATAGCGATTATTTTATTAAATCATTTAATTCTTATCATTGGACAATTATCATGATCTAAGGATAAATTGTAAAATTTAATTGAATCTGAGACACCAGTTGAAAATCAAACTAAAGCATACATTAAGTTAAATCAAATCAATCTAGACATTTGATAAGAAAGTGGAACAAAATCTCTCATTCTGACAGGCATAGAAAGAGCTAATATTAAAATAGCCACCCCTTTAAAAAAAGATACAGTTATACCTGCGAGCGATTCTCTCAATATATCTTTAATATTTTTTATAGATAATTTTATTAATTTGATATTTTTCATATTAATACGATATTTAATATAAATAATAGTAGATGATAATAATAAAGTAATTAGCAAACCAATTGTACAACCTAAACCAATTCCAGTTGCACCAAGATTGGCTGTTACTCCTAAAATATATGCAAATAATATTATTGCTATTATTGAAAATAATTGTATTAATCAAGCTAATCTTTGGTTATTTATTTTAATATAAAAAATTAATAAAAAATTTATACAAATAAATAGTATATAACCTATTGAACTTCAAGCAAATTGAAGTCCATATTCTAATGTTTGTATAGTATTTGGTCGATCACACATAAAAGTCATATATAAGTAACTTGAAACTATATATACAACCGTCAATACAACTCCCATAATTAGGCTTATAATAATTGAGTGTGTCATTACATCATTTATTGACAATTTATTATTTAAAATATTATTATTTTTGATTTTATTTTTAATCATAAAAAAAGTTGTAGTAGCAAATGAAATACCAACCTGACTAAATGTTAACAAAAAAGCAGCCACATAACCAACACCCATTACTTCTTGTGCTCCATAAGGTTTTATAAATGATGATATGATACATAAAAAAATTGGCATAAATGAATTAATAAAACTAATAAAAAAGAAAATTTTTGATTTATTAAAAATATTAAAAATACTACTATCTGTAACTTGTTTGTGTAGGTATTTTTCATTTGCTACTATATTTTTATAATATCTCATTTATTACCTTATTCTAAATAAAAATTGCTTTTGCTCATACATCATCTTCAAAACCTAGTTTATCACTTCTATTTTGGAATGATACTGGTAAAGTTAATTTTTCAATTGGAGCAAATAATGTTTGGAAAAAAGGAGTTTGTCCAATTTTGATAACACTTGTAGGGATATATATTTCTTCTAATTTATTTGAACCAAAGAAACATAAATTTCCAATTTCTTTTAATGAATTAGGTAATATCAATTGTTGATTCACTAAATTTCCAAAAGCTTTAATTCCAATACTCTCTAATTTTGAGTTATCTTCAAACTCTAATTGAAGATTTCCACCAGTTGTATTGAATGCTTCATCATCAATAGAAATAACAGAGTTAGGGATAGTAATACCTTTTAACTTTGCAGAATAATAAAATGCTTTTTTTCCAATATGAGTTAATTGTGAATTTTTTTCAAAAGTAATAAATCTAATATTATTGTTTGTGAATTGAGAAGTTGATTCAAAAGCACTGTTACCAATTTTAGTAATTGATGTTGGAATTTCAACACTATATAAATTTGATATCTCATCTCGTGGAATAAAAAAAGCATTATCACCAATCTCACCATATTCACGCAAATCTGAAGCTAATAAATTACCATCTTTTAAATTTGATCAAATTCCTCCAGGAGCAAAATTATCTCTAACAATTTTTTGAGTTAATATTTTTTTATCTTCTGGCAATGGAGGTTCTATAGTTTTAATTTCTAATGTTATAGTTTTGGTATTATCTTTAAATTTATAAAAATCTTGTGTAATTGTAAAAAAAGCTTTATTGGTATCTTCAAAAGTCATATTACCTAAAATACCAATATTAAATTTTAGATCATTACCAGTTAAAATACTTTCAAGCGCCTTATCAATTTCTAATAAATTTGAATTTGATGAAATATAATTATTTTTAGCATTTAATAAAATTTCTTCAGTAATATTTTCTTTAAATTTCAAATCAATAACTTGATCTACAACATTAATAGTTTTTGAAATTTCTTTTAAATCATTTAATGTATAACCATCATTTGCATTTAATTTAAAATAAATATTATTAAAATTTTTACTAATCTTAAAATTTAACAAATTTAAATTTTCAATTCTAAGATCAACTCCTTCAAAAATTTTTAATAACATATCTAAGCCTTTTTGTTGATATTCATTACTTTGATATATTTTTTTAAAATTATTATAAGTTGTATAAACTTCTATTGATTCTTTATTAGTTATATTTTTTTTAAAAGATATGTCTAGTTCTTTTTTATCTTCTGGAATTATTTCTATAGTAGTTTCAATAAAAGAGCTCCCATTTATTGAAAATCCACTTTTTGGAGTTAAAGTAATAACCTTTTTATTGTCTTTTATTCAACATTTATAGTTTAAATGATCAATATTCTTTTCATCAATTCCATTAAAAATTTTACTTAATTGAGTTATTAACTTTTCTTTTGATGTGAAATTTTTAATTTCTTCTCAAACACTATCAATTTGAGATTGCTGAATATTAGTGACTTGAGTTATTTGAATATTAATCAATTTATTAACAATATCTATATAACTACAAGCAGTTAAAATCATTGGCCCTAATAACAATGGTATTAATAATGTGATTTTTTTTATCTTCATAAAATAATTATAGTTAAATTATAAATAAAAAATGTTATAATTAAATTTATAAAAGAAATGGTACTATATGACTGCTATATTAAAAATTATTAACTTACATTTTTGAAAATCATTTTTTGGTCCATTTTTCGCTTTTGTATTCCCATTAATATTTGTTGCTCTTTTAGGTTCAATGTTAGGATATGATCAATTATTTGGCGGTGCTCTTGCTATTGCTTCAATGTCAATAGCTTTAACAGCAATGCCTCAAGCAATATTTGAGTTTAAAAGATCAGCTTTACTAAAAAGAATTGGTGTAACACCTATAAAACCATGAATGTTTTTATTAGCTGCTGGGTTATTTTATTTTGTAGTTATGCTTATTGCTTCATTTTGAACACTTGCGATTGGAACAGCTATATTTTCTAGTAATTTTAATGAAGGTTATAAATTAGTTACAGATCCACTAGTTATTAAATCTCAAACTCTTAAAAATATGTTAGACAATGTTAATTGAGGTGGTTTTATTTGAGGTCTTATAATGAATATAATAGTTGGTATTTCATTAGGATTTTTATTAGTTTCAGTTTCTAAATCGACTCTAGCTATTCAAGGTATTGGAATTCCTATTTTAATTATTTCTCAATTCCTAGCTGCTCAAGTTTTACCATTACCGATGATAACAAATATACCAGCTATGAAATATATTAGTTTCTTATCCCCATTTACATATTCAACAGGGCTAATGATTGAATCATTTCATGGAGTAATTAGTATTGTTCCTGGCGACCCTATTCAAATAGTGGGAACAGCAAGTTCTAATATCTTTGATGTTAATTCTGTATTTCAATTAATTGAATATAATGGAAAAAATTTAGTAACTATGTTTGATAAAGCTAATAAAATTGTAAATTTAGTTATGCCATTTGTTTTCACAGGCATCTTCAGTGCTATTGCGGTTAAAACATTTAAGTGAAGTGCTAGGTAATTAATATGAAAAAATTAAATATAAACAAAATAAATATACCCTTTTTAAAAAAAGACAAAGATGTTGATTCATTACCTATTGATATTAAAAAAATAAAATCTAAAACTGTTAAAGACTTTTTAAATGATGAAAATTCTAATAAAAAATCAACTTTATCACTTAAAAAAATTAACACACCTTATACTAAAAATACAAAAGTATTAATTGATGTTAAAAATTTAAAAAAAGTTTTTGGAAAACTTGGTAAAGCTAAAACTGTTCTTCATGATATTTCATTTCAAATAAGAGAATTTGAATCAGTTGGGATATTAGGCGGTAACGGAGCTGGTAAAACTACACTTGTTGAAATATTAGCTGGTCTTAATAAACAGACTTCTGGTGAAATAGATTATTTATTTGAATACAAAGATAATTATTTAGAAGAAATAGGAATTCAATTCCAAGACTCTTCATACCCTCCAGGACTTTCAGTTAAAGAAATTATTGATTTTGTTTTGGATATTTATAAAACAAAAATTGATATTAATGAATTAAATGCTTTAATTAAAATTTTCGGAATAAATGAATATTATAAGAAAAATGTTAGTTCACTTTCAGGTGGTCAACAACAAAGATTGAATGCATTACTAGCTTTATTACACAAACCTAAAGTTTTATTTTTAGATGAAATATCTACTGGTTTAGATATTACGATTAGAACTAAGATTAAAAATTTCATTAAGCTTTATGCTAAAGAAAATGGTATGACTCTAGTATTAGTTTCACACGATATGGAAGAATTAGAATTTCTTGTAGATCGTATTTTAATTATAGATAAAGGTTATGTTATGGTTAACACAACTAAAAAAGAAATATTGAAGAAACATAAATCTATATCAGATTTTATTGTTCCATACATAAATCATTAGAAATCTATTACATAGATCATAAAAACTATAATACAAAAGGAGGATTTTCACATTATGGATGAATCATCACAATTTTTATCAACACCTTATGATATTGCTCAATTCATTATTGGAATTTTAGGAGCTTTTACTACTATTGCCTGTTTTGTCCCTCAAGGAATAAAAACTTTAATAACTAAAGATACAAGTGGTTTAAGTAAATGGTTCTTTATTTTTGCTTTAATTTCTTCACTTTTTTGATTTTCTATTGGTGGAATGGCTATAGGAAACCCATTCATCAATTTAAAAGAGGGACAAGTAATAAGTCAAAACGCTATCAACAATGGAATTTTAGCTGGTCTTCCATCTATTATTACCAATGTTGTTACTGTTATTGTAAACATAGGTATTTTAACGATTAAATTAATTAATATTAAAAATGCTAAAATAAAAAATATGAGTGAAATTGAGTATTGCTTATCAATCAAGAAAAAAAGTAATTTAAAAAAATAAAGATATTAAAAATTTTTGAAAAAAACTTTCTTTTATTTAGAGTATAATAAAATAGTGTAAACGGCTAATTGCTGCTCTTGAGTAGAGGAAAGTCCATGCTCGCACAGTCTGCGATGATTGTAGTGATTGTGTATATTTAAAAAATAAGGTATAGCATGCAAATGACGTCTGATAAGTTGTCCCTAGTTGGATAATAAATCTATAAAAGTGCCACAGAGACGAGCTATTAAGTAATTAATAGTATGAAACGCGGTAAACACCACAAGCGAGAAACCTAAAATATGGTAAGGGAATTAATCACACCGAATTGAAGGGATGATTGAAAACTAATTTATTTTAGTTTAGATAAATAATTAGCACTCTTACGAGTACAAAACATGGCTTATAGTTTACACAATAAAATAGTTCTGATATTTTTCAGAACTATTTTATTTTATATACAATAAAAAAGTAGCGAGCAACCAAACCCACTACTTCTTTATTGTACAACCATTACATAATATACCAATTT
The DNA here is from genome assembly GCA_028672205.1 of Proteocephalus fallax. Lineage (NCBI taxonomy): Eukaryota > Metazoa > Platyhelminthes > Cestoda > Proteocephalidea > Proteocephalidae > Proteocephalus > Proteocephalus fallax. The sequence goes on from JAPUBX010002615.1 coordinate 499,539, forward strand.
CATTCGAATTATATTTTATTAATATACAATTAATAATTACATCGATCTAAACATAAATTAAATTACTTTAGGGACTAATTACAATCACACATCATAAACTAAGATTTTCACTCCGTTGATTATGCATATATATTATATAACATTTTTTCTAAATTATAATTAAATTATATTTTTTAAAATATTAATTTTATCAGTTATTGGTTTGCAATCATTAAAATCTAAAATGTCTAATAAACTTTTATTTTTACTAACCATATATAGTTCATTAGCTAAAGATCAAATTGAAACAGATTTATTTTCTAATAAACTTTTGTAGTTTTTAGTTTCAATATTTAATATATTATTTAATAAATTATTATCAAATTTAATATAAGCATTACTATAATTGATATTTTGATTATCATTTATATATTTATTAATAACTCAATTATATTTATATAGAAGTGAATCCAGTTGTTCATTCTTAATGTCTTTATTAACAACCTGAATTAATTCATTTTGATTTGATCACTTTTGTAAAATTTCTTTATCTGATATTTTTGTTATAAAAATATTTTTATAACTATTATCTAAATTATTATCTAATTGTTGCTCAAATATATTTTTCTTTCTAATTAAAATAAAAGTTGGTATTTGATTATCTTCAATATTAATTTTTTTACATTTAAAAATTCCATTGAAAAAATACATCTTGTTTTCTCTTTTAGAGAATATATAAATGTTATTTTTATTATTTGAAGTATTTAATATTAATTTATTAATATCATTATCAAATACTTTATTATTGCTATTATTAAAAAAAATGATTTTAATTTCATCTTGATTTATAAAATCTATTTTATCTAATAATAAATAAATATTATTTCTATAATCAATTGAAAGATTTTTTCCTATAAAAATATCATATCCATTAGATATTAGTGCCAGCTCTTGAGATGAAAGTAAACTTATATTAGGAATCAGTAAGTTTATATTAAATGAATAATGTTTTAAGTAATCCTTATACTGACTATAAAAAGCATCAAACAAATTACTATTTGATTCTAAAATTAAGTAGTGTAAAAAATAATTGAAACAAGAGAAGTGATTATTTGCATTTCAAATATTATTATATATTTTTGGATTATTAATTTTATTATTAGTAAATAATGAAATTAGATTATTTTTTAAATTACATAAAGATTCTCAATAATTACAAATTAGTAAATTATTAATTTCTTTTCAGGAATATTCTTTTTTACTTTCTATATCTATATACAGTGTTCCAATTATTTGCTCATTACTTGAAAAATAATTAACATAATTAATTGACTTAAATTCACCAATATATTTATTTTTATTAAATATTTTTATAAAATTATTTAATTTAAATGTTGAATGTAATATTAATATATCGCCATACAATGTAAAATCTTTTTCATTTACTTGAATAATATTATTAGTTGTTTTAGTGAATGCTTCAATCTCTGTGTGGTAATAAGTTTTATCTTTTTCAAAATCTTGTTCATATCCATTAATTTTATATATTTCTATTAATTCATTAATATATTTCTCAATAGATTTTGTCATTTTAATATTCAAACAATCGTCCTTAGATTTACTTAATTTAAATAAGTAATATAAAAAATTTCTAAAGTTATAGAATTCACTATTAATAAATAATAGATCTCTTATACTTTTATGTTCAAAATTATTTGATAGTAATTTTTTATACAGACTATCAATTATTTTATTACTATTCATTCTCTTTAATGTAATTTTTGCAAAAATCTACAAGTTCATTAAAATCCTCAACTGTTACATATGAGTTAGAGAAATAAACTCTTTTATGTAATTTTTTTAGAAAAATATTTTCATTGAAAAAACTCATAAGATTTATAAATAATAATAAGTAAAAGTCTCTAAAAGCAAATTTGATAATATATTCAGCGTCTTTTATAATTTCTGGTTTATCAAGATAGGCAGAAGTTAATAACGAATGTCCATTAATTAATGATTGTGCAATAATTTTAAAATCTGTTGATTGTTGTAAATTAAAAAACTCTGAGTATAAAGATCTAAAATATTCTTCTTTTTTAATACTATTTAATTTTTCTTCGACTGTTAAATCACCAATTTTATCAAAAACATCTACACTTTTTTTGATTTTATCACTCATTAAATTATTCTCCCTTTAACCTAGTGTATGTAATGAAATGTTTTTTTACTAGACCATTTAATTTATCATTACTTATATTATATAATTTCTTTGCTAAATTAAAAACATTATCATTATTTCCAAGTAATATTTTCACATTATTTTTTTTACTTAATAAATCAATTTGTTTTAAGAAGTGAACTCTTGCAATAATAGACGCACAAGCAACAGCTATATATTTATTTTCAGCGTGATGTGTAAAAATATCTATTCCTATTCTTAAATCAGGATTAATTTTATCTAAATAAATATTATAGTTTTTAGTAGAACAATATTCATCCATAATAATTTTATATTTAACTTTTAAATTCGTAGTTAAATCTACAAGTGCATCATTATGCAATTTTGTTTTTAAAATATGTGAATTATTATATACATCATATAGTTCATTATATTCTTCAGGTGAAATGAATTTACATGAATATGTAACAAGAGAAGAAATTTTATCAAACATATTTATCATTTGACTATCATTAAGTAGTTTTGAATCTTTCACACCTATTTCTTTTAAAAGTTTTTCATTGCTTTTATTAACAAAACAAGCACATGCTACTATTCCACCAAAAAAATCACCAATGCCAACTTCATCACATCCAATAATATTATTATCAATATCAATAATTTCTTTTTGTTGTTTAATTATTTTTGGAGTAGCATTATAGATTAGCTTATTTTCTTTTTCTACAATAATATTATTTTCCACTAAATTTTTATAGATCTTATAAGAATTTTTTCCTTGGATTAACATCTTATTACTTGTATAGATACTTATAGTACAATCGCAGTATTTAAAAACAAAAGAAGTGAATTGAGTATTTTTTACAATATATTTATTTAAAAATTTTTCCATATTATTTATTTCAATTTGTGTTAGTAATTGTGTGATTTGATTCATAGAGTTATATTTATTATAATACTTATTTAGATAATATATAATCTAAATAATATGAAAATAAAATTAGATAATATATTTATTAAAAAATTCAATAATGATAATTCATTTTTGCATAAATTTTATTTTAATAAAAAATTCAAATTTTTCTTATTGGGGTCACTATTTTTTTTAATATTTATTTTTTTATTAGGAGTTATTTTATTTTTTTACTTTAACTGAGTAACATCAGGTGCAATATCTTTAGGATTTCTAATTTTCTTCAATATTTTATTTTTAGTGTATTCATATCTGAATAAAATAGCTAAAAATAAATACTCTAGCTTATTTAATTTTATTGATATTACTTCTGATTATTTATTAAGTTTAAATATCATAAATGAACCAATAATTGAAACTTCAATACTAAATGAAAAATACTTAACTATTTATAATAGTTCTTTATCTAACTTAAGAGAAGTCAAATGACACACAAAAACATATCAAATTAATGTTGATAGTATCAAGAAAATTTTGATACGACTTTCTTACGTAAAAGATTTTAAGGAAAAAGGTATTCTTATTTCTAAAGATGGCTCTTATACTCAAGTTTATATTCAAAGAGATTGTAAAGATAAAAATACTATTTATTTAACTGATGAAAATAATCTATTGAATAGTTATTTCCACAAAAATCTAACTGAATTTAAACATGACAAATTTAATATTTATTATAAAAACAAAATTGATAGTAAATTATTATCACAATTAAACAAGCAAATTACTTATTTTAAAAATGAGGGAATTAAATTTGATATTTTTGTAGAGGATAGAAAAATAAATTATTATTTATTACTAAATAATAATTTTCTTAAACTAAGATTAGAAGAAATGAAAAAATTTAATATAAATAACATCTCTATAGACTTAGAAAAATTAATAAATATAATAAAAATTATTTAGAAATAATTTCAACACCAAATGATTCGCCACCTAAATGTACCAATATCACTGAAGGCATTTTATAAAGATCATGTTTATAATTATTTTGTAATCCCAAGCTCTCTTTAGTAAACTTTATCAGCTCATTAGTTTGGTGTACAGGTAAATCTGAATAAAAAATTAATTTTTCAATTCCATTTTTTTTAAAAGAATTAAATTCATCAGTATATTCAATATTTTTAAGAATTGTATTTTCTAATTTTTTATCTTTTCCTTTAAAAGTTAATTCCCCATTTGATCATTGAATCATAAGCTTTAAATTTAAAACTTTAACTAAAATAGCTTTAACTCCAGTTAATCTACCGCCCTTTACCAAGGTTGAGATATTAGAAACCATAATATTTCCATATTGCTTTTGTTTATATTCTTTTATCAATTCTTGTATTTCTTCAGAGGTTTTACCTTCATGATCTCATTTTGTTATTTTACTAATAAGCAAGTTATTTTCAATACCAACGTTCATTGAGTCTAAAACAATTACTCTCCCTTTTTGGATATCTTTTTCAAGTGATTTTTTAACTGAAACAAAACTATTGTATTGCCCAGATAAATGTTTAGAAATTGGCAAACAATAAACCCTGTCATAATCTTTTAATAATTCAATAATAGATAATTCGATAATACCGTAGGGAGTTTGAGAGGTTTTAATACCTATCCCTCTATTCAAAAAATCTAATACTTCATCCCTAGAGATATCTTCTATATCATTATAGATTTTTTCTTCTCCATTAATATTAACAACGACTTGAATAGGCAAAATTTTAATGTTTTTTTGATCAAGTTCTTGGACTATACAAGATGTATCTAGTAAAAATGCTATTTTTTTCATATATAAATATATTATATTATAATAATATGATAAATGGAGAGTTATGAATATTTTTTACAATCTAAATTCCTTAAATGATACTTTAATAGCCAATAACGGACTCGATGAAACACATAATAGTATTAAAAAAATAAATAACAATATTATTTTTTTGAAAGATGATAAAGTGATAGGATTTAATATTTTTAATATTTCTAATAAATATAAATTAACAAGTGGTCGTCTTTTACTTAATGATAAAATAAAAAAAATTATAGAAACTGAATTAGAAATTTTATTAGATATTGAAGAAAATTACTTTAAAGTAGGCTGTATTATTGAATGTACTCCAATTTCTGGAACACATTTAAATTTATGTATGGTTGATATAAAAACTGAAATATTACAAATTATTTGTGGTGCTAAAAATGCAACTAAAAATATGAAAGTAGTAGTTGCTACTACCGGAGCCATAATGAATGATGGGATGATTATTAAAAAAGGAAACATTAAAGGTAATGAATCATTTGGTATGCTTTGTTCTTCAAAAGAACTTGGGATTACTAAGGGTTTTAATTGTGAAGGAATCATTTCCTTGGGCGAAAATTATAAAATAGGAGACACATTTTATGATGTATTTTCTATTCTTAATTAAAAATTATTCAAATAATTTTTAATATTTTAGTAAATTGTATATAATAAATTGTTATATATAATTCAACCTTGTATATAATACGTATAAAGTATACAAATATATATTAAGGAAAAAAATGAATTATAAAGATACAAAATTAGATGAGATTTTAAAATCAAATCTAGAAAAATTAAATTACGAAACGCTAACGAAAATACAAGAACTTGCACTTCCATTAGCTTTAGAAGATCACAATATTATAGGATTAGCACAAACTGGTACTGGTAAAACAGCAGCTTTTTTACTTCCTATTTTACAAAACATATTAAATGATAGAAAAACTGATACAACAAAAAATAGAAACCCAGTAGCAATTATATTAGCTCCAACAAGAGACTTAATTGATCAAATTTACGACAATTTTTTAAAGTATTCTAGAGGCACTCAAATTAATGGTGTATTAGTTTATGGTGGGATGCCATACCAAAAACAAATTAGAGCAATTGAAACTGGTGTAGATATAGTTTTTGCTAACACTGGAAGATTGATGGATTTAGCTTTCAAAAAAAGAATATTAGATGTTTCTGATGTTAAATATTTTGTTTTAGATGAAGCAGATTTAATGTTAGATATGGGATTTTCTAAAGATATTATTACTATCACAAATCAATTAAAATCTAGAAAACAAACTTTTTTATTTTCTGCAACAATGCCTAAACAAATTAAAGATTTAATTTCTAAAATATTTAATAATGATAAATATGAAACAGTTTCTGCTATTGAAAAAAATAGCATACATAATATTATTAAACAAGAAGTTTATTTAGTAGAACATAGTAAAAGAACATCTGTATTAATAGATTTATTAAAAAAAATAGAAGCAAAACAAGCAATTATTTTTTGTAGAACTAAACATGAAACTAGAAATATGCATACTATTTTAAAAGACAATGGATTTAAAGTTGATTCTCTTCACTCTGAACGTTCTCAAACTGCTAGAGCAAAAGCTCTTAAAATGTTTAAATCTTTTGATACTCAAGTTTTAGTGGCAACCAATGTAGCTGCTAGAGGGATTGATGTATCTGGATTAGAATATGTTTTTAATTATAATTTACCAGACGATAATGAAACTTTTGTTCATAGAATTGGTAGAACCGGTAGAAGTGGTAAAGAAGGTACTGCAATAACACTTATTTGTCCTAATGAATTACATAGATTAAAAGATATTGAAAGATTAATCAATATTAAAATAGATGTTATAAAAAATGAACCTTATTTAAATAAAGAATATGATGAAAATTTAGATAATTTCCCTGGATATAATACTATTAAAAGTAGAGATTCTAGAAGCTCAAGAGGAGGAAATTCTTTTTCTGGTTCTAAACCTCGTGGCGGATTCAATAATAGAGGCTCTTCAGGTGGCTTTGGCGGCGAAAGAAAAAGCTATGGTGATAGAAGTTCTGGTGGAAGTAGTTTTGGTGGCGAAAGAAGAAGTTATGGAGACAGAAGCTCTGGCGGAAGCAGCTTTGGTGGTGAAAGAAAAAGCTATAGTGATAGAAGTTCTGGTGGAAGTAGCTTTGGTGGCGAAAGAAAAAGCTATGGTGATAGAAGATTCTCTGGTGGAAGTAGTTTTGGTGGCGAAAGAAGAAGTTATGGAGACAGAAGCTCTGGCGGAAGCAGCTTCGGCGAAAGAAAAAGCTATGGCGATAGAAGCTCTGGCGGAAGTAGTTTTGGCGAAAGAAAAAGCTATGGTGATAGAAGTAGTTCTTCTAGAGGAAGCAGCTTCGGCGGCGAAAGAAAAAGCTATGGTGATAGAAACTCTGGCGGAAGTAGTTTTGGCGAAAGAAAAAGCTATGGTGATAGAAGTAGTTCTTCTAGAGGAAGCAGCTTCGGCGGCGAAAGAAAAAGCTATGGTGATAAGAGATCAGATGGAGATGATAGAAGAAGTTCTAGGAAACCAGATGGTTATAAATCAAACTTTAAACCAAGAAGTTCTTCTAGAGATTAATTAAGTTTAAAAGAATAATTTATATTGTCTTGCATTTTCTTGCAAGTTTAAATGTAGGTATTTATAGGTTGTTTCAATTTTTGAATGTCCTAATTGCATCATTACCATTTTTATATTAGCTCCATTGACTAACATATGTGTTGCAAATGATCTTCTAATACTATGAGGTGTAAATTCTTCACCTAATATTTCTTTTACCCATGTTCGTAATGTTTTTGAAGTATATGTAAAAGGTTTCATATTTTTTAATGTATTTACATTATAAAAAACCTCTCTTTTTTTATTTCCCTTACCCAATACTTCTATTGTTTCATTTTTTGCATTACATATACTTGATAATTCTTCAGCTCTAATACCAGTTTCAAATAAAAATTTAATTGTATATTTTTTATTGATTATTTCTTTACTGTCTCATTCATTAATAATAATTTTAGATTCTAAAAAATTTTTTGAAAACACATTCATATATTTTAATGGAAGTTGTGGTAATTTTATTTCACTTAAATATTTAATTCTTTCGTCTTTTGACCAATTTAAAAAACTACATAAAACATTATAATGTAAATGACAAGTATTGGGAGAATCTTTATAACTTATAATTTTTTCTTTTATTTTTTTCATATCATTTAACTTGTCTAAATACTGATATAAAACAGATTTATAGGTTAACTTAGTATTTTTAGAATAATAATTTTCTTCTAAATATTTTAAAAATTTATTAATATCTATTTGTCCCATATTAGATATTTTTTATTTTAAATATAAAACACTTATTTAATATTCTTATTAGTTAATTAATTTTAATTTAAATATATCAATATTTATATTAAAATATATAAATACATGGAAATAGTCTTCAATTGAGAGAATTTAGTTATAAACAAAGAATTTGAGGATTTTGCAAATACTCAAATTTTAAAGTTTGATAAAAAAAAGTTTTTAGTGAAATTTTTATTACATATTACTAAGGGAAATAATAATAGTAGATTTACTATAAAAATAACTGCTTGAACAATTAATATGGGTGAAACTATAACAGTTAGCGGAACTTGTTTTAATTTACAATCTGCTCTTAATGATGTCATCGCTGAATTAGATGCTAAATTAAAACTTTATGATGAACAAGAATATAATAAAAGAAAACTTTTAGAAGAAGAGTGACAAAGGAAAGCACTTTTAAATAGAAAAATTAAAGCTGAAGAAAAAGCTAAAGAAAATGAAATCATTCAAGAAAATATTAGACGTTCAAAAATAAATGAAGATATTAGAAGAAAAAATGAACTAGAAAAAATTAATAGAAGAGTTCAAAAAGATATTATGAAGAAACTTCATAAGCAAAAAATTATTGATGAAGTTACTAGATATGAATACGAAAAGGACCGTTTAGAGAAAGAACGTTTACTTGAAGAAAAACGTTTATTACATGAAGCTAGATTATTAAATGTAGCTAGAATTCAAAAAGAAACAATTGCTCGTGATCTAAATCTTGAAGTTGTATATAAAGAAGAAAAAAATAAACTTATTGAAGTTAAAGAAGACAACAATGAAGCTATAAAAATAAAAAATAAAATTATTAAAATTGAAACAAAAGATTTTGATGAAATTTTCCCTCCTAATGAACCGTTTCAAAATGAATCTACAGGAGAATGATATTATCACGATGGTGAAGGAAACTATTTTTATACAAATAGCGAAAATGAATGAGTTGAAGACACTCAAGAAATTTTAACTAAATTAAATTCAATAAAAGAAGAAAAAGTTAAAGAATTATTTATTCAAAAACATGCTATTGAAAAAAGACAAGATTTAATTAGTAATGAAGAATATTTAAATGATAAAAATATTACTTCTGTGAAAGAATTGGAAAAAATTGATAAAGATTTAAATGTTGCTGAGAAGAAACTTTCAGAACTTGTTAAATCTAAAGAAGACAAAATTGCTAAGTTAGTAGAAACTAACAAAGCTAATGAGACTTGATTAGAAACTTCTGATAATAAGTATTATTATCATGACGGAAATAATAACTATTTTACAACAGATGCTAATAATGAATGAGTTGGTACTAAAAATCCACAAGTTATTTTAATAGAGAAAGAATATGAAAAAGAAAAATCAAAATTAGATTCTCATACAGAGAAAGATTATTCAATACAAAATAAAACAACTAACAAAACAAAAGAAACTAAAATATTTAGTGATGACAAAGTAATACCAAAACCTAATGAGTCATATCAATATAAAGGGAAATCATATTATTTTGATGATGATTTTAAGTATTATACTGTTAATGATAAAAATGAATGGGTTGAAACTAGAAATCCCCACATAGAACCAATTGAAACAATTGAAGATAATTATGAAAACATTACTAATGAACCATTCCAAGATGAAAATGGTCTTTGATGATATATAGATGAAAAAAAGCAATACTATTATTTAGATCAAGATAGCAATTGAATAAAGTTTGAAGAATAATTTATTAATTATTATTTAACCTAACTTAATAGACTCTTCTAAATAACTAAAAGTATTACATTTAATTTTTCTTCTATTTAAAGCTAACAACGTAGAAGAGATACCATATTGGCCAATAAACATTAAGAACATTAAATATAGCTTACCAAATCAATTTATCTTTTCTAAATCTCCCATTAAAGATAATCCAGATGTACCAAAAGCAGAAGCTGATTGAAATACACCAATAGTAAAAGGATTATTGGTTTCAAAATGCGAAGTGGTAGAAGTCATAATAATTCCACCAACTGCAACTAGTACAACTCCAGTAATTAAAATTATAAATGATTGGAATATATCATCTTTAGTTATAGAACGCTTAAATACATGGACTTGCTTTCTACCAATCAATCTACAAAAGATAGAAATTACTATAATTGCAAATGTACTTGTTCTAATTCCACCTGCTGTAGAAGATGGAGAACCACCAACAAACATTAAGAAAGAAAATAATCAATGACTAGAATCATTTAAATTAGCATTATTTATAGTAGCAAAACCAGCACTTCTTGTTGACAAGGCTTGAAATATAATTTGTACAGATTTATTATAATAACCCTCAGCACCAGTGCCAAATGATTCACTACTAGCGTTCCATAATAAATTTTTTCCAGCACCAACTGGAGTACACTCAAAGATAAAAAGCATTATTATAGAGAAAACAATCATTATAGAGTTTGTAGATAATGCTATTTTTGTTAGTAATGAAATTTTATGATTTTTATCTGAACGAATTCTATAAAAATATATTTTCCTATTTTTAATTCATTTTATCTTCTTTTCTAATTTTAATCTTGAGACAATGTCATATATAACAGGAAAACCAATCCCCCCTAATATAAATTGGAACATTGTTATAAATAAGAAAATACTATGAATTCCATTTCGATAAGGAGCTAGAGAATTTAAACCAATTATATCAAACCCAGCATTATTTATAGAAGAAACTGAATGAAAAAAACCTGCTAGAAATGCCGAAGATGCATTGTTATATAAATAAGTTTTTTCTGAACTATCAATAGTAAAACCTTCAACTCCTGTAGGTAATTGTGAATAAGCTGGTACATATAAAAATCATAAAGAGTAAAATAAACCAAAGAAAAACTGTAGAACTATAATTGCAATAGAAGTTGACAATAACATTTTTGATGTTTGTCCAATTTTTGTAGTTCCCTTTTCAGCTTGTGCTAGTAGCATTTGATTTATTGATATTTTATCTTGACGTAAAATAACTTTTCAAACAATAAATATGAAGAACATAATTCCAAATCCTCCAATTTGAATTAAAAACATTAACATAACTTTACCAAATGTCGAGAAAATAGCAACTGTTGGACCTAATATTAATCCTGTATCACTAAAAGCACTAAAAGAAGTGAATAAAATATCAAAGAAGTCTAAATGAAAGACTTTAGTAATATTATCAAATGCAGGGTTTTGAAAAGAAGGATTATTTCCAATATTTATTAAATACCCTCCATTTTTAAATACAACACCTTCAGGTGTATAAAAATCATTAAAAGAAATTGGTAAAAATAATAAACAAGCAAAAATAATTAAAATTATAAAATACAATCTAAACATTTTTCTTGCAATAGAAGAACCAATAATAAAATTTTTCAAAAACTTTATAATAATTTTCTTATTTTTTTCATCAATAGATTTTTTATTTCTAGAAAAAGTCATATAATATATTATAGTATTTTAATTAAATATCTTAAATAAAAGATAGAAAGTGAATATTAATGAAAAAAAATGTATTTGTTCTTGGTGCTGGCCGTTTTGGTTTAAACGCTGCAATTACTCTAAGTGAAAAAAATGTTAATATAACAATTGTTGATAAAGATCAAAAAGTATTAGAAAAATTTAATATTAATAATAAATTTTCAAATTCTCTAATATTAGATTCATCAAACATTGAAGAACTTAATTCTACAGCTATCAAAAGTGCAGACCATGTAATAGTTGCGATGAGTAATGTAGAATCTAGTATTATGACATGTGTTAATTTAAAAGATTTAGGAATAAAAAATATTACAGCAAAGGTTGCAAGTGAACTCCACAAGAGAATCTTAGTTTCTTTAGGTATTAATGATGTTGTTTTTCCCGAACTTATTGTTGGTAAACAAATTGCTCAAAAAATATTAAGTTCAAACTCAGTTGTTGATATTATTTATAATGGTAAATTAATTACTATTCTAAGTATTAAAATATTAAATAAAAACTTTATAAATAGAAATGCTCAAGATTTAAACGATAATCAGAACTACAATATTTTTGCTATTAATTCAAACAAACCAAATGCTCCTATAATAATGAATATTAAGGATTATAAAATAGAAAAATTAGATAATTTATTTATTACAATTCCTAACACTCATATTAAATACATAAAAAAATATTTTGGTGAATGATATAAAAAGTAATATTGCAAAATTTCTATTAGTAGATATTTATTGATACTTTACAAACTTTAATTAATTTATGAATAATATTATTAAAATAAAATATATAAAAAATAGCGAATCTGAGAGACTAGATAAGTTTTTATCAACTGAATTAGCAATATCTAGAAATAAAGTACAAACATTTATATTAAGTTCAAGAGTTAGTATTAATCAAAACACAATAATTAAAATAAACACCATTCTAGTTGATGGTGATCTTATTGAAATAGATATGAATGAAAATAATTTCAATGAGAAATATATACCAGATAATATTTTATCTTATGATGGCAAAGTTGAAATTGTATATGAAGATGAATATCTTATTGCAATTAATAAAAATTCAGGCGTGCTAACCCACCCCACTCAATACAATGAAGAGGATACTATATTAAATATAATGAAATTTTATTTTAAAAAAAATAATATTTTAAGTGACCCTTGAATTATTCATAGATTGGATAAAGATACTTCTGGGCTTTTATTAATAGCTAAAAATTTAGAAGTATTGAATAAAATGAAAGAATTAATCAATAACAAGCTTCTTGTTAAAAAATATTATGCAATTGTTCATAATGTTTTAAAAGATAAAAGAATAATGATTGATATCCCGATAGCTAGAAGTTTTCAATCTAAATTAAGAATGCAAGCAATAAATGGCAAAAACTCAAAATCTTCTCAAACTGAAATAGAATTAATTGAAAATTTTAAACACCATGCTTTACTTTCATGTAATTTATTAACTGGTAGAACACATCAAATTAGAGTCCACTTAAGATATATTAATCACTCAATTATTAATGATCCACTATATGGAATAGAGTCTAAAGTAACAGACTATAAACAATATCTTCACGCCTATTATTTAAAGTTTGTACACCCATATACTAATAAACAAGTTGAAATTAATATTCCTATGCCTACTGAATTTAATGAAAAAATATCAGAATTAAAGATTTAATTTATTTAAATAATATTTTTATAATATAATATATAAATTGAAGAAAGGAATATTATGTATAAAATTCAAGCGCTATTTGGTTTAATTGCAAAATCATTATCTTCAATTCTAATGGTTATATCAATTCCTATATCTATTATTCTTTTTGCAGCAGGAATCTGTATGTGACAAATTGATCAACTTTTAATCACAATTTGTGGTGAAGATGCTGCTCAAGAGATCATTACTAATTTAGCTCCAGTTGGATCTAAAGTAAATATTTTTGAAATAATTCAGTATGTTGGTATTTCTATTTTTTCATTTATTTTAATTTTATTTATTATTTTCTTAGTAGCTGTAGTTATAAAAGTAACACTATACAAATCAGTCTCTGGATTCTTAGTTGCGAGAAATAAAGAGCTAAGAAATATTGAAATAAATAAAGCTGAAGAAAAGCTAGATAAATATCGTTACAGGGAATAGTTTATAAAAACAAAAGAAAATATTGTATAATTATATAATATAGTAAACAAAAGGTGTTATATGGAATTCAAAAAGAAAAAAAATAATTCTGAAATAAGTCAAATTAGTTCAGAAGTAGAAAAATCACAAGATGTTGATTCAGCATATGCTAGACAATTAGATTTAGCAGAAAATCACGAAAAAGTTTCTAATTCTTTATCAGTAAATGATTTGCAAGGCCAAAATGGTATTTTTATTTATGAAAATGCTAGACAAAAATTAAATATATCTCGTGATGGTAAAATTTATCGTCAAAAATGATTTAATTACATTCCATTTATTTCTATATTTGTTGTCTTAGGATATTTAAATTTTGTATATGGTAAAACTAAATGTTTAAAAGATAATGACTTGCTTTTATTTAAAAGAGCAGCTTTTTGATCTAACATAGTTGGGTTTATTGCTATGCCAATTGCTGCAATGTGTTTATGAACGTTAGGAACGTGATTAATGTATGATGTCATTCCTGCAGGAAATTTTGGTGCGTATTCTACTTTATGAGATGATAACTTAGTTAACCCCCTTGCTATGTCTCAACCAATTGGAATTGCTATTGGTAAATTTTTTAGTGGACTATTCACAATTGGAGTTGCACCTTTTACTTCAACTATTGCTCTTACTATTGATACTGTTTCTATCCCAGTAAATTTATTCTTTATAATTTCTTTTTTACTTTTCACTATTGTTAATCCGTTAAATATAATATTCACTTTTATAATGAATTCTAAAATACTTAGATTTGTAACTATTTATGAAAGTAGTTCAATCTACCGTTACCGTAAATAATACATAAATAATGAAATATAACCTTAGAGAATACCAAATTGATGGAATCAAAACTATCAAAGAAAAATTAAACTATGGATTATTTTGACAGCAGAGACTAGGAAAAACTATAGTTGCAATAAAGTCTGTAGAAGAATATAAAAAAATAATATTTGCAGTTCCCAATAATCTAATTTTTTATTGACAAAAAGAAATAAATGAAAATTGTAAAGATGTAAACTGTTCTATACTTCCTAAATTAAAAAAACTTAGATTAAAAATGTATGAAGAATTTAAGGGGAGTGAGAAGAAATGAATAATTGGTTCATATGATACACTTTCTTTAGATATAACTAATAATCAAGATTATTTTTCTGATTTTGACTATCTAGTAGTTGATGAATCACATTTTTTAAGAAATAGAAAATCAAAACGGTCTAAAGGCATGTATAAATTAAGAAAGCTTTCAAAATATTGTTTAGCTTTAAGCGGGACGCCTGCTGTTAATACAGCTATTGATATTTTGCGTATATTTAGGCTTATTTATAATGACCCTAAGTTTGGCAATAAATATTATTACAAGAAAAAGTATTATAATATTATTAAAAATGATAAGAAAGTAACTTATAAATTAAAAGAATCAACATTAAATGAATGAAATAATATGATTTCTGAATTATGTGATGTTAAAAATGTGCATGAATATTTGAAGTGATTACCACAAAGCATTACAAAGAATATAAATCTAGAAATGAATATAGATCAATTATCTCATTATAAGAAAATGTTAATTGAATCAAAAAGAATAATTACTGAAAATAAAGAAAAAACTGAAAATAAAACTATAACTCAAATTATTAGATTACAACAGCTATGCTTAGACCCTAAAATATTGGATATCAATTCTTCAAGTATTAAAATTGAATGATTAATGAATTATATTAAAGAAACATTAGAAAATGACCCAGAAGAAAGAATTATTGTTTTTACAAACTTTTCCTCTCTGTTTAAAAAATGAGGGGTTCAATTTGATAAAGATATTTCATATTCATTTTTAATAGGATCACAAACCTTAATTGAACGTTCTAAAATTATTAGTGATTTTCAAAATGGCAAAATTAAAGTTCTATTTGCAAATATGAAAGTTGCATCATTGGGTTTAACTTTAGATAGAGCTACTATTAGTATATTTTTAGAAAAATCTTGAGATCCTACTAATAACGAACAAGCTGCCTTTAGAATGGTAGATACTAAAAAGAAAAAGAACAATCAACCTAAATTAATAATTAATTTAATTTGTAATAATTCTATTGATGAAAAAATAATAGATGTGTTACAAAATAAAAAAGAAAAAACTAATTTTATATATGAATTTAAAAAATATATTTTAAGTTAATTATCAATTGTTTTTATATTTAATTCTTTTAATTCATCTTCACTTATACTAATTGGTGAATCCATCATTAAATCAACGCCAGAAGAGCTTTTAGGAAAAGCTACTACATCTCTTATACTACTAGAATTAGTCATTAACATCAATAGTCTATCTAATCCAAGTGCAATGCCTCCGTGAGGTGGAACACCATATTTAAAAGCTTCTAATAAAAAACCAAATTTTTCTTTTATTTGTATGTCACTTAAACCCAAAGATTTAAAAACTCTATTTTGGATATTACTGTTATTAATTCTAATAGAACCTCCACCAATTTCAAAACCATTTAAAACTATATCATAGGCCTTAGCTTTAGCCGAGCTTTTATTTGTATCAAAATCAGCAATACAAGCATCAGTAGGTGAAGTAAAAGGATGATGAGCAGAAGAATACTTATCAGTTGTATTGTTATATTCATATAGAGGTCAATTAACCACTCATAAAAAGTTGTATTCATTATCTATAGTTAGAGAAAATAATTTAGCAACCTCTGTTCTAACAGCTCCTAATGATTTATTTACAATATCCATCTCATCAGCTATAAAAAGAAAAGAACCAGAAACAACATTATGTTTTTTTGATAATAAAGTAATAATGTCTTTTTCCATAATTTTTGATAAGCTTCCATCAATTTTGCTCAAATTATTATCAATAGATAATCAAGCTAAACCTTTAGCACCTGAATCTTTTGCAAATTTTTCTAATTCTTTTATATTATTTTTAGATACTAAAATATTATCAATATAGATATATTTAACAAAATTATTATTATCAATACAATTTTTAAAAAAACCTATGGAAGAATTTTTAAATATATCATTAGCATTATTTAGTTTACAATCAAATCTTAAATCAGGTTTATCACTTCCATAATTTTCCATTACATAATCATAATCATATCTAGTAAAAGGTATCTTTAAATCAATATTCATTTGTTTTTTAAATAAATCTTTTAAAAGTAATTCTAAAGTAGTTTGTATCTCACTATCATTAAGGAAAGAAAACTCCATATCTAATTGAGTAAATTCTGGTTGTCTATCAGATCTTAAATTTTCGTCTCTAAAACATCTAGCTATTTGGAAATATTTATCAAATCCTGATATCATTAATAATTGTTTATATATTTGTGGTGATTGAGGCAAAGAAAAGAACATATTTTTTCTATTTCTAGTTGGAACAACATAATCTGAAGCCCCCTCTGGAGTTGGTTTTGTCAAAATTGGTGTTTCAATTTCATCAATTCCTAAATCATTTAAAAAATTTCTAATATTAGAAATAACTTTTGATCTAAAAATAATTTTATCTTTAACAGTGCTTCTTCTTAAATCTAAATAACGATATTTTAGTCTTATATCTTCATTTGAATTGCAATCATCTGCAATGATTATTGGTGTATTTGCACTAGCAGATAAAACTTCAATATCATTTATATCAATTTCATATTTACCTGTAGAAATATTATTATTTACAGAACTTCTTAAAATTACTTTACCAGAAACTTTTATAACACTCTCTTTTGAAATTGATGTTAGTAATTCAAAATTCTTATCATCTTGTTTGGCAGTAATTTGTACTATTCCAGTTTTATCATATAAGTCAATAAAAATTAAATTACCTAATTTTCTATTTTTTCTAATTCATCCATAAACTTCAATATTTTTATTCAAATGTTTTTCATTAACTAAACCACAATAAACTCTCATAAAACACCCTTAAAATTTAATTATATACATTATATATGTATAAGTTATTTTTTAAAATATTTAATTAGATCTTTTATATTTATTTTTTCTTCTTTTTTAGTAATTTGATCTTTAACAATTATTTGCTCATTTTCTAACTCTTTATCGCCTAAAATAATTACAGTAGAACATTTATATTTATTTACATATTTAAAGTGTTTATCTAATTTAAAGGTTTTGTTACTAACACAACAACTTATTCCATTTAATCTTAAAATATTAGATAGTATCACTGAAATATTTAAAGCATTTGAACTCAATGGTAAAAGTATTGTATCAATCTTCTTTTCGCTAAAAATATCATCATTTTCACCGATTGCAATTATTACTCTTTCAACACCCAAAGCAAAACCAATTCCCCTAACATCAGGACCACCAGTATTTTTAACTAATGAGTCGTATCTTCCACCACCAATAAGAGTAGACTGTGATTTTAATAACTCATTACTTGAAATAAACTCAAATACTAAACCATTATAGTAGTCTAACCCTCTAACTAAATTTTCATTAACTTTAAAATTAATATTATATTTATTAAGAAGAGTTACAAGTTTTTGAAAATAACTATTTTCTTCAGTAGTTAAAAATTTATTTAGCTTAGGAGCATTTATTACAAAATCTTTCAATCCATCTACTTTGTCATCTAGAATTCTTAAAGGGTTTTTTTTGTCTAAACGATTAATAGAGTCTTCAGATAATTGATCTCTATATTTATCAAAATATTTTGTCAATTCTTCAACTCATTTAATTCTACTTTCATTTGAACCTAAATTATTAATTTCTAAAAAATAATCAGTAATAGAAAGAGTTTGTAGAATAGTGTTTGCAAAAAATATTATTTCAATTTCATCATATTCATTAAAGTTGCCTACACATTCGATCCCAAATTGATTAAATTCACGTTGTCTACCACTTTGTGGTCTTTCATACCTAAACATTTCTCCAAAATAAAATAGTTTAACTAAATCATAGTCACCTAATAATCTTTTATTTTCTACTATATGACGAATAGCACTAGTTGTACCTTCCGGTCTTAATGCTAATTCTCTATTTCCTTTATCAAAAAAATTATATATTTCTTTTGTAATAATATCACTATTTTCACCAACGGATTTTTTAAATAATTCTATATTTTCAAACATTGGCGTCTTTACTTCATTATATGTATATAAATCAGATAAAGTCCTTAATATGTTTTCAAGAGTTCTAAATTTATATATTTGCTTATCGAATAAGTCATTGGTCCCACGTGGTTTAGTATAATTCACAAAATTCCTTAAATTTATAATAAATAATATTATATAAAATTATATCAATTTTCAAGAATTTATTAACCCTTTTGTAGTAAGTTCATTCATTATTTTTTCTATATGATTATAATTTTTTACATATATAACCAAATTTAATTTAAATGTTTTATTCAATTCTTTATTTTTCTTTAAATCAAATATCTTAATATTAGATTTAAATTTAATTATTGTATTAATAATTAATGTTGAAATATTTTCTCCAAACATTCCAACAATTTTAAAATTTGCAATAAACCTTCTATTACTTTCTTTAACCTTCTCTTTATCTCAATACAATACTATTGTTTTATTTATTTTTTTCTTTTCAAGTAATGAACAATCATGTTTATGAACAACCATTACATCATTTTGAAGCACGCCAACAACTTGCATTTGAGGAACTTTTGAGCAACAACTTCCGATAATTATATTCTTAAATAAAACGTTCTCTACAGGAAGAAATAAAGAATTTGAAACTAATCATTTATACAAGTGTTTATTTATGAAATCTATAACTTCAATCCTTCCAGGTTCATTATTACTAAATAAGGTTAATAATTGATTATTCGACAATGAAATTGTTCTAGATAATCCTAAAAATTCTCTAATATTTTTACATTTAAAATTTTCATAAACAAAATCTTTTATATATTTTTTTTGTGCTTTTTCATGAGAGTGTTTTGTAATTAATTTTAAAAGATCAGATTCTTCAAATGTAATATTTTGATTTATTTCAGCCAAATAATTACTAATATATTTTTTTATATAATTATCTCGTGTTTGCCCAATTCATGATTTATTAATTGTTATTTTTTCATTATAAAAAACTTTTACCATATCTCCAGGTTCAAAATTTCCATATAATGAAAAGTCTCTACCATTAACTAATATATTTTTAATATAAGGAAATAACTCTTTATTTATTAAGAAACAATAATCAATAGCTGTATTTTTTTGATTTATAGATTTCCATTTATTATCATTTTGATTATAGATATTAATAAGCTTTTTCTTTGATAACTCTTTAATTTGGGTAAGTTTTTGTTCTATACTAGATGAGGTTGACAATTCTGTATAAAAATCAGTTTTAAATTCATTTATTTTATCAATATTATTTATTTTTTCTTTATACTGTCAATGTGCAGCTAAACCAAAGTTAGCAATTTGCTCCATATCTTCAGTTCTAATTTGAATTTCTATATTAATATCTTCAAAATATAATGAAGTATGGATTGATTGATATAAATTGATTTTAGGTGTTGAAATAAAGTCTTTAAAAGTATCATTATTATAGTGAAAGTTAAGATGCAAAATACCCAAAATTAAATAACAATCTAAAATATTTTCAACTAATATCCTAGCTGCAAACATATCATAAATATCATCAGTAATCTTCATTTTCTCATTTGTAGATCAAATTCCCTTAACACGATAATATGTTCTGAATTTTATATTGTTATCTGTCAATAAAAAATTAATTTTTTCCATAAATTTTTCTAGAATTTGCTTGCTTTCTTTTGCTTTTTGTTCGACAAAATTTGAAACTAGCTCAAATTTTTCTGGTTGAAGAACCTTAAAACACATATCTAATAATTCAGTTTTAATAGAGAACATTCCAATTCTACCAGCAATACTTGCGTATATTTCTTGAGTTTCAAAAGCAATTCTTCGTTGTTTCTCAATGTCTAATGATGATATTGTCATCATATTGTGATATCTATCAGCAATTTTTATAAATAAAATCCTAATATCTTTACACATATTCATAAAAACTTGAATTATATAATTATTATTTGCATTATCATATAAGTTTTTACTCCTATTTTCACTAGAGAAATGTGAAATCTTACTAATAGATTTTACTAAGTAAGCAATTTCTTCATTAAACTCATCACTAATTAATTCATAAGTAACAGTTGTATCTTCAATTAAATCATGTAAAAGTCCAGCAATAATAGTTTGATAATCCAGTGATCATGATAACAAAATATTTGCAACAGTAATTGGGTGCATTATATAATCTTCGCCTGATTTTCTTTTTTGGCCTTTATGATTTTCGTTAGCAAAAATAGCTGCTTTTTTAATCATTTCCAATTCATTATCTTCAAATTTATAATTATCTCTATTAACTTCTATATTTGTTATAAAATCATTTAATCAATCCATATAATTATTATATAATTATTAATATTTTTTTTATTATAAATTAACATTCTTATATTTTGGCATAAATATAAAATATTTATTGTATAATGTTAATTATGATTAAAAAGTCATCTATATTCAAAAAATTTAAGAAAATATTTGGTATCTCTGCACTTGGAGCTATAATTTTAGGTTCAACTGCTGGCATTACTATTGCTTCAATAAACATAGCTAACAATACTAATTTATCAGCTGACTTTGATCCTGGTATAAATTATAAAGTTCAACTTAACTTGGTTGACAAAGACAATAAACCATTATATGAAAAAAACACAGATGGTGTAAACGTTGTTACTAATGTAGCAGCAACAGATAAATTACTATCAGACACTTCTACTATTTTGTCGAAACAATTACAAGCGTTAGGCTTAACTAACATTTCATTATCAAGTGGATATGGAAGTTACTCATATGAAAAAGTTAGTTCTCCTTTACAAACTATTCCAATTGGAATAATTAGTATAAATTTTGAAAACTCTTCAACAGCACTTAACATATCACAAATTGATAAAGAAAATCCATTAGATTTCACTGGGGAATTTACAAACTCAGATTCTATTCAAAAAAAAATAATAAAAGCTAATCGTTTTGAATTAGAAAGTATTAAAAATCAATATTCAGGATATAATAATCCGAGTTCTAATATTAAAGCTCCGACTAGTAGAGAACTAGCTTCTGCTATTTTATATGATAAAGAAATAGATGATATAATAAAAAATTCAGACAAGTTTGAAGTAAATGCTCCTGGCAATTTATCAGAAGAGATAAAACTTTTTATGAATTCTGCAGATGTTGAATCTAAGAATTCTTTACAACTTGTACAAAGTGAAAATTATAATTTACATCCTTTCATTAAAGAAAAGTGAAATTTTGATAAATTAGCTCCTGAAACTACTCCTCCAACAAACTTCACTGGTGAAGATGGTGGTGAAGGAGATGGTGGAACAACTACTCCGACCCCAACCCCACAAGATTCTTACCAAACTTTAAATACATGATTTTTATGAAATGACAAACAAGGTTTCATAAACCATTTAAATAGAATTGTTTCTGCGGTTTATTTTAATAGATATGCAAATAATATTAATACAAGCACTACAGATATTGAGATAGGTACACCATCAATATCACCAGAAATATTTCCAAACTACGTTGATAAATATTTAAGAAACAATATAAATGCTTGATTAGATTCTCTGCCAGAAATTGAAAAAAACATAGCTAAATTTTTAACTATTTCAACTAATGGTAAACCAGAATTCATTCAAGAAAATACTTTATTTGGATTTTTATATGAATTTTGAGGAAGTGATCAAAACACTTCTAAAACTGAATATAAAGATGCCAATTTTGCTTCAAAAAGTGAATTAGATGGATGAGGATTTTTAGAAACAAATAATAACGATTTCACATCTTTATTTGGCGATTATTTAATTGGTAAAATTGATTATACAAATTTTTCTACATTTTTTGAGAATCCTGCCCCACCTAGAGATCCTGAATTAGAACCATTGCCACCGCCTGAAAATGTTGAAGAAACTCTTTATATTACAAATAAAATACAACTATATAATAGTGGAACATCAATAGAAGATTTTCTTCAAAAAATAAAAAATGAAAGATATGCTTTCCCAATAATTAATACTTCTTTTGATAGTCTTCAAGATGTAACTTCTGAATTTAATACATGATTAAAAAATGCTAAAGATATAAACAACGTGCCACAAGAAGGTTGAGAAGATCCTGAATATATAAAAGCAAAAAAAGATTTAGCTAATGTATTTTCTCAATCAAAAATCTTTGGTTTAATGTCTGAATCAAAACAAAGATTTAGTACACCAAATTATTATAACTTTCCAATTTTTAGTATATTAATGATTGTTATATCTGCTTTGATTTTCATGATTGGTATATTTATTTCTATAAGATATAGAATCCCTGGATTATTAGTATTCTTATCTACTTCTTTAACTTTTGTTTTATCAATGATATTATTTAATGCTTTCGGTTTTACTTTTTCATTCTTTAGTTTTATTGGATTATTATTTGGTGTATTACTATCAACAGTCATTCCATTTTTTATATTTAAAAACTTTAAAAAAGAATTGCTTGAAGGCTCAAGTGTATACGGTTCATATATAAAAACATTAAAAAAATATTGGAAAGTATCTTTAGATGTGCATATTGTTTCTTTATTAGCTTCATTTGCTTTCTTATTCTTTGGCAAGTTGCAGATAATTGATTTTGGAGCAATGCTAGTAATTACTTCCTTCTTATCTTTATTTTTTAGTGGTATCTTACTTTTCTCTATTATTTATTTCTTGTTATACATCTTTTCATTTGAAAATACTTCAATTTTCATTAATAAAAAAATGTTCATGCAATTAAAAACAGCAAACGAGAAATTTGAAGGCGAAAATGCTAATGCCATAAATAAAAGTAATTTAAGAGAAAAAATAAAAAATTCATTTAATACATTTAATTTTTATTCTAATAAACATATTATTTTTGTTGGTGTATTTTCATTGATTGCAGTTGCTGGAGTTATTCTATTAGTAATTTTAGGTCCAAGTTTTTCATTAGACTTTTCAGGCTCTAAAAATATAATTATTTCAAATGCTAATATTTTATTTCCTACAATTGATTACAATTCATTACCTGGGTATATTAACACTAGCTTCCCTGCATATATTTTTGATAACCAATTATTTTTCCAAACAAGTGCAAGTACTTCTGAGATATTACAGTGAATTGAGAGAATTTTTGTAGGCAATCCTGATCAATTATTGATGGCATATAATTCATATTCAATTGTTGAAACTTCTTCTGAAATAGCGCTAGAATTAGTTTATAGTTTATTGAAATGTATAGCCATAGCGATTGGTTTTGTATCTATATGGGTATTAATATCACTTAATTGAATTGCTATATTACCTATTTTAGTTACTCAAATTGCTTCGCTATTACTTATTATCGGGTTTGTTGGGATTACTAGAATGCCATTGAATATTGAAGGCATTACCGCTTTTATTTTGATATTTATGATATCTACTATTTATTCAGTTGCAATCATAAGTTCTTTAAAGTCTAGTTGAAATAGAAAAGAATTGCTATCTTTATTAGAATTAAAGCATTTATCTAATTCTATTATTTCTAAAATAAACTCTAATTTTATGTTCTTATTGTTTACTCTTATTGGGTTATCTATAATATCGATTGTACTTACATTCTCTTCATTATTATTTACATTTATAACAATTATATTGGGTTGTATCTTGATAATGCTTACATTGCCATATGTTTTACTTCCACTATGATATAGATTTATAATTCTAAGAGATATATATTTAAAAGAGCTAGTTAAATCTGCACAAGATAAAACACACAAAAAACACATTACAAATTATGATGATGTTGACGAACAACTAATTAAAGGAATGAATTATTAAAATGAAAAATATAGACTATATAAAAGATTTGATTATTAAAGTTGATGATTTCCCAAAAAAAGGAATAATATTTAGAGATATTACTCCAATATTTAGAGAACCATCTGCTATTAATGATTTAGTAGAAAGAATGATTGAATTATTAAAAGATATAAAAATAGATGTTATCGTTGCAGCTGAATCTAGAGGTTTTTTATTTGGGCTTCCACTTGCAATTGGAATGAATAAACCATTTGTTTTAGTTAGAAAACCTAATAAATTACCTAGAGCTGTTTATAGACAAACTTTTGATTTAGAATATGGTAACTCAACTGTTGAATTGCAAGTTGGTGATATCAAGGAAGGGCAAAATGTTCTAATAGTTGATGATCTATTGGCAACTGGAGGAACTGTAGAGGCAATTGAAAAATTAATTTTAAAGTCAAAGGCAGTCCCTGCAGCTTCAATTTTTATTATTAGATTAGCCAATTTAGATGGTAAAAACAAAATTAAGTCTAAAGTTTTCAGTGTTTTCGAATATTAATGAATAATATTTTTCAAATAGATAAGATAATAAATAAAATTAATAAACAAATTATTCAAGAAGGAAATGAATACTTTGTTCATGGTAAGGTTTCTGACATAATTTTTGATAATGTTAAAAGTACTTATTTTATAAAATCTGTTTGTAATAATTATAAAAATAATATAAAAATATTAAATTCAACTATTCTAGATCACAGCTGTGAATGTACTGAATCAAAATATAAGATAATTTGCAAACACAACATTGCAACTTTATATAAATTTGAAAAGTTACTTGATTCTAGTTTTAAAAGCTCTAATTCTATTTATCAGAGATTAATTGATAATAATTTAATGTCTATTTATAAAAAAATATCTAACATGGATTATTTGTTTACTATTATGTTAACAAATAATTCTTTTAATATAAAAATTAATAATGAAGAAATATATGATTATCTTATTAATGAATGAGAACTCTTGTATAAAACATTAAAATTTATATCAAAAGAAATAAAGCATTCTGATATTCAAATTGAAAATATTATTTCTTTATTAGAAGACTTTTCAAAATTATCTATTTTTTTAAAACAAAAAAATGAAACTTTTATTGGCGATAAAATAGATACTTTATTTAAACTGATAATTAATTGTAAATTCATTAAATTTAATATTAATTTTAATAATAATGAATTAAAAAATATTTTTATTCAAGAATATGAAAAAAAACCTATTGATATTAATTTCACTACAGTTTATACAAAGCTTTCTTATATATATACCATTGATTTAATGCTTAAAGATTTTATTCACAGTGATGATTTTACTTATTTATTTTTGCTAAGAGATCAAGAAAAAATATTTTACAAAATTCCATATACAGATATAAAAGAATATAAAATTATTTCTAAGCATTTTTTTGAGAGTAAAAACTTAGATCTAATTAATAGCAAACAAAAAGAAATTAATGAATTAAAATACTTTAATATTATCAGTTCAGAAAATCTTATTAATAATAAAATTTCTATTAATGTTCTTTATGACTTTAAAAATAATTCAATTAATATGAATTTACAAACAGATATTGTAAATGAAAATCAAATTATCAAATTATTAATTGAAAAGTTTGGAAATAATATTAAAAATTTTTATATAGAAAACAAACAAATGATTATTTTTAATAATAATAATGAATTTAATAAATTTGAAAAAAGTTTAAAAGATGATAATATTTTTAAATTTAATATACCAAATTATTTTGCTGAGAAATTATCAGACTTTCATCTTAACTTTTCAATTGATGAAAATTCTATTTTATTTAATATTAAAAATTCAATTATTGATAATCAAGAAAAACTTAATATTCTAAACAACGCTATAAAAAAGCAAGAAAAATTTATAACTATTGATGATAAAATATATTTAGTTAGTAATTTTAATATTAATAAAATAAATGATCAATTAAAAGAAGTTAATATAAATCAAATAAATTATGAAAATAATATTTTAGATTATAAAAATATTTTCCTA
The DNA here is from genome assembly GCA_028672205.1 of Proteocephalus fallax. Taxonomy (NCBI): domain Eukaryota; kingdom Metazoa; phylum Platyhelminthes; class Cestoda; order Proteocephalidea; family Proteocephalidae; genus Proteocephalus; species Proteocephalus fallax. The sequence goes on from JAPUBX010002615.1 coordinate 526,398, forward strand.
TTATCTAATAAAATTGAAGATTATAAACTTAAAAAATATGTAGATAAAATAAATGACTATCAAGTAACTTTAACAATTAGAGACGAAATTAGAAGCATTTTAAAACCTTATCAACTCCATGGAGTTAAATGAATTCAAAAAATGTTGGAATTATTCAGCGGTTGTATTCTAGCTGATGAAATGGGTCTTGGGAAAACGATCCAATCATTAACTTATTTGGAAAATTTTTATAATACAAATTGTGGTAAGACTTTATTAATAGCTCCTTTAACTTTAATTAATAACTGAAAACAAGAAATTAAAAAATTTGATTTTAAATTTAAAATAATTGATTTATCTGGTACTAAAAAAGTGCGTTTCAAAAAAATTGAAGAAGCTTCAGAAAATATTATATTTTTAACAACATATGGTCAGATTGTCAATGATTTTGATAATCTTGTTAATATTGAATTTAAAAATATAATTTTAGATGAAGGACAAAGAATTAAAAATTACAATAGTTTAATTTCTCAAAAGATAAGAAGATTAAAAGGAATAAATAAACTGTTTCTATCAGGAACACCAATAGAAAATAATATTTTAGAGTTATGAACCATATTTGATTTCATTTTGCCAAATTATTTACCTGAATTTAAAAAATTCAAAAAGTTATACTTGAAGAATGAAGTTAATTCTAAAATTTATGATATATTAAATTTACAAATAAACCCATTCATTCTTCGAAGAAATAAATTAGATAACTTACCTAACCTTCCTAAAAAAGTAACAAATAATATAAAAATAGAATTTACTGAAAAAGAAAAAGAAGGATATATTGAATTAATAAATAGCACTAATGGATTGCTTAACAATAAAATTAATACAATCAACATTCTTTCTTTAATAACTAAATTAAGATTATATACTTGCTATAATTCTTCAGATAATTCTAAACTTCACAAAGCTTTATCTTTAGCAAAAGAAATAATCCAAAAGGATGATGAAAATAAAATTATAATTTTTTGTTTTTTCTCTAGTGTTTTAGAAAAAATATCTGAAGAACTTAATAAATTAGGAATTAATAATTTATTACTAACTGGTAAAACAAAAAATAGAAATGAAATAACAAATTCATTCAACAATGATAAAAAATATAAAGTTATATTAGCTTCTTTAAAAACTGGTGGTATTGGTTTGAATTTAACTTCAGCTAATTATATTATTAATTATTCTCCTTGATGAAATGATTCCAGCGAGCAACAAGCAATAGATAGAGCTCACCGGATTGGTCAATTAAAAATATTGACTGTTTATAATTTAATTAATGAAGATTCTATAGAAACTCAAATTAATAAAATTAAATATAAGAAAACTGTATTAATTGATAAAACAATAAATAGTATTGATTATTTTGAATTATTAGAAACAATTATTTCTAAAATTAAATAAATTAGCAAAAAACTTGCAAGATTGCTAATTTTGATATATAATATACTTATAATTTTTGGGAGGCTAATTTATGGCTAAAAATATAATACTAGGAATTGACCTAGGAACAACAAACTCTTGTGTTGCTATTATGGAAGGTAGAACACCTAAAGTTTTAGAAAATCCAGAAGGAAAAAGAACAACACCGTCAATCGTTTCTTTTAAAAATGAAGAAATATTAGTTGGTGATGTTGCTAAAAGACAAATGTTAACTAACTTAAACACTATAATGTCTGTTAAACGTTTAATGGGGACTGATAAAAAAATTAAAGTAAAAGATAAAGAATATAGCCCTGAAGAAATAAGTGCAAAAATATTGGCTTATATAAAAAATTTCGCTGAACAAAAGGTTGGCCATCCAATAAAACAAGCAGTTATTACTGTTCCAGCATACTTTAATGATGCTGAAAGAAATGCTACTAAAAATGCTGGTAAAATTGCAGGATTAGAAGTTTTAAGAATTATAAATGAACCAACTGCTGCTGCTCTTGCTTATGGATTAGAAAAAGAAGGCAAAGATGAAAAGATCTTAGTTTATGATCTTGGTGGTGGTACTTTTGATGTTTCTATCCTTGAAATGAGCAATGGTACATTTGAAGTTTTATCAACTTCTGGTGATAATAAATTAGGTGGTGATGATTGAGACCAAGCTATTATTGATTGATTATTAACAGTTTTTAAAGAACTTTATCCAACATCTAATTTAGCTAATGATAAAATGGCTATGCAACGTTTAAAAGATGCAGCAGAGAAAGCTAAAATAGAATTATCTGGTTCTACTACAACTACAGTAACTTTACCTTTTATTTCTATGGATGCTAATGGCCCAATTAATTTTGAAAAAGAAATTACAAGAGCTCAATTTGAAAAAATAACTAAATCTTTATTGGAAAGAACTCAAAAACCAGTTGAAGATGCTATTAAAGAATCTAAATTAAAAAAGGAAGAAATTGATAAAGTTTTATTAGTTGGTGGTTCTACTAGAATGCCAGCTGTCCAAGAACTAGTTAAAAAAATAACAGGAAAAGAATTAAATAAAACTATAAACCCTGATGAAGTTGTTTCACTAGGTGCTGCAATACAAGGTGGTGTATTATCAGGTGATGTTGAAGATATTTTATTATTAGACGTTACACCTTTAACGCTATCAATAGAAACATTAGGTGGAGTTGCAACTCCTTTAATTAAAAGAAATACTACTATTCCTGTATCTAAATCTCAAGTTTTCTCAACAGCGGCAGATAATCAACCAGCAGTAGACATTAAGGTTGTGCAAGGTGAAAGACCATTAGCTAAAGATAATAAGTTGTTAGGTGACTTTACTCTAAGTGATATAGAACCAGCTGCTAAAGGTGTTCCACAAATTCAAATTTCATTTAACATTGACGCTAATGGAATTATAAGTGTTAATGCTAAAGATCTTAAAACAGAAAAAGAGGCTACAATTACTATTAAAGGAAATGATAGTTTAACTCCTGAAGAAATTGAAAAAATGATAAAAGAAGCAGAAGAAAATAAAGATGCTGATGCTAAAATTAAAAAAGAAAATGAAATAAAGTATAAAGCAGAGAGTATGATTTCATCATTTAAAGATGCTTTAGAAAAAGAAGAAAATAAAATTGAAGAAGCTCAAAAGACTGAAATTGAACAACAAATAAAAGATTTAGAACAACTTTTAGAAAATAAAGAATATGATAAATTAGAAGAAAAAATTAATGCATTTGATAATACTGCTCAACAATTTGCAAACATGCAAGCTAATGCTGAAGAAGGTGTTACTCCTACAGACATCGATGAAGATAAAGAAGAAGACAAATAGTATATTATTTATATATTAGTTTATTAAAATAAAAACATAATTGATAGAAATTAAATCTATATAATTATGTTTTTTTATTATGAATAAACTTAAATTATTTATATTATTGGTTAGCTACTATTTATTAATACATACAATTATTTAGTAGGATTATAAGCCGCCCTAAGTATATGTATAAATATTTTTAATCTTATTTTATATAATATTTATTAACCATTCTTAATGGTATTATTTAGTTATATTTTTCTTTTTTTATTTAAATTTATAATAAATTTAACTAAAGTGAATAATAAAATACATCCAACTAAAACAGATACACCTATTAGTGCATATTCTAATAACAAATCACTTGAAGAACGTTGTAAAGTGTTACTTATTTTATATCCACTAATTACAAAAGAAAGACTAGTGCTACTATTAATAATCTTACCATTAGAAGATATAAAATCTTTTAAGTAAGCAGAAACTCTAATTGTTCCATCAGAAATATTAGATGAGTTTTTATTATACACAACAGATCCAATAGTAGTTTCAATTGGTACTCCAACATTACCTTCTAAAGAAATGATGGTAGTATTAACAATTTGGCTCAACATAATATTTTTTAATAAAGACATTTTTTCACGTAACTCTGCATCAGTTAAATTATCAAAATAAGTTGGAGATATATTTTGGTCTCCAATATCAAGAGTAATATAATTAATATTTTGAGACAATTCAATATTGTTAATTGTTGTAGGTTTAACTTGAGTGAAACCAGAAAGTTTTATTATTTTTGAAAATTTAGAATCATTTCTTAAAACTCCATTTTGGTCATAATAACGTTTTAATTTAATATTAGCTTCTATTTCACCAGTTAGATTATTTTGGCTAATAATAGTTGGTAAAATTATATTATCATTATCATTTTGATCATCAGGATGTATTGGTGGTGGTAGCGAAGTAAATATTTCATTTTTTGCATCCTGTAATATTTGTTTTAAATCCTGATTTGTAATTAACTCTGGAATTAATATATTATTTTCCAACACAGGAGAATTTAAATTAGTAATAGAAAAAGTTGATAAAGATTTAGTTGGAGAACTAGTTTTTAAACCACTTATTTCAACCTTACTAGATTTGATATTATTATTATTTTGAATATTAGATGATTCATCATAATAGTTTTTAATAGAAATTGTAACAAATAAGTTTCCAGTTAAATTAGCATTAAGATTTTCGGTTTTATTAGGAACAATACTAATAATATCAGGGTCACTTTCAGATGTATTTCAATTTGGTGGTAAATTCATAAAAATATTTTTTTGTAAAGAGATAATTAAATTCTCCATTAAATCACTACTATCAATAATTTCAGATGGCAATTTATCAGCTCAACTTTCAGCACTGTCAGTGTCAGAAACATCTACTCTAGAAATAATTTGAGTTGGCTCAATAGATTTAAAACCTTTTATTAATAAGTTTGCTGATAGTGGGGGGTTTGTTATCTGAACACCGTTTTCATTATAATATTTATTTAATTGTATATTTATTTCAATTGTCCCACTTTTATTAGATCTTTTTATAATAGTAATATTAAAATCATCATATTGTAATAGACCACCAACTAAATTTATAAAAATTTCTTCCTGTTTGTCTAAAATTAATTCTTTTAATCCTTCAACATCTATAGCAGTCACTTCAGTATTAAGTAAATCTATTAAATTAATATTAGATACAACACTTGTTGGAGTACTTGTTTTAAAACCAGAAAGAACAACTTCTTGTGAATAAATACCATTTGTAATTAAATTAGAATTTGAATTATAAAATTTACTTAAAGATATTCTGACACTCATTACTCCTAATTTATTATTGTTATTTATTTTAATGACTGTCAAATCAGATATATTAAATCCTTCTGGAATATTAGAAATAAATAAGGAGTTATTATTTCATATATAAGATTTTATTTCAGATTCTAGAACATCACTAGGTAATTTATTATTAAAACCAAGCACTCTTGAAGAAGTTATAATTTCTGTTTTTTGGACTTCTTTAAAACCTCTAATAATTAAACCACTTGTTAAAAATTTATCAGGATCTGTAGTTTCTATCAAATTACTAAATTGATCATAATATTTTCTTAATTTTAAACTTACAGATAAAGTTCCTAATTTATTATCATAGCTATTAATGGTAACTAATAAATCATCTATAGAAATTTTTGGTAAATTTATATATATTAAATCTTTGTTTAAAAATATTTCTTCCCTAATTTTAACATCGTCAAATTGCTCTGCTAATATATTATTAAAATTAAAAATAATTTCTCTTTTTGCGTATGTTTGATAAATTGTTTTAAAACCTTGAAATAATATTTCTCCTTGAAATAAAACACCAGTATTATTTTGGTGATTACCATTTTTATCAAAGAAGTTATTAATAGTAACACTACCAAAAATCTGCCCTGTTATATTGTCAGGAGAAGATAAAAACTTAAAATTAATAATATTGTTAGAATCAAAGCCAGGCGGAACTTTCCCAATTATATTTTTTAACTTTCAATTATCTCTAATATAACTTAGAAAAAAACCTTCATTAAAATCAGATGCCAAGCTACTACTTAATATTGAATCATCTTGAATACTTACAATAGAATTAATTACAGTTGGTATTACTTTTGCAAATCCCTTAAATTCTATAACTTTGCCTGGTCCAAGTTTATCAATCAAGTTAGCATCATGATCATAATATTTATTAAGTCTTATATTTATTTTTAAACTTCCATTAATATTATTAATAATTTTTGATGAACTATCAATAATTATATTGGAACTTGTAAAATCATTTGGAAGATTGGTAATTGAATTAGTTATAAATAACAATGATATCATATCATCATTTGTTACTTCAAAAGGGTAAAGTGTTTCTTGGAATTGCCCAGAAACATCTACATTAGAGATATTAGTGGCCCCATTAATGGCTTTAAAACCACCGATTGTAACCGAAGCAATAAGAGGCTCTTTCTTTCCTTGTTCTGACAATATTAATTCACCAGTATTTTTTTGATAATAATGATACAATAGAATTTTAATTCTAATAGTTCCATCTTTATTATTTTTATTTGCAATATTGTAATCTAAATAAATATCTTGTTGAGTTAAAGATGGAGGCAAATTATCTATAAATTCATTTTTATAATTTCAAACAATAGATTTTAATTGCTCTTCAGTAATAGTACTTGGTAATGTTTTAATTGCAGAGTCATTAGGAATTATAAAATTATCATTGATAACAGTTTCAGATACTTTTTTAAAACCATTTATTTTTATTTTTTTATGAATTGGTCTATCTATATCATTTGTTAAAACACCATATTCATCATAATAATTATCAATATTCATTCTAGCAGTTAAAGTTCCATCAATATTACTATAGTAACCTTCATTAAATTCAACATTGATATTATTTATATTAAAACCATCAGGCATATTTTTAAAAATAATATTTTGATAAGTATACAACAAAGATGTTATTTGTTCGACTGTCATACTAGAAGGTAAATAATTATTATATGTATTATTAGGGAGTTGGAATTCTGAAGCAAATTCACTTGGACTTATTGTTTTAAAACCAGAAATTGACATAGAGACAGTTTTAATAGCAGAAACTATACTACCAATGTCAGAATAGTAATTAGATACATCCACATTAATATTTATTTCACCTTTTATGTTAGAAAAATTTTTTATTATTGGATTAGAAATTTTTATTTCTTTAGGAAAACTAGAGAAAAATAAATCTAAATTATTATAAATAATTTTTAAAATTGCTTCACCACTTAAACTTTGAGGTAATAAAGTAATTAAGTTATTATCATTTAATTTAATTACTTCATTAAATATAGTAGGTGCTATTTTTTTAAAACCACCAATAGAAATATCATTAAATATTAATTTATTTGGTTCATTATTTACAAGATTTCCCTTTTCATCATAATATTTATTTAGTTTTATACTAAAAACCAAAAAACCATCTAAATTACTTTTTTCATTCTTAACTATTATTGGATCAATAAAATCTGATGGAATTAAAATACTTGGTAAATTATTGAATATTTTATTTTGGTTAGGATATAAAATTTTATTTATTAAAAAATTATTATCAACATTAGAAGGAGCAATATTTGATAAGTTTGTTAAAGTAATGTTTTGATTAAAAGAAGTTGGTTTTGATGTTGCAAAATTAGTAAATGTTATTGAAGATTCATAAAAAGAACTACCATTAACATATTGATAGTTTGAATCAAAAAAACATTTAATTTTAATTTTTGCTAAAAGAGATCCGTCAATATTATTTGAACTGGTAATATCTACACTAACAATATCATTTTGTAAATTAAATTCTTCAGGTATGTTAGAAAATATTTGATAAAAATTATTTTTAATAAAAGAATTTAAAAAATCAGTTTTCACAGTATTTGGCAATATAGAACCACCAATAATTTTATCAACTTCAAAAGAGCTTAAACTAGTTGTAGGTAAAATTGATTTAAAATCATTTAAAATTATTCTAAACTCTAAAAATTTCCCATTATCTGGAGTAATAATATTTGATTTATCATCATAATAAAAATTGATTTTACCAAATAACTCTATTGTAGATAATTTATTATTAATAATATTTTTATTAGTTAAAATAATGTTATTAATATCAAATCCAGCAGGTTTATTAGAAATTCTATCCAATATTAATTTTTTAAAATAATTATTCTGTTGTGTAGTAACTTGGTAAGGTGCTATAGTATTCATTCCAGAAGGAATTGGTGTAGTATCAATAGATGTTGGTTTTGTATTTTTAAATCCTGAAATTTTAATAGGAAGAATATTTCATTCCAAAAGAGAATTAACTAATAGAAAGTTTGAATCATAAAATAAATTTAAGTTAGGGCTTAAAGTAACACTTCCATCTTTATTATCATAAATTATTTGATTATTATCAGGCAAAATAATATTATTAACAGTGAATCCACTTGGCTTATTTTTAATATTCTCAATAATAATATTTTTAAGAAATGAATTATCAATATTAGAAGGCAATATATTTGAGTATACTTCAGGAGCAACTATTGAATTAGCTAAAGTTGTAGGGCCATCAACAATCAAAAAACCAGAGAACTGAATTTCAATTGGTTTGTATTCAGTAACAGCATTATCTGTTAAAAATCCAAATTCATTATAATATTGGTGAAAAGATAAAAAACAACTAATCTTTCCAACGTCATTTAAAGGCTTCATATCTTTTAAAATTATATTAGTATAATCGGTCCCTTCGGGAGAAAAAATGACTAATGGGAAAAGAGCCTTTGCCAATAAATCATTATCTTTTAAAAGATCTTGTGCTAAAAATTTATTAAATATAGGCTCCATTTGGACAATACCCTTATTAAAGGTTGTCTCAGATATTTTTTTAAAGCCAGATACTGGAACAATTATCCCGCCTTCATCAATGAAACCCTCTTCAGTAAAATAATTATTAACAATTACATTCAAAGTCATCTCACCTAAAATATTATCAATTTTTATAACTTGAATTTCTTTTATTAATGTTTCAGGATTATCAGGGTCACCAGGTGGGATAGGATTTATCATATTTTTAGTAATTAAATCTTTTATAAAAATATTTGCACTATCTAACAAATAATCAGGCACTGTACTAGGTGATTTTACAAATGAAGAAGCTATATGATCTGGCAAATTAACAGTTATTTTTGAAATAGAAAAAATTGGGTTAGCTTTATTTAAAAAATCTTCAGAGACTATTTTAGTATTTATTTTATTATTATCAAGTTCGCTATTTTTTGATAAATTTTGTACTTCATTAGCATTTGTTTTAATTTCATTATTTGTTACAGAAAGCGCGGTTAATAGAAAAGTTATTACAGTTATAGAAATCACTGAAGAACTAATTATTTTATTTTTTTGTTTTATAAAAAATTTACCCATATATTATATTATATAATATATTATGATATTTCAATAAAATATATATAGGCAAATTTATAAAAATAATATTAATTTATTTTTTAAAAAATACTTTAACTATTACATTATTTATAAATTATTACAAAGAAAAAATATAAATAGAATCCTCATTAAAAATGTGAAAAATAAAGCCAAAAATAAAAACTCCTTATAAAATAGTATAATATAAGTAGAAATAAAATATATTATAAGGGAAATTGTGACTGAAAAAAATATTAGGGATTATAAAATAGCAAATGAGCGTAGTGGAAACACTTTGAGTGTTCCTCAATGAAAAGCTAAAATGAGAAAGAAAAAAGTAATTCGTTATAGAGTTGCTATAGGTTGTTTAAGTACACTATTAGGGTGTCTTGTTGGTGTTGGTATTTATTATACTTTAATAAATTTTTATAAAAAACCCACAATGCCCATCGATCCAACTCCGATTTCAACTTCATTACTTCCAAAAAAAACTAATGATTTAAGCATTCAAGAAATGAATGTAATTGAAGATGCGGATAGAAATATTGGATTATTAACAAAGACTTTTTTAAATTTGAATGATAAAACTATTTCAAATATTTCAATAGAAAATGGAACTATTGTAACTGATAAAGATAATAAAGATATTTCATCAGTTAAATCGAGTAATGCTAATACAATCATGCTTAAGAATAACAAATAAATATTTTATAACTAGAAATATTTGAAAATAAAATAACTTTTTATAAAAAAGATTTAGTTGGTACAAATGTATTAGCTAAGGTTTTTTCAAAGATACTAATGTTCAACAACTTCTACTTATTTACTTCATTAATAAGTGTCGCTTTTAAAAAATAAATTAACTTCCTAACTCTGTTGCACAATAGAAAATGCTTTATACATAACTATTCAAGCGTTAAAAATGCAATGCAATTAGGATAAACTTTTATATTCTATTTGTAATTGAAAATCAACTAATGTAATTGCTTAATAGTTGACTAAAATTGTAAAGAAAACTATAGATTAATTTTTTTTGGAGTTGATTATAATTGTTTATATAAAATATTATTCTAATTAAAAATAGTACAATTTATATATATATAAATAAAATATATTTAAAAGGAAAGTTAATGATAGAAAAGGATATCAATAATTACAAAAAAAGGGATAAAAGTAGCGAAAATACCTTGAGTGTCGATGAACGAAAAGTAAAGACAAAAAAGAAAAAATTAATTTGTTATAGAGTTATGCTTGGTTGTTTGAGTGCATTATTAGTATGTACAATTGTTGGTAGCGCTTATTGTATTACAATAAAATTAAATAAAAAAACTCCAACTTTGATCCCTCCAACAACAACTCCATTAGTACCATTAGAACCAATTTCATTACTTCCAAAAAAAACTAATGATTTAAGTATTTGAGAAATGAATGCAATAGCTGCTGGTAATAGAGATATTGGTTTATTAAGTAGAGCATTTGTAAATGTAAATGATAAAACTATTTTAACTATTTCAAAGATTTCAGTTGAAGCTGGAATAATCACATTAACTAACAAAGATAACAAAACTATTTCATCAATTAAATCAACTGATACAAATACAATATTAACTATAGACCAAACAGCTAATTATATTTGAAATATTTGAGATAATAAAAGAATTTTTGATTTAAAAGATTTAGAAGGGACAACTGAAATAGGAGATGGTGCTCTTTCTGGTGCTTTTTTAACATCAGTAATTATTCCTAATACAGTAACAACAATAAGAAGTGATGCTTTCAAAAACAATAAACTAACTTCAGTAACAATCCCCAACTCAGTAACTTCAATAGGAAACGGAGCTTTCTTTATCAATAAACTGACTGAACTATCATTTGAAAATAATAGTAAACTTACACTAATAGGGGGAGATGCTTTTAGGTCTAACCAATTAACTTCAGTCACAATCCCAAAGTCAGTCAATGTAATAGGTAGTAGTGCTTTTCAATCTAATAATCTAAATGCTCTATCTTTTGAGAATAATAGCGAACTTACAACAATAAAAATTAATACTTTCTCAGAGAATCAATTAACTTCAGTAACAATCCCCAACTCAGTAACTTCAATAGAACGTGAAGCTTTCTTTAATAACCAACTAAATTCTCTAATGTTTGAAGAAAATAGCAAACTTGCCTTAATAGGGGATGATGCTTTCTCTACAAACAAACTAACATCAGTAATTATTCCCAACTCAGTAACTTCAATAGGAAACGGAGCTTTCTTTAATAATGATTTCATACTATCATCTAATATCAAAATTTCTAACGAACTTTTAAATTCTAAATGTGATTGAAATAATAAAACAGTTAGAGAAAACTTTAAATTTATATTTGGAGTAGAATACACTGCTAATTTTTCAAAAATATAGAAAATATTGAAAATAATTTTTTTTATGTTAATATATAAACATAATATACAATAATTAGAAAAGTGGGATTATGTCAGAAAATAAAATAAACGGTTCAATACCTTTACCGCCAAGCGCTCCAGGAAGTGCACCAAATCCACAACCATTTAACACTAATACACTTAATAGTGATACACCGCCTGTTTTTGGTTCAACACCTCCATCGCCACAAATGTTTAATCCTGGTTCAAATTCAGGTTTTTCATCACCTAATAATGAAGGTGAATTTGAAATTGATGAAGAAGGATATACTGTATTTCCTAAAGAAGCTTTTTATGAAGTTAATTCTGCTTCTAATAATGTTAATAAATGATTAAATGAAAATACTGATTTTATTCCATGTAAATCAACATTTGGTAATAAAAAAGTTTCTTATGATTTATTCTTAGCAGAACTTACTTATGACTTATTTGATTTAATTTTAAAAACTAACTTATTAAAATCTAAACCTACTATCACTAAAATTAAAAAACAACTAACTTTTATATTAGTCTCAGTAAAAGATTTACCTGATTTAGAAAGAGATTTAATTTTTAATACAACATTAAGATTTGTTGATTTTTTAAAAACTGTTATTTATTATCCAGAAGTTGAAAAAATGGATGATGAAGTGATTGCTTACTTACCTATTTTAAAAGATACAGCTATGGCTTTTAAATCATTTTTATTAAAAAATAGATAATATATTATTTTAAATATATATTTAAAGTTTTAACGTAGAGGTTCTCATGCAACATAAAAAATTTTTAAATTGTATGAGATCAGTTGCGTTACAATCAATCCTACATGCAGGCCAAGGTCACACAGGAATGGCTATTTCTGCTATTCCTTTAATTTATGCACTTTATACTAAAAATATAAATATTTCAAATAATAATAGTAAATGAATTAATAGAGATAGATTTGTATTAAGTGCTGGTCACGGTAGTATGAGTCTATATTCTTTATTTTTTTTATCGGGATTATTATCCACTGAAGATATGAAAAATTATAGAAAAGAAAATTCTTCAACACCAGGTCACCCAGAAATTGAAGAAAATAATTTTATAGATTCTAGCACCGGTCCATTGGGTCAGGGAATCGCGAATGCTGTTGGGATGGCAATTGCAGAATTATATTTAAGAAATAGATGAAAAAAATTAAAAGGATTAATTGATCACTATACTTATGTTATTGTTGGAGATGGGGACTTACAAGAAGGAATTTGCTATGAATCAATGTCGATAGCGGGCCGACTAAAATTAAATAAATTAATTGTATTACATGATTCAAATGATTTTCAATTAGATTCTGATGTTAAAACTGTTAATAATGAAAATATTAAAAATAGAGTAAAATCTCAAAATTGAGATTATTATACTTGTGACTCCAATGTAGTAAATATTAATGATTGTATTTCTAAAGCTAAACTTTCTAAAAAACCTAGCTTTATAGAAGTTAAAACTATTATTGGTGAAGGAACTAGCGCTGCTAATAACTATAAGGCACATGGATTAAAAGTTACAGATGAAGAATTAAATAATGCTAATAAATATTTTGATATGAATCATGATAACTTTATTTTTCCAAAAGATATTTTTGATCATTTTGATAAAGAAGTAATTTCTAGAGGGAATAATGCTTATAATGATTGAAATAAATTATTAAATGAATATAAAATTAAGTATCCTAAATTAGTTAAAGATTTTTTAATAGATTTTGATGATAATTATAATATAGATAATTTTAAGAAAATTATAATTGAATTAAAAAAACAAACTAGTATAGTACCTACAAAAAGTTATATAAAAACATTATTTGAATTAACTAAAAAATTTAATATAAAAAATATTTTAACGTTATCTGCTGACTTAGCTAGTACTACTAATTGTCAAAATAGTGATATTTCATTTAATGAAAATATCAATAGTCCATATATTATGATGGGAATTAGAGAATTTTCAATGGGAGCTATTCAAAATGGTATTTTGATGCATAAAGGTTTAAGATCTTTTTCAGGAACATTTTTAGTTTTTGCAGATTACATTAAGTCTGCAATTAGAGTTGGGTGTCTTTGTGAACTACCTTCTTATTATATTTTTACTCATGATTCATATTTAGTTGGAGGGGATGGCCCAACACACCAACCTTATGATCAAATACCAATGTTAAGGGCAATTGAAAATTCTTATGTAATTAGACCGATGAATATGATGGAATTTTCTAATGGTTTGTACATTGCTCTAAAAGATAATAATTCTACATATTCTTTCGCCTTAACTAGACAAAACATAGAAGTTAACATAAACATTGATAACGATTTAACTAAAGGAGCTTACTTAGTTACTAATAATTTAAACCCAGATATTACATTAATTGCTAATGGTAGTGAAATAGAATTTGCTATGAATTGTATAGAAAGATTAGAAAAAGAATTACAACTTAAAATAAATTTAGTTAGTTGCCCCATCTTAAAATTATTTTTACAACAAGATGATAATTATATTACTAATCTTATTAAATCAAAATATGGGCTTATTTGTTTAGAAGCTAGCAGTGATGCTACTTGATATAAATTATCTAAATATACTAAAAAATTAGATGTTATTAATGCTACAACTTTTGGTAAATCTATGGATGGGAAAAAACTTTATGAACAAAAAGGCTATAATTATAATAATTTATTAAATAAGACTAAGGAATTAATAAATGAAAAAAAATAATATTAAAAATGTAGCTATTTTAACCAGTGGCGGTGATGCGCCTGGTATGAATAAAGTTATTTACACATGTTGTAGTAATTTAATGAAAAATGATATTAATCCATATGTTATTATTGATGGTTATTTTGGTCTGTACAATAATAAAATAAAAAAAGCTAATATGACTATTTTAGAAAATAGTGCAAACCAGGCTGGATCAATTATTTACTCTTCTAGATTTGATGAACATAAAAATAAAGATATTATTAAAAAATCGGTTTCTAATTTAGAAAAAAATAATATTGATGTATTAATTATAATTGGTGGTAATGGTACTTTTGAAGGTTCAAAATTATTAATTAATTCTGGTGTTAAAGTAATATGTATTCCTGCTACAATTGATAATGATGTATCTAATACTGAATATAGCATAGGGTTTGATAGCGCTTTGAGTTGTATTGTTGATACAATAGATAATTTAAATAATACAGCAACTAGCCATGGGAAAGTTTTTTTAATTGAAGCAATGGGTAGAGATTGCTGCGACTTAACACTTGCTGCAGGTATTGCTTCTAGAGTTGACTATATTGTCACTAAATATAATAAGTTATCACCAGATGAATACGTAAATATTATTAAAAAACTAAGTAAAACAAGAAGATCAATAATTTTTTTAATTGTTGAAAAAATATATAAAAAAGAAGAATTTGATTTATCTTTCTTAAAGGATTATATTAATTTACATACTGATAGAAAAACTGAAAAACATGTCATTGGTTTTATTCAAAGAGGTGCTAAACCAACTGCTTTTGAAAGATACAATGCTGCTAGAATTTCAAATTTTGCTATTGAACTAATACTAAATAAAATATTTAATGTAGCAATTGGAATTAAAGGTAAAACTTTAGTAAAAAGTTTAATCTTAAGAACAAATTTTAATAAACAAAAAAATCAAAAAGATATTATTCATAAAATTAATTTAATAAATTATAGTAATTAATATTATATTTAAGTATAATTATTATATTAAAGGTATATATGAAAAGAACTAAACTTGAGTTTAGTAATACTCAGAATACACTACTCGAAAATGCACAAAAAGAAAAAAAGAAATGAATGTGAATTGTGCTCTTTGGTTGTTTTTTCTTTCAAATGATACCATATTGTATTGCACTAAATTTAACTGGAGTTTTTTCTGGAAGAGAATGACTAAACTGAACTGACAATAATCAAGAACCTATTAGTTTAACATTCACTATTGGTGCGGTGGTTTCTGGTTTATTAGGTCCGTTTATTGCTAAAATTTTTAACAAAAAAAATATTAACCAAAGATTAATTTATGTAATTGGAATTTCTTTGGCAATGATGGGGTTTATGGGTTATTCTATAAATGCAATAATACCTACAAATTCGAGTATTTTTTTAGTATCATCTATTTTATGGATATCTAATATTTTTGTTCAAGTAGGTATAGTTTTATTTTCTGTTTTAGGAATAAATAATTTAATATCTAAATGATGACCCCCAGAGAAAAGGGGTTTTGCTCTTGGTTTTGCATTCGCTGGGGGATCGTTTGGAAGTATATGATTCCAAATGATTTTAAAAGAATTAGGTAAATACTTTGGAAATTTTGAACAAGATTATAAAATGTTTCAAAATCAATATGTAACATATTTAATATTAGGACTAATAGGAATTGTTTTTGGTATAACTGTGGCATTGATTATATGTAGGAAACCAGTGCCTGAAATAAGTGATCATACTTTAGGCAAAAAATCAAAAAATAAAAATACATCTTCTAAGATTATTTTTAACAATGATTTAAAAAGAGAAATTAAAAATAATGTTTCTAATTTAGGAGCATCACCAATAGTAACTAGAAAATATCCTATATATTGGACACTTTGTATTGGATATTTTTTTATTCAACTAGGTTCTGTGCACTTAACTACAAATACTTTATTTATAAATAAAGCAACTTTACTTAATTCGCCAGATGAATATACTAATTTAATTTATTTAGGCCTTATTATTTATTCAGTTAGTTGTTTATTTGGTAATTCTTTTGGTGGAATTATTAATGATAAATTTGGAGTAAATAAATCAATTTTATTTGGTGGTATATTACAATGTATTGCTATATTCGTGTTAATGAATAGTGTTAATAATAAAAACTTAGTTTTTGTCTATTATTTATTATCCGGCTTTAGCATATATATATTTACATCAACACCTGCATTTTTATGTGGTAAATTGTATGGTAAAAATCAAGGCAACAAACATTTAGCAATAATTGGAGTTTTTATAGCGTTAGGATTTGCTTTTGGAAACTCAATTATAGGTTCTATTATTGGAGATGTTGATGATACTAATATTCATCAAATGTTTGGGAAACAAACTCATGGAGATTTCTTTTCTCTAGGAATTTTTTCAATTTCAACGTTAGCTTTTGGAGTGTTATTTGTATTTATATCTTCAACTATTATATTAAACAAAGGAATTAAAGGATTGTTAAATTATTCTCCAACTAAATTCACAAAACTAATTATGTTCAAATATAAAATTAATTTATTAATAAGAACTAATTTAATATTCTTTATTGAAAAAAAATATGAACCAAAAGTTGTTAAAGAAAATTCTGCTAAAGATATTTTTCAGATGCAAAATAATATTGACAAAGAAAAAAGAAGATACCAAAATAAGGCTCTTAAACTGCATATAAATTATGAACACAAAATATCTAAATTAAATTTAAACTTAGAGAGTTTGTATAATATTAAAATTGATGAACAAAAACATTTAAAGAATGTTGATATATCTAATAAATTATTAAATAAATATAATAATCTTAAAATAAAGAAAAATACTATTATGAAGAAAAAAAATAAAAGTGAATGATGTATTTATAAATTTAATTACTACTTAGACCAAAAAATTAGCGATGCAAAAGTTATTGCTAATAATCAAAAAGCAAATATTAATATTAAGGTAAAAAATATTAAAAATAAAATTGATAAAACTACTTATATTTATAACCATAATTTAGATCAAGAATTAAAGGGAAATAAAGGAATGATTATGTACTATACTGATAAACAGAAGTTATTTGGCAAACTATTATTAGATACTATTGATAATAAGTTTGATAAGAAGTTTGATTTACTTAAAAGCAAAGACAATAACTTTTTATACAAATACTCAAAACTAAAAGAAATAAAAAATACTATTTTTGAATAGTATTTTTTATTATGTTTATTATCTAATTTTTCTTTTTAATTTTTATATTTGGAAATTCAACTCTTTTAGTTTTACTTAAAAATATAAAGAAACAGAAATTAATAAGTAACCCAAATATAATCATTGTTATAGATACGCCTAATAGTGCTGAATTGTTTGATAGTGTACTATAATCTCTAGAAGATAGTGCTATTAATATACACAAGAAAGAAGAACAAACCAATCCACCAGATAAACAATAGAATTGTTGTTTGAATCTTTTATTAATTCAACTAATACATATAATACTAGTGATAACTCCTAATATCATACTTATTAATACTCCAATTATTTGCGGAAAATAGTTCATTCCTTCTGTTGTAAAAGTTAATACTTGTTTTAAGGCAGAAGATAACTTAGGATAAATATTAAATAAATACAACATCATACTACCACTGATACCTGGTATTAACATACAAAAACCAGCAAAAAAACCAGCTAATAAATAAATTATTATATTTTGTAAATCAAAGTCAGCTGGAATAATTGGTTTAATATTATTTTCTAAGAAACTTATTCCATATATAAAATCACCATTAACATTTTCTGTATAAAGTGTTGTCCTAATAATAATTGCAATTACAATTAAAAACATAAATCCAAATATAAATAAAGAAACATTAATAATCATTTTCTTTTTTTGGGTGTGATTTTTAATTGTTTTAATATCTGAAAAAGAGGGAAGTACTTTTTTATTTGATAAGAAATAAAACGGTATAGAAAAAAATGCAAAAGAAGCAAACAAGAAAACTAAAACTATACCTCAATTTTTACTTGAAACTTCATGAACAATAAAAAACATGGCAATTAATACTGAAATTCAAGTTAAGATAAAAGGAATTACTCAAAATAAATATTTTAATCTAGTATTTGGTACAGATGGCTTAAAAATATTTTTCAAATTATCTATTAATTTATCATAAAATCCAATAATTGAAAGAGTCGTGCCACCAGAATAACCTGGAATTGCATCACTAATGCCCATAAATAAACCATACAGAGAATTCTTTAATAATTCCTTTGGTTTTTTTCAACCAATTGAATCATCAATATGTTTTATGTATTCATTATCAGAACTATCTTTTTTAATATCGCTTTCGCCTTTATCAATTGAGTTGATTAGTTCTTGTGTTTTATTGTCAATATTTTTATTACTATTTTTGTTGTTTTTCATATGTGTATATTATATATTATAATTAAATTTATTATTTATGTTATTATTTTTTTATGAATAAAAAAATGAATATTATTTATATTTCAAATTTAATAGAACAATATAAAGTTCATGATGATGAAGTTAAAAATAACCTACCTAAAAATTGCAACTACATATCTTTAGATTATTTAAAAAAAATAGATGATAATTCTACATTAAGTTCAATATCTAAATATTTAGGAGCAGAAATAAAAAAAATAGAATCAAATAATAATATTTTAATTTTAGATTCTTTTGCAACTTTTTTTATATTAGATATCATTCATATCATTAATGATAAGATCAAAAAAATTATTTTTATCAATCCATTAAACAAAACCATTTATTTAAAACAATTGACAATTAGAAGTTTTTACTTTCCAACAACATTTAAAGAAATGATGTATAAGCAAATGAAACTAATATTTAATTTTAATACAATTACATATGACCATAAATGAGTTAATTTAATAATGAAAGAATTAGAACTTACAATTAAATACCACTCAATTTTTAGAAATATATTTACTGAAATATTTGATTTTTCAAACATTAAAAGATACTTTTATTTTTTGAACAATTGTAATTCATTTAGTTCATTTATTATCCCAGATAATTCATTAATTTGTGAAAGTTTGTGAAGTATAAAATATTATAAAAAATATGATTCATATATTATTAAGAATTGTGGTCATAACTACTTAATTGATAATACAAAGGAATATATTACTATTCTTAATAGCTTAATTGAAAAAAAATAACAAATAATTATCTTTTAACAACTGTTTTAACTAATATATCGTCATTTTTGAGAAGAGTACAAATAAAAGTTGTTTTAATTTTGTTTTCACTAACCTCATATATCATTGCACCATCAGTTTCTGTATGCATATATCTAGCGGATTTAAATATTTTATTCAACTCTATTTCAAACATCATTCCATTAATATCATGATTAATATTTAGCCTTTCTTTACATCGAATTTTTGCATGGTTTGAGAATATAACTTTTTTCACTATTACAACAACTCCTCAATAATTTTAACTATTGATTTTAACGTTTCACTTTCATCTTTATTATTTATTACAATATTAGAACTTTCTATTAAATTTTTTTCATACTTTTCAAACATTGGAATAATGCAACTATTTCATTTATTTTTTATATTATCAACATTAACTTCTCTTGAGTTACCCATATCTCTAGAAATTCTTCTTTGTAGACATTCATTTAATTCAATATTCATATAGATATTTAGAGAAGAATTTTTATTAATTACTTGATCTCATAGAGAATAAATACCTTCAAATATTATAAGGTCATATTCTCCTTTATAATTTATTTTTTCATTCGTATATTGACTAGATAAATGATTATATTTATTAATACATATATCATTACCTGATATTAATTCATTTAAACTTTTTCTAATTCTTTGCCAATCAAATGAATCAACATCATCATAGTTATATAAATCATTTAATATAGGCATTTTTTCTAATATATGATAGAAATTATCTTGATTAATTATGGCGATTTTGAAACTTTTAGATAAAATATTATAAATATTTTTAGATAAAGTTGTTTTTCCTGAACCACTCGGTCCACATATTAATATTAATTTAGCTTTTTTCATATTTCACTAATAGTTATTATATAAAAATTTATACAAAATATCTATTTTTATATATTAATATTAATATTAATATATAATATATACATATGAATAAAAAAAATAAAAGTTTTATATATTTAAAAAAAATTGGATTATTTACAATCCCTTTATTTATTACTGTTCCATTTTTATCTGTTTTTTTATCTAATAATACTTTAATAAAAAATAATTCTATTTCAATAAATAATGATAACCAGTCTAAAGAAGAAAAGCAAGAAAATCTCATTAGTAACAATTTAATTAATTTCGCTGAATCTACCTTGCCAAAGTTTTCTAAAATTGAATCTCTAAAATCAAGTGACTTTAATTTAAAAGTTAATCAAAACAAACTTGACATAGTAGATATTTTAAAACCTGTGAATTTTATTGTTCTAAATAATAAACAAGAGTCAATTGAGTTTGCTAATGACTCTGCTATTCACTTAGAAAATAATTCTTTATTAATTAATCATGAATTCTTAAATACACCAATTGTAAGTGCTAATAAAAATATTATGGGATTAAATAATTTATATTCTAATTTAAAAATAAGGTCAAAATTAGCAAATAATCATTTTAAGTTTTTTTTATCAAAAAATTATGAAGAAAATGATGAAATAGGTTTTTATTTTCCAAGTCAAACAACAACTGTAGATGTTGACCACAACATTATTTCAGATAATAGTATTTCTCCTACTGATTTTTTAAAAAATAAATCTAATTTATTGAATAAAATAAATGTAGTTTATAAAAATGCACTACCGTCAACAATTAATAATACTAAAATAACAGCTTCTCCAAATGATTTAGATGGAAGTATTAATTTTACTATTTCACCAGGTGTTGGTGTTAGAGTTAGTGGAGAAGACTATATCCCTTTCACAATGCCTTCTTCTTCTTTTAATATTTCTGGATTTAAAACTACAGAACCAAAGGCTGCTGATATAACTGTTGATTATGCAAGAACTTATTTTACATCAAACTTTGATATAGAAGCTTTTTTCAATAATCCAGCTTTTGTTGATGAATTTTTATATCCTGCTGTTTTTGAATTTAGTAGTAATAAAATTTTTCAAGATAAACTAAAAGAAATGTTGGGAAAAAATATTAATGCAGCGCCAGCTGGTTTTAACGCTTTACATAATATTATATTTAAGAAAATAATTCCGCACAATATAACCGGAGAATTGGAAATTCAATGACAATTAAATTTTTGAATAGATAAAAATGGGACAATAAGAAACACTTTGCCAGGCCAAGGCTCTGATTCAGGACCAGACAGTTATGCAAATTATTCAACTAAAATTTCTGGATTTAAAAAATTAACACCCAATCCACTTAATACAAATTTACCATCTGAATACGCTATTCCAAGTGACTCTCCCTTGTTTGGGTTAGAATATTCTGAAGCATTACAACCTGAAATATCTAAATTAATATTATCATTATTTAAAAATGTCCCAATAAACTTTTCAAAAGAATCTAATAGAAATTTAGTTAATATAGAGTATTTATCTGATGGATCTAATAGTTTTTTAGATGTATCAGTTGACTTCTTTGGTTCTTTTGATAATAGAGGTGAATATATAAATTCATCATTTATCCAAAAAATTAGAATATTTGGATTTGTTTCTTCTAAATTTACTAAGATTTCTAATGTTGGTTGGGATTATGGTAATAAAAATGAATTAGCTCAATTATATATAGTTGATACTTCAAAAGTAATTGATGATATTCTTAAAAAAAATCTAATTATAAATTTACCTGGTTCATTCAACCAAAGTAATTTATTATTAGAAAATGGAATTGCTAACAATAAATTAGGAACAGTCACCTATGATTTAACATTAAATAAATATGTTGACAAACACGGAGTTGAGCAAACTACTGGTTTTGTACCAGTAAAAGTTACTATTTCTAATTTTGCAATGGTAAAAGATAAAACTACTTTTGAAAGCGATAATTTAAAAATTGGAAATCCAAATACTTTAGCCCAAGATTATTTAAATAATGATGAAGCCGTTATTAATTTAGTTAGACCATATATTTTAAATAAAGTTGAAGATTATTATTCTCCTATTAAAACAGAAATTTCACTAAAAGAAGGATCATTTAAATTTGATAATATTAATGGTTTATTTTCTTTTATTCCAGTAATTACAAATTACTTTACAAATGATAGTTCTTTATCACTAATTGTAAATGAGCCTCTTGAATTCCCACTAGTAACAGTATCGGGATTTTTTAATTCTAATGAAACAATGATTGATATAAATGCTGATTGAGCTATTGGTGATTTTAATGTACTACCAACTTATTTTTTAGAAAATAATGTAGAGGACTTAAAATTAATGGTTTTTGATAGAATTATTTCAAAACCACCAGGAATGAATTACAATAACATACTAATTGACCCATCACCACTTACTAAAGCTATAAATCTTACTGGAGAAATACATCTTAGTTTTAAATTTGATAGGTATTTTAATAGTGAAGGTTCTTTAATTTTATCACCATCTCCATCTCAAACTATAATTATTTCAGGTTTCAAAAATGTTTCACCAACAACAATATTAGGAGAAATTTTTTCAAATAATAAATTTATTATTCCTACTGATTTAGTAGATGACGAAAATAGTGTAAAGGGTATTTTGATTAATGATAAAGCTATTAGAAATTTACCTAATAACTTTTCTATTGCTAATATTAAAATAAATTCAATCACTGCTGATAATTTACTTGGTGAAATAAAATTAAAAATTGCATTAAATAATTTTTATAATGAATTAGGAGAAATTTATAACGACTCTGTATTTATTGATTTTGATACTGAAATTACTATAAAGGGTTTTAAATATATTGTTCCAACTTCGCTTCCAGTTGACCATACTTGAAAAAATGGGAATGCTTTTGTATTTCCATCAACAGCAGCTGAGTCTGTTGATGAATTAAAAAATATTGTTTATAAAAATATATCGGGAGATAAGCCACTGGGTTTTAGTCAATTAGATAATATCCTAATTTATAACATAGCTTGAGATAATTTAAAAGGTACTATAAATTTTGATTTTGATATAAATAAATTATATTCTAGTACAGGAGTTGAAATAACTGCACTACCTGAATTATATAATGTAACCATTACAGGTTATCGAGCAACTCTTCCAACAACGGCAAATCAAATTGTTGAGTTAACAAATTATAAAGACACTTACACAACTGAAATAACAGATGAAGATATTATTGACATAATTTGACAAAACTATAATTTATTTTTCTCTAATATGCCATTTCAATTTAGTAAAGAAGATATTTTAATTCAAAATCCAGACAGACGAAACAATACAGGTTCTATTATAGTTAATATATCATCAAAAACTTACTATGATGGTTTAGGCGTTTTATATTTGCATTCAGCTACACCAATGGAATTTACACAAGTTGTAATTCAAGGGTTTAATAAAATAGGGCAAACTCAAATAAATGATGGAGTATTTATTGAGGGGAAAAATCATTTATTAGCTTCTGATCAAACAGAAGAACAAATCAAGAAAATTATTTTTGATAATAGAAAAATAATTTTCTCGCCTATACCAAATGACTTTAAAATAGAAGATATTTTTATTAATAAAAATAGTTTAAATCAAACTTCAATCAATTCTTCTAACATTGAAGGTTCTATAACTATGGACTTATCAATATTGAATTATTATAATTCTTTAGGTTTTATTGAAAAAGAACTTCCTAAGAGTTTAGCATCATTTACTATTTATGGATTTAAAACTATAAGAGAAACTATTATAAAATCTAATTTTAATTTACCATTAGAAGAAATTGGTAACGTTCTTGCGACAAACATAAAAGATGACACACTTAAAACTAAATTACTAAGAAATATTAATATATTTGTATCATATTATCCAACAAGTACAGATCCACTTGATAAGCGTAACTTTTCATTAGAATCAGTTGAAATTCAAAACAACTCTCAAAATAATATTGTTGGCTCTCTTGTGGCAAAGATTGGATATAAAAACTATTATAATCCATTAGGTGAATTAATTGATACTATAGCATATCAATATGTGAGAATTAATGGTTTTGAAAAAGTAAATCCAACTATATTGAATTCAGAATTTACCGTTAACGATAAAGAAAATGTATTAGCTTCTAATGAAACTCTTGAAGAACTTAAAAATATCGTCATGCTAAATAAGGATTCACTAATTGAAAATTTACCAGATGTGATTTTACCGATTGATATAGAAATCAAATTTGAACCTTTAAAACCTTATTTAAACTCGCTTGGTGAAATATACATAATTTTAGACTTATATAAATATTACGATCAATCTGGCGAACTTATTGATATTAAAAAAGACAATACTGAAAATAACCAACCACTTAGTCAAATCATTGTATTTAAAGGCTACAGAAAAATATCACAAACTTCTGTTAAAAATTCTGTTATTGTTTCTAATTATAAAGAACCTGATGGTACTATAAATAAAATTGCTGATAAAATACCTAGTGATGTAAATGCTAACGAATTACGTAAATATATTTTTGATCAAAAGGAATCTATCATAACATCAATTCCTACAAATTTTGAAATTAATGATATTGTTATTAGTGACTTATTGCCAACAAATAACAAAGGTACAATAAATGCTAAAATTTCTTTAAAAACATTTTATGATAGCAATTCAGAATTACAAACACCAGCAACAAGTGCACCATTTAAACAATCTATTATATTCGAAGGTTTTAAAATTATTAGTGAATCAACATGAGTGAAATCTATTTTATTCTTAGACTCTCCAGAGGCTAAATCAATTCCTCCTCATCTAGTGAATTACTCTACTTTTGTTTCATATATTATTAATAATCAAATGTTACAAAACTTACCATCTTCTTTCAACCCAGATTACTTGATATTCTTAGTGGTGATGAAAGTAATTTTAGTATCAAGAATAATTTAGAAGGTTATTTAACTGGAACAATAAAGTTAAAAAAATATTACTCATCTAATGGTAATCTTGTTGATAGTAGTTTAGGAATTTATCCGCCGCTTGAACAAAGTGTAACTATTTATGGTTTTAAACATGTTCAACCAACTAATGTATTAAATTATTTTGAATATTCTTCTAGCAATATATTAGCTTCAAGTGAGAATAAAGATGCTTTACTTAATTTTATAAAAATAAAATCTTCTTTATTTATTGAAAATCCTGTTATTAATTTTAATCCAAATACTCAAATTGTAGATATCAATATAGACTCATATGATAACGTTTTAGGTACTTTGAATGCCACTATTATAATTAATAACTATTATGATAATTTTGGTAACATAATATTTATTGAAGAATATACTCCAGATTTAATTGCAAAATTAAAAAAATGAAAAATTACTTTTGATGGTTACAATAAGATTATACCTACTCAAATTTCTAATTCACTTCTTACTAAAAATAATGATAAATTAGCTAGTTTACAAACTATTGATGATATCAAAAAAATAATTTATGATGAAAGAGCTAATTTATTTTTGAATTTACCAGAGGGTGGAATTAAAATAGATGATATTGAAGTTGAAATAATTACTTCTAATAATTTAAATGGTTCATTATTTATTAAGTTATTTCTTAAAAAGTATATTAATTATGTTGGTAATAACATTGTTGCAACTTCAAAAGAACAATGTTTACAAAACAACATAAATATTGAAGGTTTTAAAAATATTTCTAGCACTGTAGTTACTGATGAATTTAATATTTCTGAATCAGAATCTTTAACTTTAAAACTCCCTACTGATGTGTCTAAAGAAGAAATTGTTAATATTATTATTAATAATCAAAAATGATTAATTTCTAATTCCCCGGTGTTATTAGATAAAACAAATTTTAATAATTCTAATATTATATCAACCATTCCAAATAACATCACTGGTAAATTAACTATAAAAATTGCCATAAATAATTATTATAATAAGTCAGGTTCATTAATTAATACTAAAGTTGAAGATGGGGTTTTATATAATCCTTTAATAGGTAAAATTTCACTTGAAGGTTTCAAAATAAATAATAAAACAATCGCTTCATCTTTTTTAACTCTTTCAAATGACTATGAATTAACACTACCTCAAACTTTATATAATGATTACAATGAACTAAATTCAATAATTTTCAAAAATAAGGATGTGATTTTTACAAACCTTCCAAGTGAAGTTACAAATGAAGATATTCTAATTGCATCAACTGATTATAATAATAAAAAAGGTGAAATAACAGTTAACTTCCTACTTAAAAAATATTATAATAATAATGGTAATTTAACTATTGGTGTAAATAATGAAACTTATAAACCATTTACAATAATACTTTCTGGATTCAAAAAAATAGTTCAAACAATTTGAAACTCTACTATAAATTTAATAAATGAAGAAAATTTAACAGCTAGTGAATTCGCTATTAAAAACAAAGATTTTAAAAAAATATTGTTTGATAATACCAAACAATTTATTCAAAACTTACCTGATGATTTTACAATTAATAATTTAATTATTAATTCTAACCCTATTATTGATGATTCGTTAGGTAAAATTTTTGTAAATTATTCAGTTGATAATTTTTATAACTCAAACGGTTCACTAGTAACGGGTGAGTTATCTACTCCTAAGAGTGTTACTATTACAGGTTTTAATCCAATTGAAAAAACTACTTTTATAAATGAAAATAAAATTTTAAATGATACAACTAAAGGATTGGCTTCTAAAATATTTGAATCTGTTATTCAAAATAATTCTTATGATCTTTTAAATAAATTTGTATTTGAAAATAAAGATTCATATTTAGAAAATTATATTAAAGATACTTCTATTTTTAATGTTGATGATATTAAAACTTCTGCTTTAAAAGTTAATGATATAAATGGTACAATTACTTTTAAAATGCAAATTAAAGATTACTATACTGAAATGGCTGAATTAAATAAAAATTGATCTGAAATACAATATATTAATACTAGCGGATTTGAAAAAAATTCACCAACTAAAATTGCTGGTGTTGGACTATCTAAAGGCAAAGAAAACAATGGGATATTTGTCGGTGATTCTATTGAGTTAAAAATTGGAAATATTAATCAAAATGCCCAAGATTATATAAATTCACTAAATGGTCAAATAGAACCTATTTTAAAATTATTGAACTCTAATTTAGAAAATCAAAAAGAAGTTGATACAATTATTTCTATTTCCCCAGATTCTTATCCAACTTCTATTTCTAATACAAATGGTTCTTTTCTAATAGAAGTTAATATACAAAATTATTTTAATGATTACGATGGAATATTAGTAACAAACCCAACTAATTTTTTAATTACTATTTCAGGTTTTAAAACTGATCTTAATATTTTTAATAAAATGGATACTATTGAAATAGTTTCTTATGTTATTATAGGATTTGTTTCACTAATAGCCTTATCATTAATAGTATTCATTATTCGTTATAAAATGAATAATAAAAAATATTAATATATCACTCTTATAATATATAATATATATATTATGAGTGCCATGTTTAAAAAAAATGTTTTAATATTTAAATATTTAGTAATTAGTCTTGTTTTGTTATCTTCAACAATTCCATTTTATTTACTTTCTTCATCTAATAATACTATTTCACACCCCACTATAACATCTGAACAAAATGATAATAATTTTATAGATAATCATGAATCAAATAAAATTGTACCAGAAGCTGTATCTCACAGAGCTTTGTCATTTCCTACCACTTCTATTAACGTAGCTCAAATTAATGATATTGTAAAAAGTGAATTATATCCTAACCAAATTATTCAAAATCAATTAAAAAGTGCGATGGTTAAATATATTATTAATCCACCGCCTGGTTTTTCATATAATAATATTATTTTTGATAAATTCATTCCAAATATTGCTACTGGAGAAATAGAAATATCAATTTCTTTAAACAGATATTATACTGTGGATGGCGTTCAAAATACAACTAAGAAATTTAATGATATTATATTAACTGGTTATGGGAAAATAGGAGGAGAAACACTTATTAAAACTAACGGTGTAACTGTTGTTGCGCCACTAGACATAGCTTCTGAATACTATAAAAATAATGAATATATTATTAAAATATTAAAAGATCAAGATATTATTAGTAATTTGCCAAGCGATGCTAATATAACTTTTTCTTCTAATAAATTCTCTAACACACAAGGAAAAATTTCAATCAGTATTTTCACTTCATCTTACTTTAATGAAAAATTAGAATATATTGTTCCTCAATCGAGAAAATTATTGAAAGAAAATTTTATAATATCTGGTTTTAAAATACTTTCAAAAACTGTATTCAATGATTTTAATATAAACAAGCCCGATCTTTTGGCTAGCAATTATATAATTTCAAATAAAAAAGAACTAATTGATGATATTATAAAAAATAGTCTTAATTTGCCTTCTAATGCAACTCCAGATAATATAATTATATCAAGATACAAAGCTAACAATAATGAAGGATCTTTATTACTAACAATAACTTCTACTTTAAATAATATACTAACTTCTAATATTGAAACATTGAATCCAAATGGTGAAGATATTATTGTTGATAATCAACACACAATTTTCCCAGAAATAACTGTTACTGGATTTAAAAATTTAAGTGTGACATTATTTTCTAGTCAAATACAATCTAATAAACCAGATGAGTTATCACAAGAACAAACAGATAGTTCAATTATAGAATTATTGATTCAAGATATTGCTAAATTAAATTTTATAGGCATAAAGCCAGAAAATATAAAATTAGCCTCTAGAATTAACGATAATTTAACAGGGACTATAACTATTACTCCAATGCTTGACAAATATGTTGATGATAATTATTTAATTATTGACAAACCTGGTGAATTTAAGATTTTTCCAGAAATTAAAATTAATGGTTATACTATTGTTGTACCTACAACATTGGATCCTGAATTTATTTTATCAGAAGAGGAAAAAAAATTAGTTGCTTCGCAAGCTTTTTTGAATAAAAAACTATTAAAAGAAAAAATATTTAATAATATTTTGCCAAATACAAGACCCCCTGGATTTGATGAGTCTAATATTATAATTTTATCAGAATCTTACAATAATAACCTTGGTACTATTTCTATACTTTTTACTCTTAACAAATACTATACACCAGATGGTACTTATTTCGACACTCAAGGAAATTGATTTAATAAATTAATTAATATATCTGGTTATGTCCCAGTTTCTCAAACTATTATTAAAAAACAAATTAATGTTCTTGATCAAGAAGATGTTACACCAGATTCTATTTCTAATGATGAAATAGTTCAATATGTTAAATCTAATATAAATCAAATTGCACTACCATTACCACCGAATTTTGATTTTGATAATAATCTTAAAATTAATCAAATTAATAAAAATAATTATAATGGAACAATTTCATTTTTCTTAATAATAAATAATTTTTACAATAACCAAGGTGAACAAATTACTAATAGTTCAATTTCTGAAACTATAACTTTAGTTGGCTATAAGGTTGTTCTTCCAACTGAGATTGCTGATTTTATTTCGCTTCCTCAAGATAGTCCATATTCAAATATTTCACCAGGTGATATAACACAAAAAGAACTTACTAATATTATTTATAATTCAGTTGATAATAGTAGTATTTTATTTAAAAATTTGCCTCCTTCAGGGTCATCGGAAAATGACTTTTCTGTAGACAATATTATTCTTTTAATTAAAACAGCGGTTACAAACAAAAATGAATCATATATTATATTTGATGCATCAATCTCTACATATTACAATTCAGATGGAGTTTTGCTTTCTAATTCAAATACTTATTTAACTAAAAAAAATATAAAAATTTCAGGATTTAAAAACGTTGAAAAAACATCTATTTCTAATGAGCTATTTGTTAAAAAAAATAGTGAATTTGGTGAGATGCTGCCCTCAGATTTTGTTCCAATGATAAACGATGATGTTTCATTAAATAAAAAAAATAGTGTTGAATACTTGTTATTACAAAATAAAGAATTAATTTTCGAGAACTATCCAGAGAATATTTTTATAAACAATATCACAATACTTTCAATTGACAATTTAATTGGGCAAATGACTGTTAATATATCTATTCTAAATTATTATAATTCAATTGGTAAAACTGAAACCAACATCCCTTTAACTCAAACTATTAAGATTTTAAATCTAAAATCAATTATTAAAACAACTATTCAACCAGAATTTTCAGTTCCATTTGTTGGAACAGCAGAAGCTGAATTTATTCTACCAACCTTGCTTGACAATGTTGAATTAAAAAAAATTATTTGAAACAATAAGAAATTTATTTTTAATAATCTTCCAAATGATTTTGTTGAAAAAGATTTTAAAATTGAATTATTATCAAATTCTTACAATAATATTGATGGTACAATTTTATTGAATATTTCATTAACAAAATATTTTAATGATTTTGGTGATATGGAAACTCTTATCCCTTTATATCAAAATATTTTGCTTACAGGATTTAAAAAAATAAAACCAACTACTATCACTTCTAATGCAAAAATAAATAATGTATCTGATATTTTACCAACTGAATTTTTTGTCTCTAAATTGCTTGATTTTTTATATGAATCTAAATCATTCATTTTTTATTCATTACCAGATAATTTTTCAAAATCAGATATTATAATTGAAGAAAGTGCTGTTAAGGCTAATAATTTAACAGGAGAAATAGTTATAGAACCTTTATCTATTTCGAACTACTATGATAAAAATGGGGATATTATAAATTCATTTTCTGAAAAACTAAATTCAAAAATTACAATTAGTGGTTTTAAAGCAATTAATAATGTGACTACAATAGCAAATTCAATTTCTTTAAGTGAAACTACTTTTGCAAATTTATCCCCAAGCGAAATTAATAGTAATTATTTAAAAACAATTATATTTTCTAATGGAGTTATTCAAAACCCTACATTAAATTTTAGTATCAATGACATAGTTATCTCAGATAGTGATATTATTTCTAAAAATAATAAAAATGGTAGTTTAGAAGTGGAAGTTAAAATTAAAAATTTTTATAAAAAAGATGGTAGTATTAGTGACAGTTCAAATGATCTATTAACTAGTAAATTAACTATAACTGGATTATTAAAAACATTTGAAACTACTGTGTTAAAGGAAATTTTGATAAATGGAATATCTTCTATTACTGCTTCTAAAATATTAAATTCTGAATTAGTGAAAATTGTTAGAAATAATTATAATTCAATATTTCATGATTTACCACCAAATTTTTCTGATATAAATATAACAAATGTTTTTGTTGAAAGTTTTAATAATGTATTAGGAGAACTGGACGTAAAAATTATTTTAAATAGATACAATGACAGCGACGGGATTATTATTAATAATGGAGCTACAAAAGAATTCAAAGTAGTTTTACAAGGTTTTAAAAAAGTTTTAAAAACCACCATTAATGATAGTATATCAGTAAATTATGGGAATGAAATCGCTTCTAGTTTAACTACTACAAATATATTAAATATTTTATTAAACTTTAAAGACTCTATATTCCAAAATTTACCACAAAATTTTAATAAATCAAATATCATTGTTAAAAATACTTCTCCAGATAATTTTGCGGGAGAATTAAAGTTTGATTTATTATTAAACAACTACATTAATGATGAAGGTAAAGAAACAACTGATACTGATATTAACTTTATACCTTTACAATCAAAATTCACAATAAAAGGATTTAAAAAAGTATCAATAACGACTATTGTTTCTTCTGTAGAAGTATTAGTTAATAATTTAGTATCTAAATTACCTTCTGAAGTTAATTTAAATGATATTAAAAGCATAATTAGTAGAGATATAGATTCTTTTGTTAAAAATGCCCCTAATTTAAATGTTAATGATTTATCTATATTAATTAAAAATAAAGATAATCTTAACGGCACAATTACTATTGAATTATTGGTTTCTAAATATTATAATTCATTAGGCGAATTAATAACATCAGGATCGCCATTAACTGGTACTATTGTTTTAAATGGTTTCAGCTCTATTAACCCAACTATATTTTATAATGATGTTTTATTAAACTCTTTATCTTCTTTTCTACCAGAAGAGGTTACCCCATTAATTATTCAACAAAATATATTAGAATATAGAAATCTATTTTTTAATAATATTCCATTCTCTTTTAATAAAGACAATTTAAAAATAAATAAGATATTAAGTTTTAATAATTTAGATGGAAGTTTAGTTGTTGATTTTTCAGTTAATAACTACTACAACAGTGCTGGTTTTTTGACTACTGATATTTACAAACAATTGATAGTAACAATAAGAGGATTTAAACGTTCAGTTGCTAGTACAATTAATGATGAAGTTTGGATTACAAACTTCCCCTCTGGAAAGAAAACACCAAGTTACTTTTTTGAAAATACAGAAGAATTAAAAGAATTAGTTGTGAATAATAGATTTTCTATTTTTAATAATTTACCTAGTCATGTAATTTCTAACAAAGATGAATTTATAAAAAATTTAAATATTGAACCTGTTTCATATAATAATAAATTAGGGAAAATAGTATTAAATATTTCTATTAATTGTTATTATAATGAATCTGGTATAACTACAATAGGTAAATTATCTAAAAAAGTAACATTAAATAATTTTATAGAAATTCAACCAACAACAATCGAAACATCTCCAATATATATAAGTGGTTTTAGTTCAACACCGACTTCAGATTTTACACAAAAAGAGGCAGAATTATTTGTTAAAGAAAAATTTAGAGATATAATTTCTAATTTTCCAAATGACTTTAAAGAAACTGATATTAAAAATGTATTAATTGATTCAAGAAATGATACTAAAGGTAGTCTTGTTATTAAGTTTTCGATAAGCAATTATTATGATGAAAAT
The DNA here is from genome assembly GCA_028672205.1 of Proteocephalus fallax. NCBI lineage: Eukaryota > Metazoa > Platyhelminthes > Cestoda > Proteocephalidea > Proteocephalidae > Proteocephalus > Proteocephalus fallax. Next base: position 559,922 of record JAPUBX010002615.1, read on the forward strand.
GGTGTTCAACAAACATCTAAAGTAATGAATGGTTCAATAGTTCTTATTGGTTTTAAGGAGTTATTTCCTACTACAATTAATCTAATTGATATCGGAACTCAAGATTTTGTATCTATTGATTTGGGCAATAAAAACTTATTACCTTCAGAAATAAATAAGGGATATTTAAACGGTAATAATCCTGAGAGTGTTGATAAAACTCAAGAAAATATAAATAATTATTTTAGAAAACTTATATTAGAATCTATTAAAAATTTTCCAGGAGATAACGAAGAAAACCCATCTAATTTAATAGTTAAATACCGTGAAAATAGTGATAAAGATTCTGATGGAACAGTAGTAGTTAATGTAAGCATTAAAAATTATAATAGTTCAATAACTGGTACATTAGAATCTGACTATTTTTATTTTCAAGTTAAAGTTGGTGGATATAAAAAATATAAGGGAAATGATGTTGTTAATAATAACGTTATAGTTATTTCTAGTGCAATAATTGCTACTGTTGTTGCAATATTATCAGTTTCTGCAATAGTGATTTTTATTAGATTTAGATTTTTAAGAAAAGCAGCTTAATGAAGGTATCTAAATATTTAAATAAATACAATTATATGGATTACTATACAAAACAGAAATCTTTTCTATTCCATACAAATACTGAAATTGAATTATCAATAAAAGCTTCTATTTTTAAGTGTGGAAGTGATATTATAGATGACTTAGATGAAGATGATGAAGAAAATAATGAACCAAAAGAAATAGATTCATTAGAATACTTCAAATCCTTATTAGATAATGAAGAAAATATAGATTTGAAAAACTCTAAAATAATTGAAGGAAATATTTTAGATAAAAAATCTAAATTTTTTATTATAGAAAAGTATCAAGAAAAAATAACTACTATTTATGACTTTGATGTTACAAAGCACTTTGTACAAGAAGAGGCTTTTTTAAAAACTATTAGTTTAATTAATGAAAATGAAAATATAATAATATTTCAACCGACTTTTATTAATAAAAATTTATTAACAAAATGTGATGCATTAGTAAAACTTGGTGATAATATAAAAATAATAGAAACTAAAGGAACCACTACAGCTAAAATTATTCATTTTTTAGATTTATTTTTTCAATCAAAAGTTTTAGATATAAAAGAATTGGATGAATACTTTGTTGATTACTCATTGTGTCTAGTTGATTACGTTAAAGCCTCTAAAAATGAATGCCCATTTGTCATAACAGAATTCATTAATTATCAAAAAACTGTATCACCAAATAAAAATTTTTCACCACAAGAAAAAAGATTGGCTAAGCAAGGGTATGGAATTACATTGGTTGCAAAAGATGAATATGAACAGTTTCCTATTTCAATTATGCAATTAATAGAACAAGATCTTAGTCAATTAGTAGAAAAAAGTGAATTTTCTAAAAGTGGTGCTGCTAAAAAATCTATTAATTCAGCTATTGAGAAGTTTACAAAAATTTATAGTGAATTTGACCAAGCTATAGAAGAACTTAATGATATTAAAAACTCATACAAACAGGGAGACGAATCTTTTATAGATGATATACGTCCATCATACAATGACAAAGGTGATTTTAAAAACTCAGATGTATGACCATTATTAAGACAGTTATATCAAGCACAAGGTTATGAATTATTTAATTATTCTGGAAATATTGTTAATCAAACTGCTGAGTTCATATCAATTTTTAAAATCGGTTCAGATATTCAATCTTTTTTTAAAAAAGATAAATATGATTTATTTTTATCTGATGGTAATGATATTTTATTAAATAGAGAATTATTATCTTCTTTATTTTCAAAATTAAAAAATAAAAAAGTATATTTTGATTTTGAAACTATTAACACTTCTATTAGAGTAATTGATAACTCATTCCCATTTATGCAAATTGTTACTCAATGCTCAATTATTAAAGATGATTATGATAATACTCCCTATTCAAATATGAAGTGTAATAACATTGTAGTTGATCCACTATCTATAACAATGAATGATTTTAAAAATATAATTAATTCACTATATTCTGGCAATGACTATTCTTATGTTGTATATAATAAATCTTTTGAAAAATCTAGATTAAATGAGATGGCAACTTTTATAAATGAAAATGAATATTCTGAAAAGGTTAAAATAATTGTTGATAATCTTTTTGATTTAGCTGACTTTTTTTGAATAAAAAAAGATGGAACTCCTATTATCATTAAAGAATTTGGAGGTTTTTATTCTATTAAAAAAGTTTTACCTTATATACAAAAAAACCATGAAGAATTATTTATTTTGACTGGTTGTAAGGATTATAAAAAACTAATTGTTTCTAATGGACTAGATTGTCAATTAAAAACATCTTTAAGATTTTTTAATAAACTATCTAACAATGAATGATTAGAGCTTAAAGAAAATATTGAGATATATTGTGAAAATGATGTTAGAGCAATGATTGCAGTTGAATTATTTGTAAAAAAACTAGTTATTTAATTTTTTTAGAAATAATTGCTTATAATTTATTACAAAGGTAATTTATGGAAGATAATAAGCAAACAGAAAATACTGAACAAAAAACTTCAGAAGAAAAAATTAAAACCAATTCACCAAGTAATAATCAAAATGAAATTCCAAAAAAGAAGCATTCACTTTTTGATAAATTAAATTTAAAGAAAAATATTAATAAATCAGAACCAGTAATTGATAAAGGTAAAACGTTCAACGTTCTTCACTCTAATTTTTCTAGAGTTAAAGATAATGAGCCTGATCAATCTTTATTTCCAAAAAAAACTAAAATAATACCATGACAAGAACAAAACCTAGAAATTCTTGATGATGTAAATATTGACTTTAATATGAATGATGACTTAAATAATGAAGAAAAAAACAAAAATAAATCAGAAATAAAAGAAAATTTAATCGAAAAAGAATAACGATTTACAAAGTGAAAAAAATAATTTATATATTATATATATTTTTAAAAAAAAGTATTATAATTAATTTAGTGTAAGCTCACTCAAAAAAGCCATTTATTAGGAGAAAAAAAATGAATTTAAAAGGAAGAAGTTTAGACTCATTAATTAAAAACTATTCAATAGAAGAAGTTAAATATTTAGTTGAGCTATCTCAAAAACTAAAAGCTCATAAAAAAGCTGGATTAGTTCTTAAACAACAAGAATTCTTAAAAGGTAATAGTATTGTTACTTTATGAGAAAAAGATTCTACTAGAACAAGATGTTCTTTTGATGTAGCTTCATTTGATTTAGGAATGGCAGTTACTTATGTTGGACCTCAAGGTTCTAACTATGGTAAAAAAGAATCTATAGAAGATACTGCAATCGTATTAGGAAACTTTTATGATGGTATTCAATTTAGAGGTTTTAGTCAAGAATACGTTGAAATTTTAGCTAGAGATTCAGGAGTTCCAGTTTGAAATGGATTAACTGATGACGAACACCCTACTCAAATCATTGCTGACTTATTAACTATGGTAGAAGCTTCTGGTAGTTGAGAAGCGCTTAAAGGCAAAAAATTTGTATTCATTGGTGACTACAAAAATAATATGGGACACTCTGAAGCTGCTGCTTGTGCATATGCTGGTATGGACTGTGTATTATGTGGACCAAAATCATATCAAAAAGAAATGATACCTGCAATGATGAAAAAAATTGAACAAATTGCAAAATCAACAGGTTCTAAAATTACTTATTGTGATGACAAAATAGTTGCTGCTAAAGGTGCTGACTTTATTTATACTGATGTTTGAGTATCTTTAGGTGAACCTTTTGAAATCTTTGAAAAAAGAATCAATGAATTAAAAGAATTCCAAGTAGATATGAAAATGATTAAAGCTGCAAAACCAACTGTTAAGTTCTTACATTGTTTACCTGCTTTCCACGATAAAAAAACAGAATTTTCTAGAACAATTTCTGATAAATTTGGAAAGAAATTCCCAATCGTTAAAAATGGTGAAATGGAAGTTACTGACGAAGTATTCCAATCTAGTTATTCAATTGCTTTCCCAGAAGCTGAAAACAGAATGCATACTATTAAAGCTATAATGTTAGCTACTATGGCTGAACCTTCAGTTTATAAAAAAGCATTATCTAAATATTAATTAACAAAATTAATAAGACAAAAAAATACCGAAAGGTATTTTTTTTAATAAATAATAATAATATTTGTTATCTTAACGATATAAATATATAATATAACTATATGAAAATTAAAAAAATTACAAACGATATAATAGGAATAAAAATGCCAGCTATAAATGGTGATGTTGGTTACGATATATATGCTAGTGAAACTTGTGTAGTTAAAGCAAAAGGATCACACAGTATAAAGACAGGTGTATCAATTGAATTACCAGAAGGTTATTGATTTGAAATTATGCCAAAATCAGGATTAGCTGTTAAGCATGATATTTCAGTTCATAATGGAGTTATTGATAATGGCTATCGTGGAGAAATAATAGTACATGTTTATAATCATTCTAATAAAGATTATGAATTTAATAAAAATGATAAAATTGCTCAAGGAATTATTAGAAAACAATTTGTATTTGATATTACTGAATCAAATGAACTTTCTGACACAATTAGAAGCAATAAAGGTTTTGGATCAACTGGTAAATAAGGAGATTTTATGAGTAAAAAAATAGTAATAACTTTAAGTGACAAAAATATTGAATTATCTAAAAAACTTTTTGATAAAAGTAAATTAGATCCTTCTTTTGATTTATCATTTGATGAATTTTTAGAGAAATTAATTATAAGTTCTTTTGATGCTCATATGCAATTTTCTAATATTAATGAAAATATGATGAAGATGTTCAATGATTCTGGTATTGATTTAAATAACTTAAAAGTAGATGATACTTTAAAAGATATGGATGATTTTGTTAAAAATATTTTTAATAAAAATACTGATGCTAAAGAAGAACCCAAAAAAGAAGAAAAAATAAATCCAAATAATACAAATAAAAAGAAAAATTAATTTCTAATTATGAGAAAAGTAATTGGAAATATAATTAAAGCAAATAAAATTTTTAATTTAATTGAAAATAATGATCGTATTTGTATAGGTGTTAGTGGTGGAAAAGATTCTATGACCTTACTCTATGCACTCTCTATATATAGAGAGATTGCAAAGAAAGAGGGCATTACTTTTTCTATAATTGGTGTCCATTTAAAAATGAATATTTGTTCTGTGGATTATGATGCAATTAAATCATTTTGAAAAAAATTAGAAGTTGAATTTTATATAGAAGAAACTATCATAGGAGAAGTTTTGAAAAAAAAATTAAACAAAGGTAAAATACAATGTTCTCTTTGTTCTAAAATGAAAAAAGCAATACTAATAGATGTGGCTAAACGAAATGGTTGTAATAAAGTGGCAATGGGCCATCATGCAGATGATGCTATTGAAACTTTATTTCTTAATTTAATAAATGAAGGAAGGATTGCCACCTTTAAAGCAAAAATGTATTTAGATAGAAGTGATATTACTTTTATTAGACCATTAATAAGCTGCCGTGAAAAAGATATTATAAAAGAGTCACAGAAAATAGATATGCCTATTATTCCATGCGGTTGTCCAATGGAAGGTTATACTCAAAGAGATACTGTTAAAGAATTTCTTGCAAAAAGTTTTTATAATCACCCTAAATGGAATAATGCTTATAAAAACTTTTATATATCATTATTTAATGGAAAACAAGCTGATTTATGATTCATAGATGATGATAAAAAAGTGATAGATGTAGATATGCGTAAATTAGGCATTAAATATGATGATAAGGATAGTTGTGAATAATAAATTAGTTGAAGAAATATTTAATTTTTTAAAACAAAAAAAACTTACTATATCATTTTGCGAATCAGCAAGTGCTGGTGCTTTAACATCTATGTTTTGTGAAATTGATGGTATTAGTTCAGTTTTTAATGGAAGTATCATTTGTTATAGTAATGATGTAAAGAAAAAAGTCTTAAAAATAAATGAAAATATTATTGAAAAATATGGAGCTGTTAGTCCTGAAGTTGCAAAATTAATGGCAGAGAAAACTTCTGAAATTATGGGAACTGATATTTGTATTTCTATTACAGGCAATGCAGGAAAAAATGTCATTGAAAATAAAAAACCGTGTTTATATTACGTTTGCATTTATATTATTGATAAACCAGAAATCTTTGAGATCACATTAGAAGATAAAGAGCGTAATTTCAATAGAATAAATATTTCTTATAATGCTTTACAAAAGCTGAAAGAATTATTGAAATAAAAAAAACAGCAAAGCTGTTTTTTTATTTATTATATCAATTAATAGAAATGATTATTTACAACATCCAGATTTTGAATTTTTATCTTCAGTTTTACAACATTCAGATTCTTCGCAACAAGATTTAGAATCGTCACAACCACATTCGCAGTCTTCACCACATTCGCAACTTTCACAACAACTAGATTCGTTACATTCGCAATCTTCACCACATTTGCATTTTCCACAACAACTAGATTCATCACATCCAAATTTATTCTCAAAATTAAATTCCATATTTTTACCTCATATTTGTATTATACATTAAATAATATTTAATTTTCTAATATTATTTTAATAAAAATTAGAATCTAATTAAAATAGATAACTTCAAAACTATAACAATTATTTATTATCATTTATAGTAATTATAAATTGTATTAACTAATCACCAGTATATTAAATATCTTACAATGTTAAAGTTTGATAAAAATATTGTTTCTTATTTAAAATATATTTCTTCAAAACTAACTTTTAACTATTTTTTTGTATATTTATATAAAAAAAACCATTTAAATAAAAAAGCTATATTAAATGGTTTTAAAATTAATGGGGCGACCTACGGGACTCGAACCCGCGCGTACATGAGTCACAGTCGTGCGTGTTAACCAACTTCACCAAGGCCGCCATATTAAAATTATATCATTATTATTCAATACTAATTAATAATGTATATTAAAATATACAATTTATTTATTAAATTGTGATAAAATGATTATGCACATCAGCAAATATCTATGTTGATTAAATTTTAAATAACCATTTACTTGGTGGTATTAGTAAGAATGCTGAAATTTCTGAAAATAATAATATTTAAAACATCAATAGAAGATATTACTCCTTGTGCAATTGGAGGACTTATATGAGTAGATATACTGGAAGTGTATATAAAAAATCAAGAAGATTAGGATTTTCTTTATTAGAAAATAATAAAGAATTTTCTAAGGGCAAAAAAAGAATGTATGCTCCAGGGCAACATGGTACTAAGAGAATTAAATTATCAGGTTATGGTGAACAATTACAAGAAAAACAAAAGTTAATGTATATGTACGGATTAACTGATAGACAATTTAGAAGAACTTTTTTAATTGCTAAAAAAAGAGGTGGTGTTCTTACTTTGGACTTATTGCAAACATTAGAATCAAGATTAGATTCTTTAGTTTTTAGAATGGGCTTTGCTACAACTAGAAGAGCAGCTAGACAATTAGTTAATCACAATCACATTTTAGTTAATGGCAAAAAAAATAATATAGCATCATCGATTATCCCTTTAAATTCAGAAATTTCTGTTAAAGATAGAATGGTTAAAAATATTAAACCTGAAGAAGTTGCGCCAGCGCAATTTGTTAAAGTTGATGTTAAAAAACTATCTGGTGTTTTTTCTAGATACCCTGAAAGAGAAGAATTACCAGAAAATATTAATGAATCTTACGTTGTTGAATGATATAAACGTTTAGTATAATTTATTTATGGATAAATTTGAATTTTTAAATAAAAGCCTATTTGAAAATAACACAAATAAAATAAAAAAAGAGTTTTTAAGAAATTACCTTAAAAATTTTTTTAATATTAAAAATTTATTAATAAAATTATTAACAATAATATTTATAACAATTTTTAGCTCTATTTTATTTTTTCTAATGCGAGAGAAAGTTTTAAATAGTACTAGCCATCTAGTTTTTAACAAAGGGATTGGATTTGGTATTTTTGATAATGATCATTCACAACCATTAGTTTATTCGTTTAAGTATATTATATCAATAATATTTTTATTAATTTTTATCCTTTCTAATAAGTGATATATATCCTCATTTGCTTTTATAATTTCTTTTAATGGGTTTTTAAACTTAATAGATAAAGCAATGATTGATACATTTCAAGGCATTGATTATTATAATACTGTAGTAGATTATATATTTATAGCTAATTCTGTTTCTAATGTTGCTGATGTTATTATTATTATTTCATTTTGTTTTTTAATTTTAGGTTTAATATATAATATTTATATTGAATATAATAAAAATACTATTAAGTCAACTGATAATATAGAAAAAAAAGAATAGTTATAAATTCAAGTAAGATAGTAAAACAGATATATCTGATTTATCTTTTACAAGAATATTAAATTTAGAACCTAAAGTGTTAGTCATTTTAATGACTACATTATCACCATTCATATAAATATTTTTAAATAAATCAAATTTTAAAAGTTGCGGTGATTGTATATAATAAAATTCCTCTTTATTTTTTAACAAGAATTGATTATTTTTTTGAAGGACTAACTTATAAGAATTTTCAATCGGTATAATTGTATTTATACAATTATAATTTTTAGAATTAGCAATTAAATTTTCAATTATTCTCTTTTCAGTATTAGGGTAGTTAGAATCATGAATTAATATATTATCACTATTAGTAATTTTATATTTTTTTTGAAATTCATCAATTAAATACTTTAAAGAATTTTCTTTATTATTTTGTGAATCAAATACAAGAACTTCTGTTGATAATAGTTTTTCAATATCATTATGCTTTTGTTTAGATAATGAAATTATTATATAGTCAATAGCTTTAATATTTTTATAGTTATTTAGACATAATGATAATAAAGAATCTCCATTTTTTGTTATTACATCAAGATTATTATCTTCAGCTAAAATTATTACTATATTTTTCATATTTAAATTATAACATTATATATAATATACATTTATAATATAAAGATTATGATAATTATTAAAATAAAAAAAGAAGATGCTTTAAATAGAATTGATAAGTTCCTAATCAAGACTTATCCTAATTTAAATAATATTGATATTTTTAAAAATATAAAAAAAAATAATATTAAACTAAATGGAACAAAACCTAAACATAATTATGTATTAAAAATTGATGATGAAATTAGAATTTATTTTGACCCTGAAATAAAATCAAAAATTAATATTCTTTTTGAAGATGACAATATTTTATTAATTATAAAACCTAATGGTATTCCTTGTATTGATGAAAAAAGTAAACAAGATCTTTTCTCATTAGTTGCAAATCATTTTAAAGAAAAATATGGTGAAAAATATTTAATAAATATTTGTAATAGATTAGATACCAATACTTCAGGAATAGTTATTTTTACAAAAAATATTCATGCTTTTAATTCAATGAATAATTTAATAAAAAATAGAGAAGTTAGAAAGTTCTATAAAGCACTTGTATATGGCCATATGGAAAAGAAAGAACAAATACTGACTAATTGATTAATAAAAGATTCTAAGAATGCTTTTGTTCGTATTAGTGATAAAGAACAAGAAAGTTCAAAACTAATTGAAACAAAATATAAAGTAAATAAATCTTATAAGAAATATTCACTTTTAGATGTAGAGTTATTAACTGGTAGAACTCACCAAATAAGAGCTCATTTTAATTACATTAAACATCCAATTGTTGGCGAAAAAAAATATATTACAAAAGAGTTTGAAGTAGATACAAGATTTAAAAGTCAAGCCCTAGTTTCATATAAAACAAGATTTGAAATTGTAAATGAACTTGATTTTTTATATTATTTGAATAAAAAAGAATTTATATATAAAGATATTTGATTTGAAAAATTACTATAATTTAATTTTTAAAAAATCTAGTAATTCTTTTGCAACGCCATCGTCATCATTTGTAAATTTAGTCATGTATCTAGCAACCAAACATGCAGCTTGGGAAGCGTTCTTTAGTGCGAATCCTCAACTAGCATAAGATAACATACCAACATCATTATCACCATCTCCAATTGCAATACAATTTTCTCTAGGAATTCCATAATATGAAGAAAGGTATTTCAATGCATTTCTTTTTGAGGCATAGTCAGAATTTATTTCAATAATATTTCCATTATTTTTTAGACTTCAATTTCTTACAACTAATGTTGGTGCAATATTTTTTATTTCATACAATAATAAATTAAAATCTAAAAAATCAATGTTATTAACATGAATTAATATAGATGATATATCAGTGTCCAAGCAATTCAAATCATCATTTATAATAGTAATATCTCTATCTTCCAAGTGAAACATTTCAAACATCATTTTTTTAGTTTCAATATCTTCTGGTTTTTTTAACATTCAACCTTTATTAACACCCTCTATAAGAGCATTCATTATAAAACTTTTAATAATTTTATTAGAAAATATTTTCATAGCTATTGAAATGTTAAAAGTTTGAATAATTGGTGTAAATTTACTATCACTAGGGTTAGTGATATAAGAACCATTTTGATTGACCATAATAGTATCTAAAGATAATTCGTTATAAAAATCAAGTGATCCTCTAAATGGACGTCCTGTAACTATACAAAAGATATGACCTTCTTCAATAACTTTTTTTATTACCTTAGCACTAAACTCAGAAATAAAAGAATACTCCTTTAGTAAAGTTCCATCCAAATCACAAGCTATTAAATATTTTGTCTTATTCATGTGTTTATTATAGCCTTAATTCTTTTTTAATTTTTTCTAAATTGTGTTTAGCTATTTTAGTAGCTTCATTTTTACCATTATTTAAAATATCATTTACATCTGAATCAGTTATTTTTAAAATATTATTTTGAATTTTTGAAAGAAGATTATTAATTAATACAATTAAATCACTCTTAAATACTCCGTAATTTAAAACTGAAATATATTTTTCTTCTATTTCATTAATTCCCATTCCACTTATTTTACTATATATAGTTAATAAATTTGAAATACCAGGTTGATTAATTAAATCAAATTTAACTCTATTTAAATTATCTGTAAGAGCACTTTTTATTTTCTTTTCAACTTCAACAGGAGAATCATTTAAAAAAATTATTCCTTTTTTATTTTCGTTAGATTTAGACATTTTTTTATTAGGGTCTTGTAAATCCATTATTTTTGAAGCTAATTTAGAAATATAGGGTTCAGGAATTGTTAATATTTTTTTATCTAATTTATTATTAATTCTAGAAGCTAAATTTCTAGTTAATTCTATATGTTGTTTTTGGTCACTTCCAACAATAACAACATCTGCATTATATAAAAGTATATCAGAAGCCATTAAAACAGGATATGTAAGTAAACCAGTTGGAATAAATTCTGTCCCATTAGAATTTTTAACCTTAGAACTTTTATCTTTAAATTGTGTCATTCTACTTAGTTCACCCATTGTTGTATTACATAATAATATGTGAGCTAAATATGTATGTTCCATAACATCAGATTGTTTAAACAAAATTGTTTTTTTAACATCTAAACCACAAGCTAAGTATGTTTTTATAATGTTTGAAGAAATAGAATCCAATCCTATTTTAATATCATTTGTAAAAGCATGAAGGTCTGCAATAAAAATTATATTTTTATATTCATTTTGCAGACTAACAAAATTTGCAATAGCACCTAAATAGTTGCCTAATGTTAAATCTGAAGTTGGTTGTATTGCTGATACCATTATTTTCATATTATTCTCCTAAATATTTAATTATTCTATATTTTTAAAAAAATCATTAATAAAAATTTTAGCTTTTTCTTCATCAGGACCATCAATCTCAAAAACTAATTCTTCTAAAGATAAAACACCAATTGCTAATAAGTTTATTAATGATTTAGCATTTGCCCTATTAGATAGGTTAATTAAACTAACGTGGCTAACAAATCTTCCCAAATTATTAGTTAATTTCTCTATTGTTTCTAAGTCTAGTGAAAAATTACTTAAAATATTTATTTTTATCATATATTCATTATACAACTATATTAAATAATATTTTTTTCTATTAATATTTCATATCAATAAAATATTTTTTTTACAACTGAAATTCTATAGTCAATAATTTTTTGATTTTCATTTACTTTGTATGTTCAATAGTAAGTATAAAAATGAACTGCATATATTATTTTAAATAAAATATTTTTATTATACTCTGACATTAATATTTTATTGATAATTACATCTTCATAATTTAATTCTAAATCTTTTATTAAATTACATATATCCCATAATTCATGATTATAACTACTTCATTCAAAGTCAATTACTGATAATTGATTATCTTTAATAATTATATTACTGGTTGAAAGATCGTTGTGACATATCTTTTCGTTATTATTTATTACTAACTGATCTAATATTTCTTTATATTTGTGAAATGGTTTTAGCAAACCATCTTCTAATTTGTGATTCTCTAAAAAATAAACAGGTTTAGTAATTAAAATATTATTTATTTTTATTAAAGATAATTCATGATTGAATTTAATAATTGAATTTCAAAATATATCATTTAAATCTTTTGTTGTTAAAGTTTCTCCAACTATTCATTTTTTAATAAAATTGCCATTATCTTCATAGAATAGTATTTGTTCTTTATATAAATAGAATTCAATGATTTTTTCAAGCTCTCTATTTATATATTTATTATCATTTGCAAATCTTATCTTCAGTTCAGTATTATCACTTAAAATAACATGAAAAATTTCATTAGTAAATCCTAATAATATTTTTTTAATAGTTTTAATATTTTTAGGCATAATTTTTAAATTATCTAATAAATATTTAGTTACCTTTTTTTTTGTATTTATATCCATAAAAATTATTATAAAATATTATTATTAAATTAATATAAAATATATAAATAGATATTAGGACATTATGAAAAAAGAAAATATATTAAAAGAACTAAGATGAAGAGGTATTATTAATAATATTACTGATGAAAATAAATTAATTTTATTATTAAATTCAGAAAAAGATTATGGAATATATTGTGGATTTGACCCTTCTTATAAATCTTTGCACCTTGGCAATTATGTAATGATTAGAATTTTAAAGATGTTTAAAAAATATGGTATAAAAACTGTTGCGCTTATTGGTGGAGCTACTGGTATGATTGGTGATCCTAGTGGGAAAAGTGAAGAGAGAAATTTATTAGATGATTCTATTGTTACAGAAAATATAAAACATATTAGAAAACAATTAGAACAATATGCAACCCCAGATTTAATTTTTAATAATAGTGAAATTTGATCTAATATAAATGTAATTCAATACTTAAGAGATATAGGTAAAAATTTTAATGTAAACACTATGCTTGAAAAAGATATAGTAAAGAATAGATTAGAAGTTGGGATATCTTATTCAGAGTTTTCTTATTCTATACTTCAATCCTATGATTGAATTCAATTATTTAAATTACATAATATTGCTATCCAGTGTGGTGGTAGTGATCAATGAGGCAACATAACAGCGGGAACTAACTTATTTAGAAAAGAATTTGGTGAAGGACATGTTGGTGTAGGGCTTACCATTAATTTATTATTAAAAGCAGATGGTAAAAAATTTGGGAAAAGTGAGAGTGGTGCTATTTATTTTGACAAAAAAATAACTTCTCCATATGAAATGTATAAATTTTTAATAAATCAAAATGATGATGACTTAGATAAGCTATTTAAATTTTTCACTGATTATTCTGAAGTGGAAATAAATAATATTCTAAATGAACACACATCAAATCCTAAATTAAGATATGGCCAAAATATATTAGCTAAAAGTATTTTAACTGACATTCATGGTTCAGAAGAATATGAAAAATCTAAAAAAATTTCTAAAATAATGTTTGAAGAAACTTATTGAGACTTAAAAGAAGAAGAATTAGATGATGCTCTTATGAATTATGATGTAATGAAACTAAAGTTAAATAATGAAAGTGTTGTGGAATTTTTAAAAAATAATAGCATTGTTCCTTCTAACAGAGAAATTAGAACGTTAATAGAACAAAAAGGTTTAAAAATAAATGGTACTTTAGTAACTGATGAGAATTTAATTATCAATGAAAAATTACTTATTAATAATAAATATTTATTAGTTAAAAAAGGCAAAAAGAACTTTTTTGTGCTAAAAAAATAATATATTTAAATATATTATTTTAAACTTTTTCAAATCGATATTTTTTCTTTTTAAATTTGTTTTTCTTTCTTTGATTTTTGTATTGATCTGCTATATTTACTTTTATTGAATAATTAATTTCTGGTAGATGGTACATTTGTCTAGAAGAAGTGTTTTTTATAAGTTCATAAATAGCATTAATAAAAGTTTCAATTGAGATATCAATTTTTGATAAGTTATATTTAGTAATTGGGAAAGCGAAAACAATTTTATCACCATTCTTTTTAATTACTATATCAACTGTATTTTTTAATATTGATGGTATTTTAGCAAAGAAAGAAGTAGCTAATGATCTAAAACCTAAAATAGCTAAATTGTTTGATTCAGAACCGCTTGATAATATTAAAGGTTTTATAATTTCTATATCTAAATCTTTTTGTCAGTAATTAGCAAAATCATCTCTAAATAAATCAAAATTAAATGGTAAATTAAATAAAGTTTGTATTTCAATAAAAGAAAAATCAGACATTCTCTTTTGATTATTTTCTTCAAAAATAACTGTTGCTGTACAAATATTCAAAATATATCTACAATTATCAGTATAAGATTCAATAGTTTTTATTTTAACTTCATCCATAAAATGAAAATAATTAGAATACAAACGTTTTACAATATTAAAATTTGATATATCATATTTTATTTGTCAAGAATCAACGGGTTGTATCGGTAAAAATTTAATTCTCATATTTATATGATTATATCACACATATGATATAATATTTACATGAATAAAAAATATTATAGTAATTTTAGTAATAAAAATATTGATATTGATGTCTTATCAAAGAAAATATTTGATAGTATTTATGATATTGCACATTATGTTGATTATTGTAATAAATGTAATTCTAAAAATATAACTATAATTCAAGAAGAAAACAAGCTTTATAAATGTTCTGATTGTTCACACACTTTTTCCCCTAAAATAAATTCAATTTACCAAAAAATTAGACTTAATGAAGAAAAATTATTTTCTTTTATTAAATCTATGTTAAGTGACTGTTCAATTGAGGAGTTATCTAAAAAATTATCACTTTCATCAGATTCTATTAATAAAAAATGAGAACTAATCTATAATTTTGTTCATTGAGAAAAATATAATTTATCCATTAGAGAAAAACCTTCCAAAAATATATATGCTAATTTTGAATTATTAATAGGTTAATTTATGAAAATAATAGATACTCCATTTACAAAAACCACTAATGATTTATATGTAGAAACTAACTCTTCTCTGAAGGGGTTAAGTGATGAAATTATAATCAAAAATAGAGAAATTTATGGTTCTAATAAATTATTTGAAAAGAAATCAAAAAAATGATACATAATTTTTTTAGAACAATATAAAGACGTGTTAATGTTGGTTTTACTTGCTGCTTCTTTTTTATCATTATTGGTATCAATCATTCCTCAAGAAGGAAAAGGTGTTGGTGAAACTCTTACAACATTTGAAGGTTGAAAAAACTTTGTATTAATTATTGTAGTAACTATTATAAATGCAGCTCTTGGAACCGTTCAAACACTTAAGGCACATAAATCATTAGAAGGCTTAAAGAAGTTGACCAATCCAAAAACTAATGTTATACGATGTGGAAAAACTATAACTATTGAATCTTCTGAAATTGTTGTAGGCGATATTATGCTTTTAGAAGCTGGTGATTTAATTTCAGCTGATGGAAGAATTGTAGAATCAGCAAGCTTAAAAATTAATGAGAGTTCATTAACTGGTGAGTCTAATCCTATCTTAAAGGAAAATACCATTTTTAAAAATTCTAATATGCCATTAGGAGACAGAATTAATTTTGTCTATTCTGGATGTTTAGTTCTGTATGGTAGAGCAAAAATATTGGTAACAGGTGTTGGTGAAAATTCAGAAATTGGTAAAATTAATACACTACTAAATCAAACTAAAGAAAAGAAAACACCGCTTCAAGTTAACCTTGACAGACTTGCTAAATTTTTAATATATTCAGTGTTGATTATATGTTTTGTATTATTTTGTATTAATATTATTAAAATAGGTTTACCTAATTATGACGAAGTTAATAAAAATTGAGTTTCAATTTTTGGTGATTCATTAAATTTCTCTGTTGCACTTGTCATGTTGCTGTTATTCCAGAGGCTTTAAGTTCTATAGTAACTATTGTATTAAGTTTTTCTACTAAAAAACTAGCAAAACAAAATGCAATTGTAAAGGAATTGAAATCTGTTGAAGGGTTAGGTTCAGTATCAATAATTTGTAGTGATAAAACAGGTACTCTAACTCAAAATAAAATGACAGTTAAAGAAATTTTTACAAATGGTAAATTACTTTCTTCGAAAGATGAAGTTACTTATTCTTCAAACAAACTTAGTTTACCAGAATATGCAGTTCTTTCTTCAGATGCAAAATCATCAGAAGGTGTTTCGATTGGAGACCCGACAGAAATTTGTTTAATTGAATACTATAATTCTGATTCAGAGTTATTAAGAACTAAATATCCAAGAATTTCTGAACTACCTTTTGATAGTGAAAGAATGATGATGTCTACATTAATTAATTTTAATAAAGAAAAAATAATGATCACAAAAGGAGCTATTGATAAAGTTTTAAATAAAATTACTCATATTGAAATTAATGGCAAAATTACCAAAATATCAAAAAGTGATATAGATCATATAAATAAAATAAATACACAATTAGCCAAAGAAGGTAAAAGAGTTTTATGTTTTTCTTATAAAAAATTGGAATCAAATAAATTAGAATTTAAAGATGAAAAAGATTTAATTTTTATTGGTTTAATGAGTATGATTGATCCTCCAAGACCAGAAACGATTGATGCAATAAAAGAATGTAAAATTGCTGGTATTAAAACTATTATGATTACTGGAGACCATGAGGAAACTGCAGTTGCAATTGGTAAACAAATTGGAATATTTAACCCAGAAACTGATTTATCACTTTCTGGTGTTAAATTAAGCCAAATGACTGAAAAAGAATTGGCTCTTAACGTAAGTAAATATACTGTTTATGCTAGAGTTTCTCCTGAAGATAAAATTAAAATAGTTAGAGCATGACAATCTCAAAATATGATTGTTTCTATGACTGGTGATGGTGTGAATGATGCTCCAGCATTAAAAGAAGCTAATATTGGTGTTGCTATGGGTATAATGGGTACTGAAGTTTCCAAAGATGCAGCTTCTATGATTTTAACTGATGATAATTTTGCCACTATTATAACTGCTATTAAATCAGGGAGAAATGTTTATAATAATATTAAAAATGCGATTAAGTATTTATTAGTTGGAAATTTAGCCACTACAATAATTGCTGCAGTATTAATAATTTTTGGTTTAATTTTAAAAATTGAAATTGTCCCCTTTGCTGCTATTCAATTATTATTTTTAAATCTATTAACTGACTCATGACCAGCAATTGCAATAGGTCTAGAATCATACAAGAAAAATGTTATTTATGAGAAACCTAGAAAAGCTAATGAATTTTTTATTACAAAAGATTTTTTAAAAAAACTATCAGCTCAAGTTGTTTTAATGTCAATTATTGTGATAACATCTTTCTTTATTAGTTTTTACACACCATTAGATAGCAGCTTCAATTTAGCTGATAACTCAACAATTAATGATTTTCGTTATGATCAAGCTTGTACTATTACTTTTTTAACATTAGCATTTTGTCGTTTATTCCATGCATTTAATTGCAGAATTGAAACTAATGTTTTATTTAATAAAGAAATAATTACTAATAAATACATTATAGGTTCACTAGTACTTTGTTTAGCTTTATTATCATTTATTTATTATGTTCCAAATGTTAATTCATTATTTATGCATACAAGTACAAAATTTAATGATCTTCCAATAACTCCATCATATCAAAATTATGGGTTATGAATTTCATTTGGTTATGGTTCTTCTATATTATTTATTTATCAAACTTATCAGTTAATAAAAGATAAAATTTTTAATAAATTAAAAACTAAAGTCTTCTAATATTTTATCTTGTAAACCAAACATAACTTTTTCATCTTCTTTATTTAAATGATCATACCCTAATAAATGTAATAACCCATGAGTGAATAAAAAACAAACTTCTCTTTTAAAAGAGTGTTTATAATCATTTGATTGAGATAATGCCTTTTCATATGATATATATATTTCTCCAAGAATTGGATTATAATCATTATTATCATCAAATCTAAAAGTTAAAACATCAGTTGGCCCATCTTTATTTCTAGTTTTTAAATTTATTTCAGCTATTTCTTTATTATCTGTTACGTTCACATAAAATTCTTTAACTTCTTTAATATTAGTTA
Organism: Proteocephalus fallax; assembly: GCA_028672205.1. Classification (NCBI taxonomy): domain Eukaryota; kingdom Metazoa; phylum Platyhelminthes; class Cestoda; order Proteocephalidea; family Proteocephalidae; genus Proteocephalus; species Proteocephalus fallax. Next base: position 578,500 of record JAPUBX010002615.1, read on the forward strand.
TTCTTAATGTATTTTGTAATATTTGATTAAATATTTTCTTAATATTAAAATCAAATTTATATGTATTATTTAATTCCAAAAAAAACCTCTTACTTAATTATATATAATTTTATATTTCTTTTTTTATTTCTAAATAATTAATTGTGTTATTATGTAAGCATAATATTAATGAATTAATAATTTATTGATATAACTAGAAATATTTTTATTTTAAAGGAGACACTTATGTCGAAAATAAGTTTTGTAGCATTAGGCGGAATGGATGAAAAATCTAAGAAGTGTTTTGTATTAGAAATTGATTCTAATTTATATGTATTTAATACAGGGGTAGATGAAAAGTTAAATGAAAGCCTAGGGATTAATAAAGTTATTCCTGATTACACTTTTTTAATTGAAAATAAAGATAAGATAAAAGGATTATTTTTTGGTATGCCAACTCCTAGTAATATAGGGTCATTAACTACTTTATTAGAAAAGATAGGTTTTGATATTCCTATTATCACTTCAGAAATTGGTAAATCTATTATTTTAAATAATTTATCAAAATGTAATAGAAATAGAAATTATAATGAAATATTAACTTTTATCATTTCTAATCCAATGAGAGATTTTATGATTGATCAACAAACTGTTGTTTCTTTTAAAATATGTAACTCTATGCCAGGTTCGATTGGATTTGTATTAAAAACAAATGATGGTAACATAGTCTACATGGATGACTATATAATATCTCAAGATCAGTCAAAAACATTTTTCTCGCAAATACATAGTATTAATTCAATCATTAAAGATCAACCTGTGTTATTATTAATTACTCAAACAGGTATTGTTGGGAAATCAACTACATTTACAACTCCATTTCATATAAATAAAGAATTTTATGAAAAAATAATTTCTTCTACTAGTGATAGAATAATTGTTGGAATATATAACAATGATGCATATTCTGCTTTTTCAATTGCTCAAGTGGCTAAAAAGTATCAAAGACCATTTATTATTTATTCAAAAGAATTTGTAAATACATTTCATTCAACTATTAAAGTAGGCTTATATAGTAATAAACACTTATTATCTTTACCGTTATCAGAATTACCTAATTCAAAGAACCCAATTATTATTTTATGTGAAGAACCTAAAAAATTAGTATCTCGTTTATCTAGAATTATTAATCAAGAGGATGAATTGCTTTCTTTTAATGAAAATGATACTTTTATTTTGGGCACGCAAATAATTCCAGGGTTTGAAGGCAACATAAGTAGATTATTGGATGAAATTAGCAAAAATGATATTAAACACATTACACTCCCTAAAACAATTCTTCCTTTGGAATCTAGTAATGAAGATCATAAATTTTTAGTTTCTTTAATCCAACCTAAATATGTGGTCCCTGTTGGTGGTTTATATATGAGTATGGTTGAATATATGAATGTAGTAAATCAAACATGACTAAATAAAGATCAAGTATTATTATTAGATAATGGTCAATTTGCAGATTTTGATAATGGTGAATTGGTTTCAACAAAAGAAAGAATGGAAATGGATCTAGTTCCATTGAATTCTACTGGTGGTAACGACTTACTATCATCAATCATATATGAAAGACAACAAATGCTTGTTTCAGGTGCTGTTTCAATAAATATTTTAGTTAACACAAGCCATTTAATTATTTCTGATATTTTTATTAATCATGATGGTTTGATAGATAAAAAAAATATCAAACTTTTAAAAGAGTTTGATGAAATTAAACAAAAGTTTTGTGATGATATATATTCTCATTTAGTTTATAATAAAAAAGTTCTAGACTTCAAAGAGTCTATGACTTCAATAAAAAGAGCTTTTAGTAAAATATGTACAAAAGTATTTGATAAAAGACCACTTGTACTAGTATCTATCATAGAGGCTAAAAACTAAAAATTTATTTAATATGAATATCAATATAAAAAATAAAGATATTAAAAAAAAGAACACTAATAAATTTAATTACAAATTAATTATCAGTATTTTAATCTTTATTTTTTTAGCAATATCTCTTTTCAGAATTCCATTTATTGGAGAGTTTACTGATGCTATAACTTTTTCATTTTTTTTTGGATGATCTAAATATATAATTTATTTATATTTATTAATATTAATTATTTTATACTGATTAAAAAAATTAAGACAACCACTTTACTCTAAAAGAGCCTTCTTAATTTTATTGATATCAGCTTTTTTATTATCTTGTTTATTTTCTTCAATTCAGAAATTTATATTACCTGACAATTCTAATAACTATGGTCAATTCTTTTTAACATACTTAGATCAATGAAAAAATTATATATTTACTTCAGATAATCAAATATCTTATTTTTCATTTATAGATAATAAGATATATATAGATGGTGGTTTTTTTGGTTCTTCTATTAACACTATTTCGAATATTATTATTATGATCATTTCAATAATTGGAATATTTATTCTATATTTATTAATTTTTGCCAAACAAAGAAATATCATCTTTACATTTTTTAGAAAAAAAGTTAAAAATAATAAAGCAATTATTGATTTTGAAAATAGAAACACAGAAGTTGATGAAAATACTTTAACTAATAAAAAAGTGTTAGTTGATAATTCATATTTAGATTGAATACTGAATGATCCAAAAAATAAATACCTATCTTTAAAAGAAAATTTAAATATATTAAATTTTGACTCTAATTTAATTTCTGAAAATGTTTTAAGTTTTATAAAAAATAATAAAATTGATTTTTCTAATTTTAAAAAAATTGATAACGATAAATCACTTTTATTAATATTTTTAATTGATTCAGAAAATTATCAAAAATTTAAGGATTTATTACCAATATTTAAATTCTCTACTTCTAATGCTATTTTTAATACTAGATATGAAGGTAATGAACTATATATTGAATTTAGCAAGACTAAAGAAATTAATAATATATCTTTAATAAAAATTTTAGAAAGTAAATTAGTTAACCCATTTGATATTTCTTTTTTTACATCTTCTAATGTTCCAACATACTTAAATTTAAGAAAAAATAACTTAATAGGAGTTTTTGATTCTAATGATAAAAATATAATAAATTTAATCAGTAATATAATAGCTTCGATTTCTTGAAATTATAAAAGTAGCCAAGTAAAAATTTATTATTTATCAATTAAAAATATTGATTTAAAAATATTCAAATCTCCTAATTTCTCTAATACTGAAATATTTACAACCAAAGACATAACATCATTTTTAACAAAAATTAATAAAGAAGTAATTGATATGGCAAGCAAATTTAAAAAACACAATGTTAATGATATTTATTCTTATAATTCTATTTCAAAAAATAAAATAGAAAATAAAGTTATTCTGATAAACGATTTTAATCAAATATTTGATATCAATCCAAGTATTTTATCATTAATTAATGATATTAATAAATTTTCACATTTATGTGGAATTACTATCATTACATTTGATAAATCCGTAAATGCTATAAGTTATAATAACTTATTCTATAAAATATCTCTATTATTTAAGTCATCACTTGATATGAGCAAGAAGATAATTGGTAGTGATGCGGCAGTTAAATTAAGTGCAGAAAACAATGCGATTCTATATAACTCCACTAGTAAAAAAACATTGGAAGTAACTATTCCTAATATTCAAGAAAGTGAAATAGAAATAATTATTAATCAATTAAAAGATTGTTATGAAAACAATAAAATTTAATTATTATTAACTATGTTTTCTATTTTGAGCGTTCTTTTTTAAATATCTAGTATTTTGAGTAGCTGTGAATTTATTATTTTTTACTTGAAAAGGATTACCACTTTTTTTCTCTGGTAAAACTATAGTTTTTTTATTAGGTTTTTTATCAATCATTTAATTTTCCTTAAGTAGTTATATTATATAAAAAAAAATAAATATTTATAAAAAAACATCATTATTGTTTACTTATGTTTAACTTATTCATAATCTAATATATAATATTACATTATGAATAATAAAAAAATAGACAAAACAAAATTATCTCTACCAAATTCTAATTTAGCTAGAAAAAGATTAGTTGATGCAAAGATTATAAAAGATGCGTATGTATTTAACGAGAACATGAAAGATTTTGGTAAATCTAAAACTTATTTTATAAGAACTTACGGTTGTCAATCAAATGCTAGAGATACAGAGACATTAAAAGGAATATGTCATGATATGGGTTATCTTCCAAGCAATGATATAATGAATGCTGATCTTGTTATATTAAATACTTGTGCTATTCGAGAAAATGCTGAGAATAAAGTATTTGGTGAATTTGGTTTATTAAAGTCTTCTAAAGTAAAAAATCCCAATATGATATTAGGCATGACTGGATGCATGGGTCAAAGCGAAACTGTAGTTAATAAAATATTAACTAAATATCAATATATTGATTTTGTTATGGGGACTCATAACATTCATAATTTATCAAATATATTAGAAAAAGTTAAATATGAGAAACAAATGGTTGTTGAAGTGTGATCACAAGAAGGCAACGTTATTGAATACACTCCAGTTAATAGAGATAATAAAATAAAAGCGTGAGTTAATATTATGTATGGATGTGATAAATTTTGTACTTATTGTATTGTTCCTTATACACGAGGTAAAATTAGAAGTAGAGAATTGAATGATATTATTGATGAAATAAAATTATTAATTAAAGAAGGTTACAAAGAAATTACATTATTAGGCCAAAATGTTAATTCATATGGAAATGATTTAGAGTCAAAGATAACTTTTGTTGATCTTTTAGAAGAGGCTGCTAAAACAGGAATTGAAAGAGTTAGATTTTCTACATCAAACCCATGAAATTGAGACAATAAAATAATTGATATAACTAAGAAATATCAAAATATTATGCCGTACTTTCATTTACCTATTCAATCTGGAAGTGAAGATATATTGGATAAAATGAATCGTCATATGACGATTGATGAATATTTAGCTAAAATAAAATATATTAAAGATAATATTAGTGACTGTGCGATATCTACTGATATTATTGTTGGTTTCCCAAATGAAAAAGATGAAGATTTTGAAAAAACATTAGAATTATATAATTTAGTAAAATATGATAATGCCTATACTTTTATTTATTCAAAAAGAGAAAATACTCCAGCGGCTTCAATTGATGATAAGATACCATTGAAAGTAAAAAAAGAAAGACTATCTAGATTAAATGATTTAGTTAAAAAGTATGCTGCTGAAAATAGTGGTAAATATGTTAATCAAGTTTTAGAAGTTTTAGTTGAAGGACCATCTAAATCAAATAAAGAGAAACTAACTGGTTATTCTAAACAATGAAAAGTTGTTAATTTTACAGGGACTGCTAAACCTGGCGAATTTGTAAATGTTAAAATAACTTCTGCCAGTAGATTTTCACTTAATGGAATACAAGAATAATTAGTTTTTTATTTCTTTATCAATATAAGTAATTTCATTAATATTTTGCAACAGCATTGGTGCATTATTTAATTTTTCTCAAAACTCCACTCTGCTTAATGTACTATCAAATATAAAATATTCCAATTTATCATAATAATATTTTTTAATTAAAGTTTCATGATTAAAAAAATCTATTCCATAATTTTTTAAAAGTATCTGTAATTCAGAATTATCACATTTTGCTTGTATACAAAATAAAAAAGAATTATTTTCTTTTTTTATCATAAAACATCTCTCATAAAACATTAATAACGTCATTTTCACTTATTTTATAATTTAATAAATTATAAATTGTACCAAAGAGAGGAAAATCAGATGGATTTTTATCTTCAAAATAATTATTTATAAATGAAAAGCCTTCAACAGTTTTATCTAATCTTTTAATTGCTTTTTCAAGACCAAACTCAGCGATAGAGCAACCAAATTTATAATTCCTAGATTGATTATCAGTACATGTTAAAAATACATCACCAATGCCACAAAAATCTAATATTATATCTGTTGAGTGATCTTTTTCTCTATTAAAAGAATTTTCACTTGTAATGATTAATTTTATTTCTTTTAATGCTAATGATAATATAGCGGATTTTGTATTAATTGAGGTTTTTTTATAATCTAAGAATCCAAACAAAATAGCTAGTCCATTTTTAAAACAAGATAAAGTAGAAGAACCATTCACATCAGTTGTTACATCTGTTAAAAAATATTGATTATTAAATAAAATAGAAACACTTTCAGCAACTGAAATTTGTTTTGAAATAACATTAACATATGTATTGTGTTTAGTTAATACTTCATAAGCGAACGAAGGCCCTAAAATAGATGCAACTTTATTATTTGGGAATTGTTGTTGAATATAATCATAAAGATTCAATTTGCTTCGAGGTTCTACACCTTTAGAAGTAATTATAAATACAATGTTGCTAGGTATAATATCTTTATATTTTGAAACAAAATCTTCATATGAAAAAGTTGGGATAGCTAAGACGATATAATTAATTTCATCTAAGAGAACTTTAAAATTATTTGAAACATGATCAGGAGTAAAACCTAGGTGTAAATTATTAAAAAACTTTTTATTAAAACCTGATTTTAAATCACTAATTTCATTATCACTAATTCCATACATACTTACAATATGATTATTTTGTTTTAAAACAGATGCTATAGCAGTAGCTCAAGCGCCTGTACCTACAACTAAAATTTTACTCTTCAATATTTATACCTCTAGTTCTTGCATTTTTATCTTTTCAAAAAAGGGTTATAGGAACTTTATCATAACCAAAAGCTGTTCTTACTTGATTTTCGATATAACGTGCATATGAAAAGTGTAAGTATTTTGGATTATTACAAAAAATAACAAAAGAAGGAATTTGACTCTTAACTTGAGTAACATAAGAAATATTAATTCTATATCCTTTAAAAATTGGAGGTTGAAGCATCATTTGAGCCTTCAATACTACATCATTTAATACTGAAGTAGATATTTTTTTATCTAGTTGTAATTGAATTTCTTCTATTTCTTTAAAAATATGATGTAATTTTTTATTTTCAACAGCACTTGTAAAAATTATAGGGCTTCAAGATAAATGTCTAAATCTTGCTCTAATTTCAGCTTTTATTTCATTTAATTTTTTATCTGTAATAGATTCTAATAAATCCATTTTATTCACAATAATTATAGTTGGTATATTAGCATTAGATGCTAAACCACCAATCACTTCGTCTTGCTCTTTGAAAATGTCTGACCCATCTAGTATAAGCAATATAAGTTTAGATCTTTGAACTGCTCTTTCAGCTCTCAAAACAGAATATTTTTCGACATTATCTCATAACTTACCTTTACGTCTAATCCCAGCAGTGTCAATAATTGTATATTTTTTATTATGGTAATTAAAATCAACGTCAATACTATCTCTTGTAGTCCCAGCCATATCATCAACAATTACCCTCTCTTTATTTAAAATAGCATTAGTTAAAGAAGATTTACCAACATTAGGTCTACCTATTAAACAGAAATTAAAACCTTTTTCTTCATCATTATTTCTTTCATCTTTAAAATTTTTAATTATAGCATCTAAAAGATCACCGATTCCAATACCATGAACTGAAGAAACCATAATAGGTTCACCAAAACCTAAATTATAAAATCCATTTATATCAGCACCCTTAGTATATGTTTCACTCATATTTGCACAAACTATAATTTTTTTATTTTTAGCATGTTTCTTTAATAGTTTAGCAATATACATGTCTTCATTATTAATCCCATATTTATATGAAACTAAAAATATGATTATCTCAGCTTCATCTATAGCAAAATCAACCTGCATATTGATATTTGTTTGTAGCGGAGAGTCTTTGTTTAAGATACCACCAGTATCAATTATTTCAAATCTTCTAGTAAGTCATTCACCCACATCATATATTCGGTCTCTAGTGACTCCAGGAACATCTTCAATAATAGATTTCTTTCTTTGAATTATTCTATTAAATAAAGTAGATTTACCTACGTTAGGCTTCCCAATAATTGCTATAGTGTTCATATTAACCTTCCAAGTATTACTACCTATGTATATTTTAACTAATCAAAAATATATTTTCATAAAATATTATCTAATTGGCATCTTTTATAATAATAAGTACTTGGTGAATAATATAATTCAGCTGGTGCTTTTTTATTAATATATATATCAATAAGAAAAGGCTTCAATGTTTTATCTATCTTATCTATAAGTGATTCAGTCATTTTTATATGTTTATAGAATTTATCAAAGTCGTAGTTATTATTTAATGTTTCTCTATGATCTAGTCTAAAAATGTAGATATTATAATCATCAAATATTTTTTTTATCTCAATATGTTTTAAAAAAGAATCTTTTTTCATATACAATAAAATATTAAAATAGAAAAAATAAAAGTCAATTAATCTTAAAAGTAATTAAAAGTTTTTAATTATTTTTTTTCATAAGTAGAAATTAATTATATAATATTAAATAAATGGAGTTAAAAGTATGAGATATCATATTAATGAATTATTTAATTTAAATGTTGAATCTAAGCTAACCAATAATTTAGAAGTTGAAATAAAAGGTTGAGTTAAGTCTAATAGATCTAATGGAAACTTTGGGTTTTTGAGTATATCTGATGGCTCTAAATTAAAACATATTCAAGTTGTTTATAAATCTGAAAACATTAATAATATAGATGAAATTTCTACAATTCGAACTGGTGCTTGTATTTCCGCAAAAGGAAAAATATTATTAACTCCAGATTTAAAACAACCGTTTGAAATAGTAGCTAATGAAGTAGTTTTATTGAAGCAATCTGATGAACTTTTTCCATTACAAAAGAAAAAGCATACAAATGAATTTCTTAGAGAAATTTCACATTTAAGACCACGAACTACATTATTTTCAGCTATTATGAAAACTAGATCTTCTTTATACAAAATAATTAATGATTATTTTATTAATAATAACTATGTTTGAGTTGCCACTCCTATTATTACTTCAAATGATGCTGAAGGAGCTGGAGAATCTTTTAAATTATCTAAACTTGATGGTGAAGAATTTTTTTCTAATGAGGTTTCACTATCAGTAACTGGGCAACTACATGCCGAAGCTTATGCTATGGCTTTTGAAAAAGTTTATTCTTTTGGCCCTCAATTTAGAGCAGAAAAATCACATACTAATAGACATGCTGCTGAATTTTGAATGTTAGAACCAGAAATAGCATTCATCGATATCAATGAATTAATGGATATTATGGATGATATGTTTCATTATATTATTAAAGAATATAAAAAAATATGTAGTGAAGAAATTGAATTTTTTAATGAAACATTAGATACTAATTTAATTGGTAGGTTAAATGAAGTTGAAAATTCTAAAATAAAAAGAATTAGTTACACAGAAGCTATTGAAATATTATCTAAAGCAATTTCTGCTAAACATAAATTTGAAAACAATAAAATTTTTTGAGGAATGGATTTAGAATCTGAACATGAAAGATATATTTGTGAAGAAATATTTAAAGCTCCAACTTTTGTTTATAATTATCCTATTGAATTAAAAGCTTTTTACATGAAAAAAAATGATGACAATAAAACAGTTGCTGGTGTTGATTTATTAGTTCCTGGTGTTGGTGAATTATGTGGTGGTAGTCAAAGAGAAGATGATTACGATAAATTATTAACTAGAATAAAAGAATGTAAATTAGAAGTTAAGCCATTAGAATGATATATTGATTTAAGAAAATATGGATATTATAAATCAGCTGGTTTTGGATTAGGATTTGAAAGATTGATTATGTATGTGACAGGTGTAAACAATATTAGAGATACTATACCTTTTGCAAGAACTCACGGCAATGCTAAATATTAATAAAAATGTTCCAAATATTATAACTATTTTCAGAATTTTTTTAGTTCTTCCAATTATTATTTTATTTTTAATCCCAAGTTTAAATCAAAATATTTATTTTTGTACTATTGATAATTTTGTTGTTGAAATGAAACTTAACTACATCATTATTCTATCATTATTTATAATTGCATCATTAAGTGATTTTGCAGATGGATATATTGCTAGAAAATATAATGCTATATCTAATTTTGGGAAAATTTTTGATCCTATAGCTGATAAAATTTTAATTAATATAATTTTAATTATTTTAACTACTCAAAATAAAGTTATTTTACCAATTGTTCTTTTATTTATAATTAGAGATATTTTTATGGAAGGTATTAGAATGAATGCTATTAGTAAGAATATTATCATACCAGCAAATATTTATGGAAAAATTAAAACATTAATACAAGTGTTAGCAATAATTTTTGTATTATTAATTAGTTCACAAACTTCAAATGATTGATGATATTATGGAATTCAAAATTTACTTATGTACATTTCTTTATTAGCTTCATATTTATCAGCTGGTATTTATTTTAAAAACTTTTTTAAATCACTAAATAATAATTTAAAAATATAATTAAATACTATTAATACTTTTGTTAATGATGTCCATAGCTCTTTCAACATCTTTTTGATTAGCTTCTCTTATATTTTTAAAATCATATTCAATTTTAAGATTTTCATATTTAGATTTCCCTAAACTATGATATGGAAGTATTTCAAACCTTTCCATATAATTTAATTTTTTTAATAATAGTCCTAATTGGAAAAGGTCATCTTTATCATCTGTAAAACCTGGAACTAAGACTTGCCTAATTCAATAATTTTTTTTATTCTCTTCTAAAAATCAAATAAAATCTTCTTCACAGAAATTATCAGTTCCCACTAAAAATTTCTTTTTAGATTTATTAATATGCTTTATATCAACTAATCATAATGATACATATTTAATTAATTCACAAAACTTATCTTTAAATGATTTAAAGTGAAAAGTTGAAGTATCAATAGCTAAGTGAATATTTTCTTTTTGGCATTCTTTACCAAGTTCAATTAGAAAATCAATATTTAATGTTGGTTCACCACCAGTTATTGTAATTCCACCACCATCGGCCTGATAATAAGATACATTGTGTTTATATAAATCAACTATTTTATCAATAGAAATAAATTCTGCATTATATCCCTTTAAATCTCAAGATTCAGGATTATGACAAAATTTACATCTTAAAGGACAACCTTGTAAGAAAATTACTAATCTTATTCCAGGTCCATCAACTGCACCGAATGTTTCAACTTTAAAACATAGAGCTTTATTATTCATTAATTACATTGAACTATGAAATGTTCTTGATATAACATCATCTTGTTGTTGTTTAGTTAATTTAATAAAATTTACTGCATATCCACTAACTCTAACAGTTAATTGCGGATATTTTTCAGGGTGTTGTTGAGCATCAATTAATGTTTCACGGTTAAAAACATTAACATTCAAATGCTGTGCTCCTTGGCCAAAATAACCATCTAATAAATTAGTTAATTTATTAATTTGTTCTTGACTTGCTTCTTGTTTCATTTTTTTATTTTTTTCCATAATAATCTACCTCTTCTAATTCCATTGTATACCTATATTTGAAAAAAATAGAAGATTTTTATTAAAATTAAAATATTTTTTTATTCTCTATTTTTGGTGCTAATATTAAATTAGAAGAGGTAATTATGGAAATGAAAAAAATGTAAATAGTTGAAAAAACTTCAATCAAGGTGATTGATGCAATGAAATAAATGTTCGTGATTTTATACAAAAGAACTATACACCTTATGATAAAGGCCCTGAATTTTTAGAATCTGCAACAAATGTAACTACTAAATTATGAAGTATCATATCTGATATGACTAAAAAAGAAATAAAAAATGGAGGGGTTTGAAAAATGGATACTCGTGTATCTGAAGCAGATACTTTCACTGCAGCTTATATTGATCCAAAAAATCCAAGATTAGAAAAAATTGTTGGTCTTCAAACTGATGAATTATTTAAAAGAGCTTATATGCCCTATGGTGGTATTAGACCAGCACAAGCTGCAGCAAAAGCATATAATTGTGAAACTGATGCAAAAGTAGATGAAATATTTAATAAACATCGTAAAACTCATAATCAAGGTGTTTTTGATGCATATACTCATGAAATGAGAATTGCTAGAAAAAGTGGTGTTATAACTGGATTACCAGATTCATATGGAAGAGGTAGAATTATTGGTGATTATCGTAGAGTAGCTCTTTATGGTCTTGACTTTTTAATAGAGTGTAAAGAAAAAGATAAATCAAAAATTGGTCCTACAATGGATGAAGTAACTATTAGATTAGCTGAAGAACTTACTGAACAAATTAATGCATTAAAAAGAATGAAAACTATGGCACAAAACTATGGATTTGATATTTCTAAGCCAGCTAATACAAGCCAAGAAGCAATCCAATGAACATATTTTGGTTATTTAGCTGCGATTAAAGAACAAAATGGTGCAGCAATGAGTTTAGGTAGAACTTCAACTTTTTTTGATATTTATATTGAAAGAGATTTGAAAAGCAAATTAATAACTGAAAAAGAAGCACAAGAGTTAATTGACCATTTTGTTATGAAATTAAGAATTGTAAAATTTATGAGAGCTCCTGAATATAATGCTTTATTTAGTGGTGATCCAGTATGAGCGACTGAATGTATTGGTGGTATGGGTAAAGATGGAAGAACTCTAGTGACTAAAAATTCATTTAGAATAATTCATACATTATCTAATATGGGGCCAGCGCCAGAACCAAATTTAACTATTTTATGAAGTAAAAAACTACCAAAAGAATTCAAAGATTTTTGTTCTAAATATTCTATTTTATATTCTTCAATGCAATATGAATCAGATGATTTGATGATTAAAAAACATGGTGATGATTACGCTATTGCTTGTTGTGTATCTCCAATGAGTGTTGGTAAAGAAATGCAATTTTTTGGTGCAAGAGCTAATTTAGCTAAAACATTAATATATTCTATTTCTGGTGGTTATGATGAACTTCATCCTGAAATCCACTTAGGTCCTTTAACTGAACCTATGGAAAGTAAAGTATTAAAATATGATTTAGTTTTAAAAAATTTTAAAACTATGATGACTTGATTGTCTGAATTATATATAAACACTTTAAATGTAATTCATTATATGCATGATAAATATTACTATGAATCAGCTGAACTAGCTTTGTATGATACATATTTACATAGATTTTTTGCAACTGGTATAGCTGGTTTATCTGTAGTTGCTGATTCACTTTCAGCAATTAAATATGCTAAGGTTACTCCTATATTTAAAGGCAAACAATTAGTAAGCTTTAAAACAGAAGGTGAATTTCCAAAGTATGGTAATGATGATGATAGAGTAGATTCAATCGCTAATGAAATTGTACACTTCTTTATTGAAGAATTAAGAAAACACAAAACTTATAGAGATGCTGAAACTACAATGTCTATTTTAACAATCACATCAAATGTTGTTTATGGAAATCATACTGGTGATACTCCAGATGGAAGAAAATCTGGTGAACCATTTGCACCAGGTGCAAACCCAATGCATGGTAGAGACTCAAGTGGAGCAGTTTCATCATTAAATTCTGTTGCTAAATTATCATTCGATGATGCTGCTGATGGAATATCTAATACTTTCTCTATTGTACCTGGTGCTTTAGGTAAAGATTCTCTTGGGGTTATCCACGGTGATATGTGTTGTGGGACATCTTGCAGTAGCAAAAAAATAGAGGATATTGATTTATTGAAATTCAATAAAAAATCAAAATAATATGACTACATACGCTACTAATAATTCTATTGATATACTTACTAATACTCTAAGTAATACTGGCTTATGAGGTGCAATAATTGCAACTATTGGAATAATATTTTTTGGATGATTATTTGTTAAAATTAAATGGTTCAAAGTTGAATGAAAAGGATGTTTAACATCATTGGTTGTTAATTTAGCATTCCCTGCATTATTAATTAAAGGGTTTATGACCACAACTCCAAATTCTGATTTTTCATCAAAAGGAATTTTGTTGGGTGTATCTGCAGCATTCTATATATTAGGTGGATTAGGTTATATTTTTTGATCTTATGTTTCTCCTAAAATATTAGTGTCATATAATTTAAAATTAAATAAAAATCCTGAAACTATATTTAATGAAGAATCTTTGAAAAAGAAAAATGATAAAAATGTAAATTTTTGAATGATGTGTATTTATGGTTCAACTGTATTCTTTGGATTACCAGTGGTTAAAGCATTATTTCCAATTGATGGTGAAATTAATGCAATTTTATGAAACGTTCCTTTTAATATCGGATTAGCAAGTTTTTGTCAATTCCAATATTTAGGTATAAAATTCAAAAAAGAAAATAAAAAGCAAATTCTAAAAGCATTTAGTACACCTGTTCTTATTGCAACTGTTATTGGGTTTATATTTTGATTAACTCAGTTAATTCCTGGCGCGAGAGTTATGATTGATGGAGAAGCAATTGCTTGATTTGACTTAAATAAAACTGCTAATTGATTATTTAATATTTTCAATATATTAGCAGGACTAACATCTCCTTTGATTTGATTGGCTATTGGTGTTACTTTAGCTGAATCTAGTTTGAAAAAAATATTTTTAAATAAAGAGGCATGAGTATTTTCTCTTACTAAACTAATTATAATTCCACTTGTAATGTTATTATTATTATCTGGTTTAGGCGCTGGTATAGGTTCTGAATTACTTAGTGCAGACCAAATTACTACAATAGTTATTCTAATGGCTACTCCTCCTGCAACAATTTGTGTTGCTTATGCTATAAGAACAAACAGACAACCTGATTTTGCAAGTAGCAGTTCAATTATTTCTACTTTATTATGTGCTGGAGCAATTCCATTCTGAGCTGTTATAGCAAAATTGGTTGCTAGTTCTATTATTTAATAAAATAATAAAGATATTTTACGTATTCTTTTAATATATTTACTATATTAATAAGTGTTTTCAAATAAAAATGAAAATGTATAAATGGAATACTTGTATTCTAAATAAAATATCGGGGAATAATATGAATTATATTTATGGAAAAATTATCTGAGTAGGCAAAAAGTATATAATATTTGAATCAAATTATATAGGCTATAAAATATATGTTACAGATATAACAAAATTTAATATAGATAAATATTGCAAAATATATATCTACAAAAATGCAAAATTAGATCATAAGAATAATTTAATTGAAGATTTTTATGGTTTTATAAGTGTACTAGATAGAAATTTATTTATTGATTTAATATCAATTCCAGGAGTTGGTAATATAACAGCATCAAATATATTGTCAAATAATGATATTAAAAGCATTTGTTCACTAATTGCTAAAAATGATATTGATAACTTAAAAGAATTAAATTATATAACCCATAAAATAGCAATTTTAATTTGTTCAAGTTTAAGTGAAAGATACTTAAACCTTTATAAAGAAACTAATATAATAATTGAAACAAAAAGTAGTTTAAATAATAATTTAATATATGCTCTAAAAAAACTTGGTTATAAAAATGAGGATATAAATTTATTAAAAGATATTAAGCAAGATGAAAATCAAGATATAGGAAAATTAATTCAAGAATCAATTAAAATAATTGCGAGAAAAAATGAAACAAAAAATATCAATCAGACCTTATAATTTTAATGAGTTCATTGGAAAGAAAAATATTATTGATAATATTAATACTTTTATAAAATCATCTCAATTATCAAATAAAATATTGGATCATGTATTATTATATGGATTACCAGGGACTGGTAAAACTACAATTGCTAATATCATAGCTAATGAATTAAAAACTAAAATAAAAGTTATACAAGGAACTCATTTAAAAAAGAATATAGACCTAATAAATTTAATATCATTAGTAAATGAAGGTGATGTGATATTCATTGACGAAATTCATGCTATGAGTTTAGAGTGTACAGAAACTTTATATAGTGTTATGGAAGATTTTAGTATTGATATAATGCTGGGGAAAGATAATGAATCAAAGTGCACTAGAATAGAGCTACCGAAATTTACATTAATAGGAGCAACTACATCTATTGGTAAATTACAAAAACCATTAGAGGAAAGATTTGAAATTTCTTTTTTCTTTGACAATTACGAAGAAGAAGAGATTATCCAAATACTAAAAAGAAATTCTGAATTATTAGAAATATCATTATCAGATACAGAGATTGAAAAAATTGCACATCACTCTAAAGGGATTCCTAGAATTGCTAATAAGTTACTAAAAAGAGTGAAAGATTTCATAATTACAAATGATAAAATATCTATTGAAAGTATTCTATCAAAATTAAAAATATATGAATATGGATTACTTGAAATAGATTTAATTTATTTAAAAACATTAATCAATCAAGAACAAGGTTTAGGGATTAAAACAATTGCCAGTATATCTCAAATTGATATTAAAACAATAGAAAATAATATTGAACCATTTCTCTTAAAATCTAATTTAATTATAAAAAATAATTTTGGAAGATCATTAACACAAAGTGGAGATTTGATATTAAGAAAAATTTTTAACTCAATTTAAAAATAATTTTATTAATATTTTTACCACCGTTATGAAATTTTGTCTCATATTCAGTTGCTATATTACTTTTATTAATATCCGTATTGATTTCATTATATAAATCAGTAGTAGAATATATGATTGTATATTTATGATTATTATTAAGAACTTCTAATGTGTAATTATATAATGAATCATTATCAGTTTTCATTTCAATTAATCCATCTTTTTTAAGAACTTTCTTATAAATTTTTAAGAATGTCTCATTAGTAAGTCTATTCTTAGCATGTCTACTTTTTGGTCAAGGATCAGAAAAGTTTAAATAAATTTTACTGATTTGATTTCTCTTGAATATTTTTAAAATATCTCTTGCATTAAAATTAATAATTTTTAAATTATTAATTTTATCGTTATATATCTGAACTTTTTTAATTGCCTTTGAACAAACAGTTTCATTTAATTCTAAACCAATATAATTTATATTTTCATTTTGTAATGCTTTGCTAATTATGAATTGACCTTTTCCCATGCCAACTTCTAATTCAATATTATTTTTATTTTTAAAAATATTTTTATTTCATTTTTTGTTAATATATAAAGGATCATTAACAAAAACCTTTGGATTTGCTAATAGTATTTCTTTTGCTTCATGGCATTTTCTTAATCTCATTATTTAATAAAATCCTTTTTAATTATTTCACTTTTTTCTAATCCTAAATATTTTAATTGTTTAGTAACTTCATACATAGCTATTGCTGCAGTATTAGATAAATTTAAACTTCTAATATTTGAAGTTGTTGGAATTCTAATTAGGTTATTTAAATTTTGTTTTAAAATTTCTTTAGGTACTCCAGTGCTTTCCTTACCAAACATTATATAAATTTTTTTACATTTTGAATAATTAATTTCATCTGGTGTTTTATTACCGTGCCTTGTATAAATGAATACTTCTGGATTATTATTTTTAATAATAAATTCATCATATGAATCATACTCATAGTAATCTAAGTTTTCTCAATAATTAACAGCAGATCTTAGTAATTTTTTTTCATTTAAAAAGAAACCATACGGTCTAATCAAGTGCAAAGAAGCATTAAAACCAACACAACTTCTAGCTATGTTACCTGTATTTACAGCTATTTCTGGTTCAAATAAGATAATATTAACCTTGCTCATTTTCTAATCTTTCTATCTCTTTAATTATTGATGTAATTAAATTATAAGGAGTTGAAGCACCAGCAGTAATCGAACATTTATTCTTATTTCTAAATCAACTTTTATTAATTTCAGAAACATCATTAATCATATAAGAATCTTTTATTATTTTTTTAGATAAATTATATAATTCATTAGAATTAGAGGATTTATTATCACCAATAATTATAGAAATATCAATATCATTTGGCATATTTATTATAGCATCTTGTCGGACTTTAGTGGCATTACAAATATCATTTTGAAACTCTATATTTTTGAATTTCAATTTTAAGATCTCAATCAAAGAATCAAATTGATATTGAGATATAGTAGTTTGATTTGTACAAAATATTTTTTCTTCTTTAATATCCAATTTATTAATATCGTTTTGATCTTCAATTAAAATAATTTCTTTATTGATCTTTAAAATAGCAACAGTCTCAGGGTGGTTCTTTTTCCCTATAAAAATTATTTTATAACCACTATTTATTTTTTCCTTAATAATATTGTGAGTCTTATAAACAAACACACATGTAAAGTCATGGATAATAAACCCCTTTTGTTTAGCGATTTTAATTACATTGCTATCAGTTCCATGAGCAGATAATATTAAAATACTATCTTTTAAATTATTATCAAATTTATTTATTATTTCAAGTCTAGTTTCTTTACTATCATCAAGAATAATGACGTTTTTCTCAATTAATTCATCAATGACTTTTTTATTATGAACCAACCACCCTAACATATATATTTTTTTTGATTTATTATTTTCTATTAAAGAGATAGTTTTATTATATGCAGTTTCAACACCATAACAAAAACCGCTTGGCATTAACTTGATTATTTGCATTTTGCTGCCTTTGACAATTTTAAACTATCAATAGATTCTTGAAGATTTTGTAATTGCTTATTATATTTAAGCAACTTTTCTTTCTCTAAATCTACTTTAGCTTTTGGTGCTTTACTAATAAAGTTATTATTTTGTAATATGTCTTCACTTCTCTTTATTTCAAATTGTATTTTTTCAACCAACAATATCATTTTATTAATTTCATCTTCTGAATCAATTAAGTCTGCCACAGGAACTTCTAAAATAAAGTTTTCTAATACTTCAGTAATCTTGTTTTCAACCATACTTATATTAGAAACATTTTTAATTTCCGCATTTAATGCCAATAAATAATTATTATAAGTTTTAATTTTTTTTGAAATTTTTTCTATTTTAGTATTAGTTAAAATGTTAATAGAAATATGTTGTTTATAACTAATGTTATTAGAAGATCTTATTCTTCTAATTGCTTCAATAATGTTAACTAAATCATTTATTTCATTTTCTTTTTTTATAATCACTTTTTCTGGTCATTTTTCTTTAATAATACTAACTTTTGAATTAGGCAACATTAAATATAATTTTTCTGTAATAAAAGGACATTGTGGATGAAGCATTATTAGAATCATTTTAAAAACATATAAAGTTGTAGATACAACAGCTTCATTAATTGTTTTATTTAATAAATCAGTTTTTGATAATTCAATGAAAGTATTACAAAAGTCATTTCAAATAAAATCATTTAGAACTTTACTACTAACAACAAAATTATAATCATTCATGTTTTTAGTAACCTTTAAAATAGTTGTATTTAATTTATTTAATATTCACAGACAAATATTTGGTAAATTATTCAATTTCAAAGTAGTGTTAGTTATATTTTCAGAATTTAACATTATAAAACGTGCAGAATTTCATATTTTATTTAAGTAATTTCAATTAGATGATAATTTAGATTTTGAAAAATTTAAGTCTTCTCCAATTGTAGATGAAGAAGTTAGAAATAATCTCAATGAATCAGAACCATATTCATCAATTACATCTAGTGGATCAATACCGTTCCCTAGAGACTTAGACATTTTTGCACCTTTTTCATCTCTCATTAATCCATGAATATAAACTTTTTCAAATGGTAATTTTGCAGTAAAATAATTTGAAAGCATCATCATTCTAGAAACTCAAAAAAATAAAATATCATACCCTGTAACTAAAACACTTGTAGGGAAAAAAGTTTTGAATTTAACACTTTCTTTTGGTCAATTTAATGCTACTAATGGTCATAAACTTGAAGAAAATCAAGTATCTAAAACATCATTATCTCTTTCTCAATCTTTATTTGGTTTTGGTTCAGTTTCTCCAACATATAATTCTCCAGTTTTTTTGTTATATCAAGCAGGTATTTGATGACCTCATCAAAGTTGTCTAGAAATACATCAATCATTAATATTTTCTAATCATGTCTCTAAAGTTTTATTAAATCTTTTTGGTAAAAATTCTACAGTATTTTTATTTTTCTTTTTTTGGTTGCTCAAAACTTTATTTGCTAATGGTTTAACTTTTATAAATCATTGCTCAGAAAGATATGGTTCAACAATTTCATTTGTTCTTTCACTGTAACCAATTTGTGTTTCATAATTATCATCAATTTTATAAATGAAATTTTTGCTTTTTAAATTTTCTACTAATTTTTTTCTACAAACAATTCTATCCATTTTGGCATATTCGAAACATAAGTCATTCATAGTGCCATCTTTATTCATTATGTTAATAAATTCTAATTTATGTTTAATGCCTAATTCATAGTCATTAAAGTCATGTGCTGGAGTACATTTCATAGCACCACTACCAAAATTTATATCTATATATTTATCAGCCAAAATAGGAATTCATTGTTTATTAGCAGGATTTAAAACTTTTAATCCTATCATTTTTTTATATTTTTTATCATTAGGGTTTACAAATACAGCAACATCACCAAACATTGTTTCTGGTCTTGTAGTAGCTATGACAATATGTTTTTTAAGTTTCTTATCAAGAAAATATTTAAAATAATACATTTTAGTGATTTTAGTTTTATGAATTACTTCTATATCACTAATAGCAGTTTGTAATTTAACATCTCAATTAATTATTTTTTTGCCCTTATAAATTAATTTATTATTATATAAATCAACAAATACTTTATTCACAGCCTTATTAACATCATTGTCCATAGTGAATTTTTCACTATTATAATCTAACATTAAACCTAATTTTGATCACTGAAAATATATTGAATTAACTTGTACTTGTTTTCAAATCATTAATTTTTTTAAAAATTTTTCTCTTCCAATTTCCTCTTTAGTTATATTCTCAGAATCTTTTAGATATTTTTCAAATTTAGTTTGAGTAGCTATACCAGCATGATCTGTACCTGGAACTCATAAAGTTCTATAACCTTGCAACCTTTTAAAACGAATAATAGTATCTTGTATAGACGTATCTCAAGCATGACCTAAGTGTAAAACTCCTGTAACATTTGGAGGGGGTAAAATTATTGAAAACGGTTTGCCTTTTTTAGGAGGAGAAAAAAGATCTAAATCTTTTCATTGCTGATAAATGTTTTCTTCTATTTTTTTTGGATTATATTTTTTATCTAGAGTATTATTTTTCATTTTATATTATTTTACACATAAGGTTATTAATGTTTTTTATATTAAGTTTTGTTTTAGCACTGGTTAATATCAATTGGTCTAATTCAACATTTAAAAAAGAAGATATTTTAACTAAATTATTTTGATATTTTGAAATATTGTTTTTATCAACTTTATTTAGCAAAATATAATGGTGTAATATATTTTGACTGAAATAATTAGACATTTCAACATCTAAATCAGTAATAACATTAGCATCACAAACTTGAAATACTCCTTTTAAGTTTTTAGAACTTGTAATATAAGAATCTATAACTTCTGAAATTTTAAATTGTTC